>CM060896.1:65846544-66171544 GCA_030762935.1 Hymenopus coronatus
TTACTTCCAGATGTTGATACCCCTGAACCAGATGAGAAGTCTCTCATTACATACATCTCTTCGTTATATGATGTCTTCCCTGAGCCACCACCCATTCACCCACTTTACGATCGCGTGAGTAGAGAAACAGCAATTACCAGTATGCTGTAAAGCAATTGAATGAATTGTTCACTAAACAGGTTCAATTTTATATACATGCTTTTGTTTTTAGGAATCACAGCAACGAACTGCTGAATATCGTGAAATTGCGAGCTCCCTGCATTTGTGGATGAGGGAGAAATTATCGATAATGCTTGATAGAACGTTCCCAAACACACTTATTGAAATGAAGAAACTGGCTGCTGAATCCAGTCGTTTCCGTACGGAAGAAGTTCCTCCACGCCAGAAGGATAAACAGAGACTGGCACATCTTTTTAGAGATTTGGAGGTATGGTTGTTAGTTTTCATAACTCTTTCTGTTGTACTTAGAATCAATCAGAAAACTCAGGACACAAATAAAACTCACTGAGAAGGTTTTGAGATGCATAAAAACTAAAAGGATCAGTCTGACTGGTGGATTTATTCAAACTATTCACCACCACATGTTGCACACTTTCTCATTTTCTCAAAACACTTTTAAAAGCGATTCTCCATTCATTATCATGTAGGTGTAAAAGCTCTCTTTCATATGCTGCAACAGCTTTTTAGGGTTTGAAAACCTCTTTCCATGCATATGCTTTTTCACTGCAGGGGTCAGGAAGAATTATTGTAATGAAATCAGGACTTTAGGGGGTATGAGTCATCAGCTTCACCTCTGTGAACTCCAGATATGGATTGTTGCATTGGCTGTGTACAGAGGCATTGTTAATGGTGGAGCAGAATTCAGTGCAGTCCTATCCTTGACTGCATTTCACAAAGCTCAAAAAGCAAACTATTGTGTACCAGTGTGTAGTAACTGTCCTTTGTTTCACATGACGAAATGAGATTTAGAAAAGAAAGTGACCACCAATTTCTTCCCAATGCTGCGTGGACACTTCAATTTTGGTGGAAGATCATCATCCAGAATCATCTACAGCTAACTGATGCTTAGTCTCAGGGTCAAACAGGCAAGTCTGACAATGTTAGAAATCTGGTGGAAATTGCCTCCATGTAATCTGACAAGCATTTCTTCATACCAATCAACATAATGTGCTTCTTCATATCAGTTTCATTGTGGTGCACCCAATGGGATTACACCACATGTGAAGGTAGTCGTCCAATGGCGATGCAATCTGCATAGCTACCTGAATTTCCCTAAATGTTATACAATTATTTTGGCAGACCAGTATTTCCACAGTAGCTGTTTTTTCTTCAGTCATGCTGTAGACAGGCGACCACTCTAACCTTATCCTTTAATGAAGTTTAGACATCTTTTAAATTCTTGAAATCTCTGATAAACTGAGGCACAGGAAGGAGCAGTGTCTCCAAAAACCTGTTGCAAGCACTCAAGTCTTTGGGTCTTAATAAAACTAATTTTAAAATTGTATAAAATTATAGCATGAAAGTGCTGTCTTTCCACCTCCATTCTGGAATCCAGCTGTTGCCACACTAGAGATGGCACTGTGTAGTGAAAGAGGGAGAGGGATGCCAACTGATACACCTTTATAGTTGTGATGAATGTGAGCATCCAATGGTGGAATCCATTTAAATTGATCAACCTTAGTTTACTTTCATAGTGATCCTCGTATCAAAGAGTTAGCTTAAATACAGGTTTATCTTCATTTTGATTTCCATGAGTGATAAATAAATGCTGGTGGAAATATAACATTTGCATTGAGAATAACTGTTATTAACAAAACTCAGATATAGACACAAGACATCACGTTAATATATTACCTGTCTGGTGTTAGTAATCCATATATTGTTGCTACCATTTGCACAGGCTTCTAAAAGTCATCATCCATTATGGACTTAGAGTAAAATTTGAACTTATGTTAAGAAGTGATTTATTCTGTTCATTCATTAACAGTACAATTTATACCTCCCAAGAGTTATTATGTCATCATACTTTTTATATTTGAAGTATGTGCATCATTTTATATTCTTGCTTTCATAGTGTAAGGCCACAAATTGAATTTATAAGCAGTAACATAAGAGTTATAATTAAATATTTATATGACATTTTTTCCTAGAATAGTATTGATGTAAAGTGACATTTTCATTTTTTATGCAGAGATACTTTGAGGCCGTAGGTGAAGTAGATCTTGAACCAGAATTGCACATTGATGTACTTGAGAAAAATTGGAGCAGACTCATGATGGCACATCAGGAAAGAGACATTGCCATTGTTGAAGAAATTAAAAGGTTGGTGGAAATAGTTTTATGTCAAGATTCTCTTAATATGATATGCATATTAAGGGTATTTTTATTTATCCTATAGCAGCATTTATGCAGCATATGGTAATTTAACATTAGCGAAATATAAAATTGAAGGGGAACAATAAGTCTGTTTTAAAATATTGTTTTATATCCATAGAAGATATCACTACTAATTTTGACAGTTTCATCTGAAATGGAAATATTTTGTAGAAATGCCTCTTTTTGTGTAATGTAATGGCTTAATAGAAAAATTGTTAACAAGGAAATAAAAGAAAAAAAAAAAAACACTTGAAAGAAATCACAACAATAAAAATCAGAAACAGGACATGCAACACAAGCAGGTTACCTTCTATCCCACTGCTATGCATAAATGTCAAAAAATTTTCAAAAAACATAATATCTTGGCCCCTCAGAATAGATTTTCTATAAAAAAAAAACTTAATGAAATTCAACAAACTGGATAAACCACAAGCGAACAAAAAATCAGGAGAATATCAGATTAAATGTTTAGATTGTGACAAGAGTACATAGGAAAAACTAACAGAAGTTTAAAGACTTGACAAAAAGAACACTTTAGGCACATTAGATTCAAACAGATAGACAAATTAGGAGTAGCCAATCACTTTTGGACAACCAACCATAACATCAGTGAAGATATCACACTCTTAGAGACCGCAAGAAATTTTAAGTAGTTGGAGTTTTGGGACACATTTTCTGAGTATTAAGTTTTTGTGTATCCATTACAGTTTAACTGTTATTCGAAATTCTGCAAACTCATCCAGAATAAAGAGGTCATCAGAGGCTATTCCCAGAAAATTCAAGATATGCATTTTATTTGTGTTGTAACTATCTTTAATATACAATATTTTAATCAAAATAGAGCCATTTTTGAGAAAATAAATATTTTCGAAAATTGTTCATGTAAAAGGTAGTTGGGAGGGAGGGAGTTGTTGAAAATCCTTGTTCATGTCCTTTGCAGATACTAAACCTAAATGCAAAGTTTGGCATTTAACAGACTTTTCGTTTTTGAGCTATACTATCCCTAGACACATGCACACAATTTTTTTTTTACTCAAGGGACTTCAAAAGATATATTTCTGGGAAAATCTTGACATCGAGTTTTTGGGTGGAATACAATACCTTCTCTAGCTACTATGTACATTGTATAGAGGAAATAATACTTGATCACCATACTGCAGAATATATTAAGTATTTTCAGCCATATAATGAAGATAATTATCTCTTGATTGTAGCTGCTCTTCTTCCACCTTAACGAATTCTGAAAGAAAGGAAAAAAAAAATGTTTGCCTATTATAGTATAACTATTTTCAAAAATGCATTGTTATAATGAACAACATTCATGAATGTGTATTAACTCTATTACAATTGCTGGTGTAATTTAAGTACCTTATTTCCTCATTTTACCCATTTCAAATTTGACACATACCTAGCAGTCAATAAATGTGAAAAGTTTTATTTATATGTGAAAAGAAAAATTAAACTAAATAGGTCCAAGGATGTATGCAGAAGTAAAATATGGTTGCTCTATGTTTAGGTTGGAGCGCTTGCAACGTCTAGCAGAAAAGGTTCATAGAGAGATGAAGCAAGTGGATTCAAGACTTGAAGAACTAGAACAGCGAGTGGAAGATGAGTCTCACAGGCTAGATCGGCTGCATCCACTTGATGCCAAACACAATGTCGATTTACTGGAAACTGATATCAGGCTTACTGAAGATAGCATCAACAGTTTGTTTGGAGATGTTCAAAATCTCAGGGATGGGCGCTATCCTCAAGCCCCTGAGTTGCAAAAGAGGTAAGTGTGTTTGTTATCTTTTAAGGTTCATCATTACGAAAATTGACATTTTGTTTTTGCTTCTTCACTTCTATCATCTATGGAATATGTAGATATAAAAATATTACAGAATATTAACAATGTATTATTTTAAGCTTTTTAGAATTGGTGTGTTACAGCTTTACTTTTCTAACAGTACCCGAGACCATACATGAGAAACGCTTGATCATTTTATTTCTGCATTAACTTTATATTTGGCTCTATAGTTTAATTTTTCTCTCTCTCTCTCTCTCTCTCTCTCTCTCTCTCTCTCTCCCCACTTTTTAGTGAATCCCTTTAATTCCTGTTGCAGTTTTCCAAGATCTTTTGCAACTGTCCTTCCTCTAATCCTCTTCTCTGCATAACCTTATTAATTCCATACATCCAGGAAGATGTGCCCTCCATGCTTCCATGTACTAATTGTTAACCAATTAACAATGCTCCATTTCTCCATTTTCTATATATGCATGTATCATTTTACAGCTCTTGCTTCTAGCCAATCAAACAAGTCTCTTCTTCATACATTTCTATTCTTACAAATTTATTCCTGATAGTTGAACGCTTCCAACTCCCTCCCCCCTCCCCAAATGTTTTCCATATTGTCTATTTTGTTTTTCTTGTAACATTTTTGTTTCAAAAGAATCCATTTAATGATCTAGTTGCCTTTCTTGCAAGATTAATTGTTAATTTTTTTACTTGCACTGAATTTGAAATCATAGATCCAAGATATTTGAACTCTTCAACCTGCTGAATTGTTATTTATTTAAAATCTTTTCTCAAGTCCTCCAATGATGATATATTCTGACTTTTCAAAGTTTATTTTATTTTAAGTTCACCTTGCTCAAAAGCACTTGCTCAAAAGTTCATGTGCCATGAATTCAGTATTTCTTGATTGTGACTGTTGATCACCCAATAGATTGTAGATTGTTCTGTTATTAATTTCTATACTTAATTTTGGAATTTAGCACATTTTCTGTATAAAAAGAAGTCAAAGTTAATTTTTAAACAAAATTTATGGTGTTGCATATATATTTTGAACAAACTGAGATAAACTAAAGCTAGTATATTTTTTATTAATCATCATCTAATTCAAAATTGAAATTCAAATTGAAAATTGGGGGAGGAGAGAAAGTAAATGTACCCATTTGATGCAGTAGAAGTTTTATATAATTTGAATTTACACGTAAACTCATATTGTTGTAAGGAAAGACAGGGAGTGAAGGAATGGAAATATACCATAGGAGTTGATGGTGACCAAGGCAGCAACAACGGCAATAATCAGTAATATTTTCTAACTCAAATTTTCTCAGAAATTGATATTGTGGCCAGGAGAGAATGGAAATGTACTAGTATGTGTGCAGTGGAAGGTGATTATAGCAATGGTGATGGATAAGATTTTCTATTTTGACAAAATACCTAATATAATATACCCTTGTAAATGGTATTATGTAATTTGGATTTGTGCAGGAATTTTGAGTGGGAGAATGAGGAGAGAATGGTATTGTTCCAGTATATGTGCTTGGAAGGAGGGAAACATTTAGTGCGCAGCTAAATCTCACTGCCTTCTCTATTTGACAAATGACTCCCAATAAACATTAAGCATAGCCACTATGTGAAAGGAAATCCTCTATTTTTGTTTTAGTCAGAGAGAAATCTTTTTCCAATGAGAAAGCTTATATTCCTTCTAGGTCCATTAACAGTCAACTTTACACCACAAAATGAAAGGCACAAAATCTGCTGTATATATCATAATCTTGACTGTAATCTTTACCATTCCTCCATAGCACTGCTGTACCTGTAAAGTTTGAAACTTACTTTTTCCCTTGTGCTGTTTGAAAAACAATTGGAATTCTAGATGACCACCAGTTCTTAATATTAATATTTTGAAACAAATTGGCTTGTTTTCTGATGTATTCAGTAAATTCACATCCAACTTATTCAGTCAAGGTTCTTGGCAAAAAGTCATTACTACTAATTTAATGACTTTTTGCCAAGAACCTTGACTGAATTTGTCTGATATTTCCAATTTTGCTTTAGATCTAAGGTCTCTTTCTTTCTATTTGAAGCTGTAGCACTCTTTGTTTGGTTCTGTGAGATTTTACAATGTGATTAGCATATTTACAGCCAGAACATCATACAGACTAAATGCCGCACCTTGATAAATCAGTTCTATTCCTTTCTATTGAATTTCATTATTCCTCTCTTTTTGAAGCTTTGAAACTGCAAATGAAACTGTACGTCATGGAATGGATGTTCTGTTTAGTTAGGATGTATAATAAATTACAGTATATGATGTTACCTAACCAATTATGTATAAAAATGTTTATATCATAACTAAAGGAAATCATATGTTTTGATGATTATTTACAGAGTGCAAAAATTGCACCAACGCTGGGTTGCATTACGATCATTGCTACACTCAAAATTAATTGCCCCCTTGGCCTCCATCTCATTCCCTGTGGAAGAGCGAACATATACCAGAGAGACACGCACAGTTTTGGAGACTAGACTGGTTGAAACTAATATCCACTTCCGTCAGCTGCAGGAATGTGCGGAATGGTGCCGTAACAAATTGGTAAGTGTGCTGATTATAGTGATTTAAGAAAAAAAAAAAAAAAAAAAAATAATCTGTGTGATGCATTATAACCATTATAATATGTGCTGGCTGACGTTAATTATTATAATATAATGATTTTCATTGTTATTAAAATTTATGTTGAGCTGCTTAGTGCCTTAATTGCAAACTTGTCTCTTTTTATCACATAAATTCCTATGATTACCCTAAAATTTTGCTTTAGGTTTCAATTAATGGGAATGTCTTTGTGTGTGTGTATATATATATATATTTTTCTTTGTTTCACAAGTATATGCATGGTAGCATGCTATGATATAAACTTATACAATCTGCATCCTTAACGATAAATCAGCTAGACAAAGAGTGAATTAGTAGAGATGCATCTCCATACAATCTTATCCCCCTTCTAGAAGCACTAGAAATTACCACTGATGGCTGAATATACATTTGAAAATCTGAGGCATGCCTCTAGCCCCCAAGAAATGACTGTAGATTTAAATATGCCATCATAACATAAGACATACATCTAGCATCTTAAGACAACTAAATCATGAAAATATTGTGAAAATTGGTTTGGTATTACATTATTAAACATATGAAAAAATAAGCCTGTTTCAGCACCTAGAGTAGATACCATTTATGGTAAATAATGGTAATTGAAGCTTTGACATTAAAACCTTTCAACTAAATCATGAAAATATTGTGAAAATTGGTTTGGTATTACATTATTAAACATATGAAAAAATAAGCCTGTTTCAGCACCTAGAGTAGATACCATTTATGGTAAATAAAGGTAATTGAAGCTTTGACATTAAAACCATTGCAGATCTTGAAAATATTTATTATAGAAGTCATATAATTTTTACTTAAAACAAAATAACTATAGAATCATAGTAATACTTTCACTGTTCTTAATACATGTTCTGAGTACATTACATAAATCCCCATTTGTTTGCATAACCATAATATCAGTGAACATTTCATTTTTTGCAGAAACAGCTTCAAGATGCAGAATATGGTTCTGATCTGCCTAGTGTTCAAAATGAATTGGATATTCATCAGAGAGAGCACAGAACAATAGAACAGTTTCATACAAGGGTAGAACATTGTATAGCTTCAAAGGTAAGACTTTTCATGATTTATTCATATTATGTTAATTTTTAGCAAACTAAATGTGTGAATTCAAGATCTTCTCGGGCTTCTAGCCAGGTAAAAACTTTCGAAGATGCACTTCTTCGAAACGTTGGTGTCAAGCCAAGTTTTTACCTGGCTAGAAGCCCGAGAAGATCTTGAATTAACACGTCGCCAGGAAAGCTATAGTTCTTATTTTAAATGTGTGAAGTTTACTGAAAATTACATAATATAACAGCACCATTATTATCTTTTATGTTTGTACTGAAATATGAAACTTAAGTGGCTGAATTCATCACATTTCTCTTTAGTGAAATGAAACATTGAACTGCAGATAAGTGGTACTGTTTTGTAAGCTGCATGTTAAATACCAAATTGAGTTTATAGTCTCAGAGCTTTAAATTATGTAGAATTTTGTTAGTATGTTTTATAGGAACCGATGGATTTGGAGATCATAGTGACATATGGTAGTGAGAACAATGCATTTTATAATATAGGAATCTAACAACATGGCTTATCTCACAGTCAAGTCCAAAATATAATAATTATGCTGGTGAAAAATATATATTTTGTTGATTACTTCGTTGGTTCAGTTTCAAAATTACTTTGTCCATCTGTTTAGTAAAATTATTACCTCAACTTTATAAATACATATCACTTCATTATGTCTACTGCCTCCATCACTTTTGACATAGGAATTCGGTCAGGCTTATTATTATTTTCATTATGCAATAGTGTTTCTGTCTTCTATTCTTCAAGTACTTCATCTGTCATTTCCTCTTCAATGTTTGATGTTATTTGAAGCCATTCTTTACTCTTAGAAAACTCAATTTCTATTGTGATGTCACTACTGAGCACCTGAGGCAAGATTTCCATAAAAATTCCAGATAGCTTTAATGAAATGCATTCCAGACAGTGTCAGGCTGAAAACATTCTCATGTGTTATGCCCATATAGTATAATGGGATCCACTGTATTTGTTTCTGATGAAAATACTGCCTGACATTTTGAAGCATTGTAATTTTGTAACTATTTTGCAGAATAATTTCCATGGAGATGAACTCCAACTATATAATCAGCATCTAAATCAGCTACAGAAAACTTACACAGAGCTTCTAGTGACATCTAACAAGCGACTCTCAGACCTTGAGACTTTGCAGGATTTCTTGCAGTCTGCTACCAATGAATTGATTTGGTTGAATGAAAAGGAAGAAATAGAGGTGTCCAGAGATTGGAGTGACAAGAATCTTAACATTCCAGCTATTGAACAGTACTATGAGGTAAGCAAAGAGTTAACCGACTGAACATATAAGTAATGGACTATGGGACTAGCAAGTTCAACAGCAATTTGAATGCTACTTATAGACGGGACAAAAAATATATTAAGTAATTTGTGATTAATACTGATGAATTTTAGAACAAAAGTTGTGAGGCACAACTATCTTCTTAATAAAACCTATAATTAAAATATTACAGATTATTAATTATTGTCTGTGTAGTTTATGATCAGAATTCTAATTTCTAAAAATGCATTTACTTAGCTTAGTTAAGTACACTTAAAAATAAGATTGTTGTATTAATATATAGCAATGAAATGTGATTTTATTTTTTGCATAAAACATCAGCAGGTACTTACTTATACAGGCTTTTTAATTCTTTTTTTCTTAAAATTCTAAATACAGATCTGTTTTTGAAATAATCAATAATGTAATTTGTCTGTCCGTGAGGAGAAATGCCTCATTTGTAAATATTATCTGTCTTACTTGAACTTTTGTTTGCATGCCAAGAAATCCTATGGATCTGGTTTGGAGGTTTGTATGGTTCAGTCTAAAAGTTACTTTTCCTTTTATGCTTAACACAGCTATTTGAAACTTGCTTCTGTTTTCTTGCAAGCTTATGTGTCATTGTTGTTACTTCTATTATGTTGTGGTGTAATTGCAAATGGAAGTTAGTGAATCATTACCATTGTCTATTTAGACAAGTAGAAAGTGATGAATGATTTTAGTTTCAGAAATGAGAGTAAACATGCTAACACTGCAATGCAGAATCCCAGCAACAATTTTATTAAAATTTGAATTGCTTTTATTCTTGTTCTTGCTATGCTAAAGTGTAGCAGTATTTTAAATGTAATTTTTAGCAGCAAATAAAATAAATTAAGAGTTTTGTTGTACAGCAAACTTTAATAAGTAGTTTTGTGTTATTAAGTCAATGAATGTTAATTAATTATTCTTTCACACAAGACTGTGTATACGAGAAGGGTTGAAAAATTTAATCAGACTAAAAATTCAATCACATACCAAAAATTATTGACTTAAAAGGTTACTTATAAAGTCTAGGATTTAAAGTGCCTACAATGTAAGTCACCATTGGGGTATGTTATCTCAAATGTGGTTTGAGTTATCTTTGTGGTTTACCAGAAAATGTGAGTCATTTGGGGAATTTAATGTTATATCACTTATCATAGTAGCTCAATTAGAGCAACTGGATGGAAACCGGTTGATCCGTGGTTGAAACCTCAGTCTGATAATACCTTTCATTATATTAACATACTTACAGTTTCTGGTACACAATTAAAATGCTCTTTCCTGTTAGTCTTGTGACTTGAAGCATATAGGTACCAAACATATAGTTCCACCTGTAGGTCCAAATCTAAATTATTATGCCCTGAAGCATTTTGGCACGGTGTTAGAGAAAGTTTCATTTTTAATACAGCATTAATGAAACTCTTAAATAATGTTAGAAATTGCTATAGCAAATATGTACATTTTGAATTCACTACAGAGTGATGCAATGCTCATTTGTAATTTATTGTGCTTTAATGTTTCTGTTAATCTTTTGCATTAAAGAGTTTGAGCCAGAGAATGTGTTTCTCTTGTTTCACTGATTTTTCTATCTGCTGCACATCTGTGTATTTATCATAATATTTTGCATTTTGATGTTAATTGTTTGGTGTTTTTTACACTTTGTGTGTTTAATATAATAATACAAATTACTTTTCTATGAACATTTTAAACATAAAAAATTATATATATATGAAATAATAATAATAATAATAATAATAATAATAATAATAATAATAATAATAATAATAATATCTTATCTGTGGTTCTATAGTAGCAAAAGCGGGCATTAAACACTATTAAAAAAATAATCATCTAGGTATAACATTTCATTAAGAGCCAATGTCTGCCAACCCTAAGTTGGAATTTAAATCCACAGTTTGCTAGCAATTGTAGCTCTTCACATTGTTCTCAATATGATCAACCACTGCTCTGCAGCTTCATGAAAGGCTCAGTTAGTTATGTGCTGGGAAATGAAGTACTGCACCCCATTCCCTGTCCCATAACATAAAACTAATAAAATAAATTCAGTGAAACTGTGCATTAAGAAGTTAATGTGTCTTAAAGTTTTAAAAACAAGGGTATATAGAAGTGAACCTACAGTAATGTTCCATATGTGAATGTGCTGTAGAAAATTTCCAAAGAAATCTATAGCGTGGAAGTAAGAACTGATTATCATAAAATATGTAGTTTTTCCAAATGAATATAATTGTTTGAACATCAGGATTATATTTTTTAAAATAAGCCTTTAAATTTCAATAGCTTCAGACATTTCATCATGTTGGTTATTTAGAGCTAAACTATGTTGGGGGCCATTAAGATGATCAATTTCCGAAGTAAAATTGCCTTCCAGATGCAATAAAAAGAAACCTTAACCTATACAGCACAGTTTATTACCAAGTATTTGATAATATTTGACTCTTTATATTATTATATATACATAATTATATATCTATTCCCATTCTTTTTGGCCAGAAATGAAAGGAGGGTTAAAGACAGGTTCTTGCATCAAGCAGCACCCTTCCACCTTCAAGCCTTAGTTGAAAAGATTATGAATGGACTGTAATACAATGTAATATGACATGGAGCTAATATTGTCTCCATTTTGAGTAATGATTGATCATTAATGGAATTAATTAATTTATTAAATCACTTTTATTGATATTCAATTTTATACTCCTAACAAAACAAATTTTGGATAGGCATATTTAAATTGTAATTGATTTCTTTTAATGTTTTAATCTTCTTTCCACCTTTCAGAATCTTAATTTTGATTTTGTTTAACTTGCTGATGTCTTTCTTACAGTCTCTTATGAGTGATTTGGAAAAACGAGAGATACAGTTCAGTGCTGTACAAGATCGTGGAGAGTCACTTGTTCTTCAGCATCATCCTGCAGCAAAATGCATAGAAGCTTACATGGCTGCCATGCAGACTCAATGGGCATGGCTCCTTCAGCTCACTCTGTGTTTAGAAACGCACTTGAAGCATGCTACAGTGTATCATCAGTTTTATCGGGAAGTGCGTGAAGCTGAAGCATGGATAACAAAGTAAGTGAGAAAATGTTGTCATTGTCAATATTTGCTATATAACTATCATGCATTCGGTTCTTAAAATACTTCCTTGGGTTTTGGAATAAAATAATTTGCTAATGTTAATATTACCACAAATTATATGCTTCTTTGTCCCAAGTAACATTTCTAATCTACAAATTATATAAAATACATAGTACATTTGGTTACCTCCAACTGTTTTTGATCTGTAGATGATAAAGAATTCATTTTGGCAAGATTTACCAATTAGATTTACCAGATGTGGCAAAGTAACAAACTAGATTTCAACTGTGTTCCTGTATCTCAGATTTCTCTCCTTTCTTTTACCATTTAGCAAGCGTTAGGTTAGTTTTCAAAGATATTTCTGTAAAACAATGAATACACATTTCTTAAAGGGGCACAAAAGTAATTAAGTCTTTAAATCAAAGAATGCTCTTCTACTAGTTTATTTTAAAACATCTATCATACAGTACAAGTGACCATAAAGCTCCAGAATACATAACATGAATAAAACAGAATAATTAAAACAGAAAGAAAGAAAAAAACAAAAAAAAAAACAAAAATTAACAATTCATCTACAAATTATCAGTTTGTCTAAATTAGACAACAAATATGATAACAATGATTATAAATGTTTAACATTAAAAAAATTGAGTATAAATGATTATTTAATGCTTTTACAGAGTTCTTTAAAGATGTATACAGGGTGGGAGGTGAATAAGTGCAAATATTTGTATCAGCTTTGAGGATGTGATGATCCAGTATTTGTATTTTTTGTCCTTAATATTTTCTAAAATTATGTTCATGCAGAAAATTTAATAATGCTTTTAGGATGGCTGTTATTCACTATCTCAGAAATACGGTTGTTTTCATAACAACTCACAGGTTGACCTCTACTCTCTCCCCTTTGTCCCACTCAACTATAGGTGGAGTGAAGTATGTAAACACAGCAGAGAACATAGCTCAGGGCCATTCAAAACGAATTAGACCCTGAAATTTGTGATTCACTTATGATAATGCTAGTAGTAAGTGGACAAAATGAGTTATACATGTGTATTATATGCATTGTTCTGTACTAAAAATCAAATTATTCATACTTATTCACCTCCTAACGTTTAAGTTGTTTGATAGGCACACCAAGCAGTCTTAGGTGTTCACTGTTAAATTTACGACAGCAGTCATGAGCCTGAGAAGACCTTTCACCTCCCCTTATTTACAGGTATATTATATCTCACTGAAGTGAGGAATGCATGATTTAGTAAAATATCTTCATCTCGTTCAGTTATTGCCTACTGCAACTGTAGGAACCAGTAGCTATTTTCTTTCTGGTCCTCTGTAAATGTTACAATGATCACTTTGTGGTTGCTTCCATCCTTGGATATACAATGGATCTCCTCAAAAACTTCCCACTGGTCATATGGAGGTCTGTGATTATTGGTGGGTGAATCTGGTGATGACAAGTATTTCTTAGCAACTCTCCCTTTGTACAGTATCCTAAAGCATGTTCAAATGAGGATTTTAAATTTTGTATGCCCATTTTAACTACTGTAGTCTGTTTCCAATGCCTGCATTAACTCACTAGAATTTATGGTTCAAATTTACAGAATACCGTAAAGAACATGTTAAAGATATTAAAGAATTTTCTTCATCACTGCAAGAGGAAAGCTATGCAGTCACATATTTCAGAAACCTTACACAAGATGATGTGAATGTGATAGAGGCCTCAGCATCTTTTCTTTTAGAACATTGTAAATCAGTTATTGATCTGATCCAGGTTCTTGAAGGTAATTCATACCCATATGTGCACAAACTAACATCAAAGATCAAGCATATTCTTGGCACATTTGAGGCAGTGGGTAGTGATGTACTGGGTCAAGAAACACAAAAACTTGTTACTTTAGCTCACAAGAATTACAACATTAAACAAACATTCCAGAACTTAGGACTCAAATGTCACACAAAACTATCACTGCTACAATGTGAGAATAAAGGGCGTGGGTTCATCACCAATATTGGGAAATTATTTGATGAATAAAATGTATTAACAAATTCAGTTGGTCCAAATCTACATTATGTCATTGCTGGCATGCCTGTGATGAAAGATTCATCGTTTTATGAACTAGCTGAAGGGTACAGTGCTTTGAAGGCAGCATTAAGAAAGTAGCACTAAATAAGGACCAAATTAATATTGTGATAATATTGCTGGCATTGCTCTTACTGAATGCTCTAATAATAATAATAATACTATGTGCATAATCTAGCAGTAGTAAATATTCAAACTTGCTATGCAAATTTTGTTCTCCATAGCTTTCTATTCTCTTTCAGCATTTAATATTTCCCCTTTTCCCTTAAACTGTATAACAGCTGAAGTTCTTATTCCTCAAAGTTTAATTGTTCCTTCCACCTTTCCTTCTATGGCATCAAGCAACAGGAGATATCTGCTTAGAATTTGTCTTATCCAATTTGCTTTCCTCCTGCAAATTGTGTGCAGGATTAATTACTTCTCACCCACTCTTCTTAGCACTCCTTCATTTGTTACCATGTCCGACCAAATAATATTTTCTATCCATCTCCACCACCTCATCCAAAACTCCAAATATATATGTCTTCTCCATTTTACTGAAAGTTCACATCTGTTATCCATACAGAGCTGTGCTCCAAATGTAATGTTTACCAGAAGACTTTTATATAGCTCTAGGTTCATATTGCTAGACCACAAAGTTCTCTTCTTCGTGAAGGCTTTCTTAGTCATGGTAGTCCATTATCTACTCTGCTTGGTGTAGTAAGCATCCTTTGTCAGTAAACTTTCCAAATATTTAAATTGAGTCACGTTTTCTTATTTTTGCTTTCCAATGACAATTTGGAGAGGCTCTTGTCTTTTAATATCCTCATCACTACTGATTTTTACTTTCTCTACATGTACTAGTACATAGTGTATAGAGAAGGTAAAATTTCACCGGAAATACATGTTTTGGGTCCCTCTGAATCCAAAAATAGCATTTCTGGAAAACGGTCTGCTTAGCGTAGTAAGCATCCTTTGTCGGTAAACTTTCCAAATAATTAAATTGAGCCACATTTTCTTATTTTTGCTTTCCAATGACAATTTGGAAAAGCTCCTCTTGTCGTTTAATATCCTCATGACTTCTGATTTTTACTTTCTCTACATGTACTATGTACATAGTGTATAGAGAAAGTATTGTAAGGCACCTAAAAATTTGATACCAAGATTTCATTGGAAATACATGTTTTGGGTCCCCCTGAATCCAAAAATAGCATTTCTAGAAAAAAGTCTGTGCGTGTGTGTGTGTGTGTGTGTGTGTGTGTGTGTGTGTCTGTGGACAGCATAGCTAAAAAAACAAAAAGACCGTGAACACCAAACTTGGTATTTAAGTTTGATATCTTGCAAGGATGTGACACAAAGATTTTCAAGAAAATCCACCCACCACCAACTACTCTTTACATGGAACTTTCTTTGAAAATTTTGATTTTCTCAAAAATGGCTCTAATGATTTTGATTAAAATACCATTTATGAAAGATATTTACCTGGCAAATAATGTGTATATCTTGAATTTTCTGGGAATAGCCTCTGAAGACTACTTTATTCTGGATGAATTTTACGAAATTTTGCATAACTGCTAAACCGTAAGAGACGGACAAAACCTTACCACATAAATAATGTAGAGCACATTAAAATACACAATTTATGTAATAACATTTTTTTTTCGTGGAGTTGATCGTTTTTGAGATCTTCCTTATTTTTAGTTTCAGCTTTAAAAAACTTGTACTTTTCTCATACAGGAATTTGTCAACTCGTGTTCATACAAACAAAGGAAATTCAGTCACATAGCAACCCCCTTTTGACTATCATTTAACCTATGGTACTCCCTTATTTCTCTTCTACTTACAAGGAAGCAAGTTATAAGACTATTTCTGCTAATTTTTACTTTCTATAAGCATTCTATGTACATAGTGTATAAAGGAGGTATTGTATTCCACCCAAAACTTTGATACTGAGATTTCACCGGAAATACATGTTTTGGGTCCCCTTGAATCCAAGAAAAGCATTTCTGGGAAAAAGGTCTGTGTGTGTGTGTGTGTGTGTGTGTGTGTGTGTGTGTGTGTGTGTGTGTGTGTGTGTGTGTGTCTGTAGACAGCATAGCTCAAAAACGAAAAGACCGTTAAATACCAAACTTGGTATTTAAGTTTGGTATCTTCTAAGGATGCGACACGAAGATTTTCCAAAAAAAAAACCCCACCCCTATCTACCCTTTACCTTTTTTCGAAAATTTTGATTTTCTCAAACATGGCTCTAATGATTTTGATTAAAATCTCTTATATTTAAAATATTTACATGCCAAACAAAATGCATATCTTTAATTTTTTCCAGAATTGCCTCTAAAAGACCTCTTTATTCTGGATGATTTTTTATTGATTTTTGTATAATTGGTAAACTGTAAGACATAGACAAAAACTTACTACACAAAAAATGTAGATCACGATAAAACACACAATTTATGTCATATACATTTTTTTTGTGGTGTTGGTTGTGTTAGAGATATTCCTTGATATTGGTTTCAGCTTTAAAAAACTTATACTTTTCTTATATAGGAATTTATCCACTCCTGTCCATACAAACAAAGGAACTTCAATCACATAGCAACCAGCTTTTGACTAACACTTTAACTTATGGTACTCCCTTTTTTGCTTCTATGTACAAGGAAGCAAGCAATAAGACTATTTGTGCTAATTTTTTTCAATTAGCACAAAGTAAATAGAAGCATAAGCTTTTTAACAATAATTTGTTGCAGAGATGTAGAGAAAATTATGGGAATAGAACACATCAAATTCTTTCTTGCAGTGTGGCACTTTGAATTTATTGTTATATAGAATTGTATCAGTTTGATTTTTACATTAAATGCATAATAAGTAAATGTTTTATTTAAATTATGATTTTCCTGTATTGTTTATATAAGGATGCTTAAGTTGCATTTGTTAAAGTTTAACATTTTGCCGAAAATATACTAAAGAACTGTTTAGGGAATTAAATATCACTTGCAAAGTTAAAATGATTTCTGTAGGTACCAATTACTTCATAGTGATATTGAAGACGATACATTCTAATCTATGGTGGACTAGACTTTACCCATAAAAGTTACCTGACCATTCACAAGTGGAGCTTTCGGTAGATATATCTGCATTTTATAGCAATTTATTAACAATCTATGAAAAGTGTAACAAAAGTCAAAAGTGTTCATAACTTTATAACTCTATATATATTTGACTTCAGTAAAGTTGAATAGATAAGTGTTTCTAATCTCCTGCACTAGTTTAAAGTACAGACACATTGCTTTAATAATATTAACTATAAACAGAATGCTATTATGTATTTAGAAAACAGATTAAAATTTAAGATATATTTTGCTATTATAGATTAATAAGTCAGAGAGTTGAAACTCGCATCACTTATTTTTTAAATATCTGGAACATGTTTTTGGGTAGTATTGTACCCATCTTCAGTAGTTTCACTACTAAATTTAAATCCCTGTGGAGGATATTTTATTAGATAGAAGCTCGGAGACTCTGTTTCTTAGCTTCTATCTAATCAACATTATTTTGTTACTATTTGTGTAGACAAATAATGTCAATAAAGGAATTAGTTTTATCTCGAGACATATGAGTGTATAGAACTGTTTTTTGAAGTGAGGCGTGAAGACAAAGGTTTACCCAAATTTAATTTATCCCTCGGCATGTGCTAAGGCTTCTTTACATTTTTTTTTTTTTCTAGGCGTGATGAGATGATGAACACTGTATACAGTCAATCTGACTTCACTCTGGATGAGGGAGAACGCCTTCTGCGTGGTATGCAAGAGTTACGAGAAGAATTGAATCATTATGGTGACGTGGTTCAGAGTCTTTCAGAGAAATGCAAGGATATAGTTCCTTTGAAACAGCGCCGACAACCTGTCACCAGGCCTTTGCAAGTCTTATCCATTTGTGCCTACAAACAAGTAAATGTAAGTGAGTCTTTGTTATAGAGAAATAAAAAACAGATATTTAGCATGTTATGCCTATTTCTGCCCTTGAAGAAAAGCAGTTTAATTTCTAAGAATGTATAAAGCTTGGTAGATTTAGAGTTTGATGCATTTGATTTAATGGAATCTACATTTGCATCTGTACAAATTTAATATATGTTATTAATTAAAAAACTAAAATTTGTTTTAAAACTAATATTATATAATGATATTATCTATTTTCTAATATGAGTTTAAAGCCTCCATTAAGTTTTGTGTTCTCAGAATGTGGATATTGCAACAAAGTTAAATACATGTTTTTTATCTTATTTTAGTTGCATATACTTATGTAGCAGAAATGTTTTATTTCATTCCCAAAACTAAGTTTTTGCAAGTCAATGTGTATATTTTGGTATTTGTATTTTTGTTCCTTTGATCAACAATAATTTTCTTACAGATTGTGATTGAAAAGGGTGAACAGTGTGTACTTCATGATAATTCGGGCAGAGTGAAATGGCGTGTCTCCAACTCTTCTGGTGTAGAGAGTACAGTGCCTGGAGTTTGTTTCCTAATACCTCCTCCAGACAAAGAAGCAATGGATGCCATAGAAAGACTTAAAAGACAGTTTGACCGTTCGGTTGCTCTGTGGCAGAAAAAGCAACTTCGCATGCGACAGAATATGATCTTTGCTACCATCAAAGTTGTTAAGAGCTGGGATTTGGCACAGGTAAGAGAAATATGTCCAGTGTTCAGTGGCTGCTCAAGGTGTGGGTGGGTGCGGGGCCACCCAGAGCGTCAGGTTTATGGGTGGCAGCATTTTTACACTTAAACAAAATATTTGAAAATAGGACAGAATTACAAATCATGCTAAAATTTGGTGACTTTCTGGAGATGTTTTGTTAGGAAGCTGTTGAAAATGAAGCACCAAAGTGATTTGAATGAGACCCTCATTCATGATCATTGTAAAATATTCCATTAGCTGCTGGTATTCAACGATAAGCATTGCTTTTATAAATAGAAGTGATTCAAGCCACTATAGTTCTATTGCTTCTCTTAAAGAAGCAGAATTATTTCAGGGAAGCCTAGGCTCTTGGAAAAGATTCTCTGTGTTCTTGGATTTGATAAGATAAAAATTTCTAATACTCAAAAATTTTGATATTATAACCCCAAAGAGCAGGATAATTTCAAGATAATTCCAAAATAAGAATTTAAGGAAAAAAGTAAATTTAGCTGAAATGTAAACGATGGCCGTAAAGTATTACAGAGCTGGACTGATGATAGAATTGAAAGCTCCATGAACTCACTACAGGATTTGATTATTGCCCATGTTGGAATATATAATTTTTAGTGCCAATTACATTTCTTCAATTCGAGAAGTTCTGGGATTACTGTGAAGAACTTACCAATAGTTACTTCTGTGTTATTGTTATGCAAAATGTCCCATAACACATGACCCAAATAGATAAGCACACACTAACATTAAAATACAAATGGTAGAATGGCTCGTTCATTGTGCTGTGGCATGTAAGATAACAATGAAATGTCCAGATGTTATTAACTTCTGTTACTCTTAAATGAAAACAACTATTTTCTGGATTATTAACCAGTGCATTAGACTGTTTTGTTTTTATTCAGTGTGTATGTTTAAAAGTTTGATTTCCCGTTGAAGATAAACCGCAGATGAACACTTATGTTGTTTTGACTTTTGCATGCTTCATACTTTATCTTTCACTCAGAACAGTCTTGTTCTTTCAGCAAGTCTATTTCTGAGATTTGTTTGTGTGTACTCTGAGTGAGAATAAGTAGTCATACATAAACTGACATTGCAAATAAAAATTTGCAGCAATTACCAGCATTTAAAGATCTGATTGAAAACCAGCAATGTCAGATAAGGCAAATCTTAGCACATCCAGCTGTTTATAAAAGTAAGGTTGAAGGAATATTCAGTGGAAAAACCACAATTGTCAAGTACCGAAAATCATGCAAAATATAAATTCTTTTTAACTATTTTTCCTGCACTCTCAGTTGGTATTTTATATGGGGGAAATATAACATTAAAACAGTAATTGCTTTCACTGTCAGCTAAATCAAACAATAAAGCAAACAGAAACTCAAATAGAAAGTAGTATGTAGCTATATAATGTTGTAATAAGTGATTCTTTTTGTTATTGCAGTTTTTGGCCATGGGACAAGAGCAGCGTAATGCTATACGTAAAGCTCTGAATGAAGATGCAGATAAGTTATTACAAGAAGGAGATCCAGCAGATCCTCAACTTCGTCGACTTCGGCGTGAAATGGAAGAGGTTAACAGACTTTTTGATGAATTTGAAAAGAAAGCAAAAGCTGAAGGTTAGCATTTATTACCTTTTTAACTGAATGATAATAGTATATAATATATAATCAATATTTCCTAGGTACATTATTTATAATATGATAAAAGTCAGGGAACTTCATCCCAGTTGGCACAAAAGTCTGCAATTTTGACATGTACCCTTTAAAATTACACAACTGTGAATGTGAAATAATGCTTTAATAGTTGCCCAGAATCAATTGTCGATTGTATAACATACTGTCATTGGTACTTAATGGTTCATTCCCTCCCTCTCCCTCCATATTATATGTATATTAGGCAAAACTTTCCCCTATATGAGGCATATCAAGGAGCAATACTGTAATAACTAATAAACAAAACAAGAACTCCATTTTGTCATAGTTAAGTAATACTTTGACATAACATACCTTTAGGCAGCTGTTTACTCCAAGAGAAATAGCAAGACTGCCATAGACATTGCCACAGGAATTATATTCTGTGGTATATTCTTTGTATAAAATAGTAAGATATTATCCCTCTTGCTGTGATGAGCTTCTTTGGACAACTGCATGTTGTCTCAATCGGTTGCTTTCATATATAATGGTGTGGTGTATAGAGGTGTCAATTTGTATTCTTTTGGCTGAGTGACAACCAGTGGTTGCCCATTGCACCAGTGCCTTGAGTATTTTTAATGAATGGTCTTTAACTGGTATGGTTCTCAGCATTCCATTCTATATTGGGCATAAAGACCGCTTAATTTTGCTGAAGGTCTCTTTTTCAGGCTTTAGGTTCTTTTTCATGCTGTAAATTTATGACACAGGACCAATTGCTTTATTTCTCTTCCGAAGAAAGCCAGGCTAAGGATTTTTATACTTGAAAAGTTCCATCATCCTCTGCCAGGTTTGAACCCATGACTTTGGGAACCAGAGGCTAGCACGTTACCCCTAGCCCACGGAGGACAATATCACTATCTTATGCAAGAAAAAACTGACTGATGCTGAGGACATTGCTTATTTTTTGCTATTCAGAATTGGTATAAAATACATCACAACTAAAAGTAACAATGAACATTATAACTTGTGAGGTCAGCCACATGAGGCTCCTCTGGCATTAAACAGTTAGAGATGATTTTACGCATTGCTTCACTAAGAGTTTTTTTTGCATTGCAAAGCTTAGAAGATAAATTAATTTGACTGGATTCACAGATAATTTGCATCGTAAAAATCAACTAACTAGAAAATAACAACAGTTCTCTCACAACTCACATACACAAACATAAATCATTGTAATTATCTTGCTAAGGCGTTAAACATTGAAAAAGCTGACATTACCCCGAAAAGGCAATTGTAGAAAAGTTAAAGAATTAGTGCTACCTCTTAACACTCACACTCGAAAACCTAACAATGTAAAGTACATTGCAGGCATACCTATGTCCACCATGAGTTTACAAGACAGTAAATCTGCCAGCCTGATGGATGGGATGCAGTTGCCCTGAAGAAGCTCATGATGATTAAAATAACAGAAGTGTGTGTTACAACTCTGCTGCCTTTGTTTTGATATTTTGAAGTTAATATTTTGTTTGGTTTCAGAGGAAAGCAAGAATGCCAGCCGTACATTCACAGATCAAATCACTGCATTGCAAACTTCTCTGGATGAAGCTGAAAGAACACTAACATCTCGCACAGCTGCACCTTTGCCTCGAGATTTGGATTCACTTGAACATCTAGTTATAGAGCATAAAGAGTTTGAAACTCGTTTGCAGGTAATCTAAGTTAAACTAAAGTAGACTTGATTTAGTTATGTATGACCATTTACTCACCATTACTGAATACATGTAGGAACTGTAGAAAGTGGTAAATAGAAAGTTTCACCATTCTTAGAAAGTATTTAAATGATGTTAAAAAAAATGCCAGATAAAAGAAAACAATACATTGTGATGGGAACTATGAATACGATCTTAAACAGAGGGAAGTAATTTCAATTTTTATGCATCAGAAAGAAAACATTACAACCGTCAGTGATAATATAACTTTATTAAGTATTCAAAACATTTGGTAGCATTATTATATGCATGACAATCCAGTGAGTTGTGCAGTTTTTGTAAATGGTACTTGCAACTTAGGGCTGTATTACAATGTACCTTTTGATTTGCCAAAAAATGTTAAAGCCCTTTCAAGAAAATCAGAGTCCATAATTATCTTTGCTGAATAAAATGTTGGTCTCAGCCAGTTTGTTTGTTAGACATACTATGTAAAGCAGAACTGAACTGATTATAAAGCCATAATATTTAGAATTACAATCTATTCGTGATCACTTTGTTGCTTTTAGGCACTTGGACCAGATGTAGAGGAGGTGCAGGCCACCTTCCGAAGCATTGCACGTAAGACTCCAGCAATGCAGAGTAAGTTGGATCGATGCATGACCAAGTGGAACCAACTGTGGAGCACTTCACACCTTTACATTGAAAGGCTTAAATGTGTAGAAATAGTGCTCACAGGCATGGAGGAAGCCACAACTGTTGTGTCAGAGTTTGAACTTAAGCTGGCATCATATGAAGAGTTGCCTTCTGACGTTGAAGCCTTGCAGTCTGTGAGTAAAATTTACTTGTAGTTCAACTCTTTTGCATTTTAAATTAAAAGAGGTATAGCAATCTTTTTTCATATTTCTCCTAATTCTCCCTCTTAAATATGTTATAACTCCACATAATTTCTATTATTGGTAATAAAATTATATGGATTTGAACAGCAGCCTTTAAAATCAATTTCTTCACATAAATTGAAACAAAAGTTTCCCTCATCAACAGTTTTAAGCATAATATTTGTTTACTAATACACGTAATTGGAAAAGCTACATTGATTTAAGACTCCATCCAGCAGGAAAATAAAGAAATTATAGCATCAGTTTGAAGGAACATAAGACTTACGTTAAATAACAAATCAGTGATAGCTCACCATTTCTTTATTTTTGAAAAATGATCAGACTATTCCATTGAGACATGAATTACTTTATATACTATGACTGTAGTGGCTTCAATGCTGAGGTTTCATTCAGTCTGCAGATCACTTGAGTTCAAGCACATGCATGTAAGCCATGTTTCATTTAATAATTTCGCTAGTTTCTGGTAATTAGATAGTCTATTCACCATAATGGCTAAGGCCTCAAAGAAATAAACTTTCTTTGGTTGACAACATTGGAAAAAAACAGACAAGCAGGCTCTATCTTCCCTCCTGTCTTCACATCCCTATAAAACCAGCACCCAAGAAAAGGTGTGTGCATAGTAAGCAAAATGTACTTGCAAAAATGTATTATGCATAGTTCAAAGTTTTGCCTCTAGCTAGACTGGATTTGAACAGGGATTTCGCTTTTAAAATGGAGCATATAGAACACCTGAAGGATGATGAGCAACTGCACAGGAATTAATGATAGTATCAAACTATTTATGCTGAAACTTACATTGAAATTTCTCAAAGAGATGAGAGAAGCAGGATGTATTTTACAGTTATGTGAGCAAACTGGAATTTCTATCTTCAGAGTAATGAGACAGTTGTGTTTGTACATATACATATGTAAGTAGAAGGGAAAAAATCTAATGTGTTCCATTCATATAATGTCCTCTAGCTGTTTGGTAAACAAACTGTTTATCCAAAACATCTCTTATCTACAACATGCTAAAGCAGAATTAGTCTTAAACTAGCTTTCTTGTAAGTAGAAGAGAAATAAGAAAATGTAGAGGCTAAAGTGATAGTCTCATGCTTTAAAAGCTGATCACTATGTGATCAGTCTCTTTGCTTGCCAGGAATAAACAAATGAGAAACAAAATGAAGGATGTCTTTCTGTTTGACAAAAGTTTAAGTGGCTAAAAGTGTAACCAATAATACGGAATATCTTGAAAATGATTAATCTGCAAAAAAAATTATATATAATAATTGTATTTTTAATGAGATCTACATTTTTTGTGTAGTAAGTTTTTGTATATCTCTTATGGTTTGCCAGTTATACAAAAGTCATTCAGAATGAAGGGATCTTCAGAGGCTATTCCCAAAAAATAAGATATACATTTCATTTGTCACAAAAATATCTTATACATAAGTTATTTTAATCAAAATCGTTAAAAGCCATTTTTAAGAAAATCGTAATTTTCAATAAACGTCCAATGGAAAGGGTAGTTCAGGGTGGGGGGATTTTCTTGAAAATTTTTGTGTCACATTCTTGGAAGATACCAAACTTAAACACCAAGATTAATATTTAACAGTCTTTTAGTTTTTGAGCTGTACTGTACACAGACATATACACAAATGGACCTTTTTCTAAAAATGTTTTTTTTTTATACAGGGGGACCCAAAAACATGTATTTCCGGTGAAATCTTGGTATCAAATTTTTGGGTACATTACAATGTCTTCTGTATATAGTATATATAGAGAAAGTAAAAATTAAATGGTTAACTTGAACGCACACTTCCCTTACTTTAATGGACAATTGTGTTACAAGCCATTGCCTACATCATCAGCTGTTGAATCAAGATAACCACTGACGTCGCTTCACAATATTATTATACATCTTGTAACTTTACTGGTTTCCCAAATAGAATTTGTTAAGTCTGATGTATATTTATAAGTTTAAGGTGATGCAAATGTATTTTATTTATATAAAATAAGATATTCATCAGTATATATACTGATAAACTTTAAATTCCTTTAACAAACCCAAGGAAGCAGAAAATTAGCTCTAATCAAAACTGTAATCCTGCAATGTTGGTGAACTATGTACAATGCAGATGAACAACCTATTTCAATTAGAGGAGGATAGAGGAATGCAGTTATGTAATTCACTCTTCTTTATTTCCAATCCTGCCTTCAATCGGACAGTCTGGACAATTAAACAAATTTTACTAATTCAGTCCAAATGTGTAACTGATAGTTTAAAAATGTGCCTCTATAAAATTTTTCAGGTAGGTTTTGTTTTGGTACAAAGGGTTTGACATTTCCCTTATTACTTCAAAGTTTTGTGATGATATATTTCAAAATAATATAACCATTGTGTGTAAATTAGATAATATAAACTAGGATATCTGTAGCTCCTCTTTGCAAGCAGTTTTAATGTTAAAAATAGTGAGAAACAAAAACTTTATCTTTGAAATTTATCCTTGAGTTTTGTCAGCATGAATTCCTTAGTTTCTTTAAGTAGTTAAATGCTATTGCATCTGATAGTACTGATAAAGTCCTACCATTCTAAGAGTGGATTGTTCATATAATCGTTAATAGAAATTAACCCTGCAAGCATTTTAGAATGTTTCCACTTTGTGTTTACAGGTCCATGAAGATCTTTTGAATCTTCAGAACACAGTATCCCAACAACAAGTAGTAATTGATCAACTTAGTGAGGATGTTCATAATGCTCGACGATTGGTAGAAAAATCTCGACCTAATCACAGAGGTCCACATGCCGATTTAGAACGTTTAGAGAGTGATGTCAACAGACTGACTGGTAGATGGGGTAATGTTTGCGGACAGTTGGTGGACAGGTATGTCAATAAATAAGTACATTTTTCATTTATGTTAAATCAAATTGACTAGTATGTAATGAAATTTTGTACAGCATATAAAGTGCATACTGAATTGGTAGTAAAATGTTTAAACTCTTGTTACTGAATGATTTTAGGCTCCGAAGCTGTGAAGCAGCATATGGATTGCTACAAACCTACACAAATTCTTATCAAACTGAGGTTTCATTTGTGGATGAAAGTTATCAGAAATTTAACAATTTGGCAACTATTGGTGTTAACGCAAAGGAACAATTAGAACCAACCAGGGTGAGAACTTCATTTTCTAGTATTTTTTGTTATTTTTATACACAAGAGATACCTTATTAAAGTAATTAAGTTTTGAATTCTCAGAAAATAAGATTTTAATTGAAATTAGCTATAGTAGCTTATTTGGATGTGTTAGTTTTTTTGAAAATTGCTTGGAAATATGAACTTAAATTTAAGTTACTCTCCAGTAAATACAGCATAAAGCAGTATGTAAATAATTTTAACAAAACTTACTGAATTAACTAAATATATATTCTCATTTTTAATGGAACAAAGGTCAGTAGCAGTTCCTGTAAGTCTAATTTCATTGTTAGTTAAATATTGAGACTTCTATGCTTAGAAACTTCTGAGGACATAGGTTCCTTGAATTAAAATAGGTATCCATGTTTTGTTTAAATACCATGCTGTGCTAAGTTGCAAATGTAACTGCAAGAGAATCCTTACTGCATATTTTTTTTTAAATTGCTAGGTTGTATGTAGTTCAATACAAAACAGCACCATAGAGATATTGTATGAATAACTACAGTATCGTTTAATGCAGTAAACTTGCCTTTAACTCTAATATTTATTGGGTCTTCATTTGTATTTGCAAGCAAAGTAAGTCCATCTTAGCTAGTTACCACAATCTCAACAAATCTTAGGTGTACTAATATATAGTGCTATCATTGCTAAAATTGGGATGGTGTCCAAGTCCATGCATTTGCCAATATGAATTGCATGGTTTAACTAAAAGACTGTGCAGTTGAATCCTAGCATTGTCACTTTTCAAAACACTCTCATTGCCAATATTAAGTACCAAGTACAGAAATCATCTCTAAAGTCCTCTGCTCCTCTTAGCTTCTAGCCTCAGTGATTACTATTCTATGCACTATTTACATGCTGCCCAACTAGCTATGATGACTTAATATGATACAAACATAATAATATGCAGTCTGTAAGTAGATGAACACCTGAATGCTTAATTAGGAGAGAGGTATTTTATATGTACCAAAATTATGTTGTATAATCTCCAGACATTTGTGTATCCTTAGGATACTGCAGAAAACAGGTATTGCTGAAGTAATTACAAGTATAGTACATCTAAAGAATATTCTGAGTTAGATCTTAACTAGTTGAAACTGAAGAAATATAATTTAGTTGAATTTGATAAGTAAGGCAGTTTCTCACATTGTTTATCCACATTAGAGGCCTGCAACCGGGTGAGCACAATAGCTTGTTGCCTCTATAGTTTTAAGCAGCGAAGATCTCTTGTATAAATCCATGAAAGTTTTTGTTGAATGATAAAGAAAATAGGAAACAAAAGCTCAGTGGTGTAAGGTCACTCAGCTATGTCTGGTGTTGGGTGATTGGTCTATCTCAAGCCAAATTCAGTTGCTACCTCATACAGAAGTGCAGACACGGTATCTGCAAGACTCCTTGTTAAAGGAGATGCAGAAAATAAAATTAGAACAGGAAGAAAAAAACTGTTGTCAAGAAAAAGGGAGAGTATCTTATTAGCCCTGCCTTTGATTAAATTTGGGGAAGTGAGAGACAAGATCGCACTAAAGTATGCAAGAATATTTCAATGCTTCTTATGCAGAACTGTTAAGATCTTTAAGAAGAACTCTCAGCCCTCAGTTCTTTTAAGACACACTTGTTCCCAAGCTAATTTTTGCAGCAGTAATACTTATGTAACTTCCAAAATGAAGCAAACATTTCGAGATGCATTAGTTGTACTATGTGCTGCAAGCATGTGACTAATTAATGTGTTCAATGGGCCCTATTGTCTTTCTTCAAACTGGTTTTGATTTTGGAGCTGAATATGGACAATTTGATGCTCTGAAACTTCTATATGTTCATTTAGAATATACGGTTCAAGGTCATACTACCTTAGCAAATGGTACATATGCATTACCCCCACTCTACAGCACTTTCTTTATTTATGCCTCGAAGAGAGAAGAGGGGTGGAAGGCAGGCACACAGAAGCTGGTGTGAAGGGGATGTGTGATAACCCACCAGACATGACCTTGAACTGCCTACAACAATATCATACGTGCATGGAACCTGAAATGCAGAAGTAAGGAAGAAATAATACCAAAGATTTAGAATATAAGAATAAGGAGCTTGTATCTAATAGTATAGGTTTGTGGACAGAAGCCTTAACCACAGAAGCCTTAACCACTTTTGATTTTTTGACTCTTAACATTTTGTTATATAAATAATGAACAAAGTAAAGGTGTTATTCGTCTCAAAATTTTAATAAAACTGCATATAACTTCTTGCAATAAAGTTACAAGTTATGGTCACTTTTATTTTGTGAATGTCTAATATAGCTGATTATGAGATCTAGAATCTGAATTGTGTGTATGTCGATTGTACATAAAATAATTTCAAAAAGTTTTAAATCAAATTAAGGAATGTTTTATTAAAAGCTTAAGGAATTTTGTATTTCTGTATGAGATAACACAGGAATTAATAATAATAATAATAATAATAATAATAATAGTAAAAATAATAATCTTCATCATCATTAATTGTACATTTGGATAATATAAAACATCAGGAGTGCACAGGCGGCTATCTAAACTATGATGCGACACACATATGCATGTACACTGATGGTCATGGCATAAGTCTCTGTTTAAAGTTAGTTATTTCCTGTAATTTCTAAGTGGAGCACAGGGCATTGTTGCCATGTTTCTGTGATCAGATTTGAATTTCTAGTTCATAAGTTTGCCGCCATGTGCCATAGTGACAAGGGACCAGCTCATTTCCCACAGATGGCACTGAAGGACAAAATCATAACTTGTGGATGTGAAATGGCAGAATTTGCCCAGGAACCTTCTTTTAAGGGGTTCTTTTATGTGCAAAGAAATATTACATGGGAACACCAACTTCCCTTCTGAAGGAAGCCACTAAGGATTTTTGCATCCGAAAAAAATCCACCAACCTGCAATTTTGGGCTTTAGAGACTAGCTTGGTAATCTTTACACCACAGAGGGCGCCACTCTATTTGACACGCTATCTAAATAAGCAGACAATGATTAGATGCTTTAAAACCCTATCTAAATTAGCAGACTGATTATATGCTTATATTTGCACATTAAGCTCCAGTAGCTTGTCTCATGTGTGATTTCAGGAGTAAATAAAACACAACTTTAAGAAAAAGAAGCTAACTTAGAACAAGTAATACCTGAGCTTGTCTTTAAATAATGTTTTGCATTCATTCCATGTGCGTAAAGTATCAAAACAAACAAACACAAATTATTAGCTGCAGAAAATCAAATACTGGTTTTCAGCATGATAAGCAAAAAATCCTCCTACTAATCTGTTAGATAACTAAAATACATTAATTAATATACCAAATCGTATTAAATATTCAAACATCTGTAATAATCCATATCCTAATTTAAGTAAAACTCCTACTAAAATTGTTGAACCTGGTACAGGAGCTTCAACATGTGCCTTATGTAATCATAAATGTACTCTAACCACTGCACTACACAATACTTATTGTGGTACTAAAATCTCTGCTATTTTTGATACAGGCTACATAAGCTATAAAAGTGAAGGTATGTCACAAAACGAAGCTGTGTAATGGTTATGCTGTATAGTTTTCTTAGATAAAACTCAAAATGGGTACCTGATATGACCAGCAAGCATCCCCCCCCTCTCCCCTAGCTGATGTAGATAATGGAAAGAACGTGAGTGCCAATAATCATCTGTAGAGAAAGATTGGCAATAGTGAGTTTCGAAACTGGTTTAGTTCACCCGTTTGCAGTCCTCTAATGCACATGGCCTGGTGCAAAGAGTAAAATAATCTTTTTGGTACTCAAAATCTTTTATTTTAAATATAAATGAAGGTTATGAGTAAGTTAGGATAGTTTTAATTATTAAGAATCTTAATTGACATTAGCAGTATTCAATTTTAGGTCCTGTACAACAATGTAGTGGAAAAGACGCAAACTATTGAACAAGTGAATATGGTTGGAGGAAGGTTTATCCGAGAGGCTAAGGTAAGATACGCTGCAACACACCCAGGTCTATCTTCATAATTATATGGATGTGTGAGTGAAGGTATGTGTGTGATAATATCAAAATGTTGTAAACAAATTGTACATAGCTTTACAGCTACTACCAGTAGTGACACTGAAAACACACTGGAACTTAATAAATTGAACTAGAACAAATCTCAGATTAACTGAGTAACAAAACAATTAATCTGAATTAATAAAGTAACACCAAAATCACTCTATCTTTGAAAGAAGTATTTCTGAATACACTAATAACCTTAGTAAAACACATGTTATGAAGACTCTTGTGCCTGTTTTGATCTTGCTTTCATATTGAAGAGTGCACAAATGGTCTTTGAAGTTCAGATCAACATTCGTTCGTCTGTATGAAATCATATCTTATTCTGAATAGGACCATTTGAACTCAGAGTAGTGTATTAGCAATACAGTTTGCATGTGTATCACATTTTTTTCTTATGCGTTATAAAATGTGGCTTGACTGAAAATATTCTTTCCATAATTTATAACATAAAAGGTGTATATATTGCTGATAATACTCAAATTAAGTTTTCTTTGTCAATGTGTTAATAAATATTATAGGAGGTGCATGCTTAGCCTTCTTCATGATACACATAATTGCTAATTCAAGCAAATCACAGTCATTTAATTACAGCATGGTTCTGTATAGAGAATTGATTTTGAAAACATTATTTTCTCAAATCTAAAGCACTGTAAGTATATAGCTACTACATATATATATATATGTCAGCTAAACCAAAAGCTAGATCAACTAATACTTGATTTCTCCAAACTGAATGGAAAAGATCATCTGTGCCTTGAATTTTTTTGGAATTAAGATAGAGTTGCACAAAGATTTTACACAACATAACTTCTCTTCATACGTCATTGACAACAAAGAGCAAAGTGTAGAGCATCAGTTTTCTCTTTGTTGCTGAGTTCTTATTATACTGTGCTTGTAATTCGCTACATTCAAAACAAATAATTATAAGCTTTGTATATTTGCTACTTGGTGGAGGTACATATTACACCATAAAATTCTAAAACATTACACTTATTTTATTTAAGAGTCAAATTGTTTCATTTGTATCCAGAAGAGGCTGAGATTTTACATATTACAGTTATCTCAAGCACAATAATGACACAAAGCATTTTGATATTTAAATATCAGTGATAAAATTATAACATATGTTGCATAAAATATTGGGTAAAAACAAGACACAAGAATAAATATTTGGGATGAACAGAAGAATAAGTTGTAAAAGCTGTTGATAGCTTGTAAGGAAGCTAAGCTAGTTTATGCATTATAATGAAAATTAGTAATTTGGCTGCTTTAGGCATGCAGCTTCATCCCATTCATGTAAATTTGCAAATGCATTATATGTAACTCACAGAGAGAGATTAGTTCTCTAGGAATTATTAGTAGTCTGAAGCAAGTATTTTCTGGTGGTGGAAACAGCTTTATAGCAAGAAATAAAGGGTGATAGCGTATGTACCTCCCCATGTCCTCTAGCACTACTAATCAACTAACCCCATAATCTAACACTACCAACCCGACAGATCTATGACCTGAGGCTGCAGCGATACTACTCGTGGCTTGTGGAGGAAGTTCACCCTAGCCTTGATGCTACACTGGCCACAAGATTCTCCGCAAAATCTGGGGATGCAGGAGCAGATGTGGTAGCCAAACAGTTGGACACCCTCAACCATCGTTTCCAGGCATTGTTGGATTACCTCTACGATAGGCTCCGACAGATTGCAGCACTTTCACCAAATGATCCAGCATTACAGGTGAGTAAAACTTACTTTGTTGCTTTTTATCAATAATGATAATGGTTATACATTGAAAGTATAAGTTATAATGATTTCATTCTGGCCAGTCCCATCAAGGTCACACATAATTCTCACTCTCACCCTATACATCTCTGTCTCATTTTACAGTTTTCCCATCAGATGGGAAGCTGTCATCTCTCTCTCACTACTTGAGACCAGATTGATGTAACTCTGGTGTTGGATTCAAATGTTTCACATCTTAATAGAATTAATATAGATTAAATATTTGAAATAATCAGTCAGAAAGAGTTTGATGAATGTGTCATTTCAAATTTAATATATTTTGCACAATTTAACCCTTGTTTTGGTGAATATTTCCCTCAATTATTACTCTATGCTAAAATAAAGCAATAAGTTATTTATTACTGCTGGACATCATTGCCATTATCAGATAGTTCATCTTGACTGCTGTTATTCTCACTCTCATAGATTAATCACGATCCTTTTGATGCTCATCTTGCAGTTCTTCTTTTACAAAGTCTTTCTCTTGCAGATGCTTCACATGAACATATTTTTCCATTGTTCTACCTTAATGTGTAGTATAGCATTTTCATCCAGTTTTCTCTCTGTTTATTTTGAAGGTAGGATTTTTGTTAGCAATGTCCCCCTTAATCTGAGCCCATATGAGCTCAGTAGGATTATAGGGAGGCAGGTTACTTACATTGTGCCCCATTTCCAATGCCAATTTATTAAGTTCTCTGTAAGCATTGTTATGTTGTTTAACGATGGTAAGCAGACATTGGAAAAATGAGTTGAATTTACACTTGAATTGCTTCACTAAGTAATTAATTACCTTGACATGTTTCAAAGGCGTATGTTGCCTACATCATCAATCCTTTTTTTTTTTTCTTTCTTTCTTTTCTTTTTTTATGGTAAGCAGCTCAACATTGTGTGGGATTATAAGGAACTTTTTGCTTTCAAGCCACAATTAAAGGTCACTCTTTCTAAAACTTCTGGGAATTTTTTCTCTTAAGTTTAGAATGTTAGCATACATTGTCCATTACAATGGTATAGCCTTCTTGCAGACTCCTATGCAAGCTGATGAGGCATTCTCTAACTCCAATATTTATTTCATTTTGGTAGTCACTGATCATTTCTTCATGTTACTCACTGTTATATTTAGGCTTCAATGCCAAATTTGCTGCTTCCAGTAGCAAATATTGGAATTAGAGCTTTTTCTGAAAGAAACTTTTAGAGACTTCCCATTTCTTTGGAATCCAGTCAAACAAATTACCTGGTTTCATCTGCTGTTTGTCAGTGTAAATAATTGGACGATGATGATCTTCATTTTTTAATTTATGCATTTTTCTTAAAAATGAGAACTGTGCTACAGCAATATCATTCCTTTCATCAAAAACCTTCTGTCATAATTACATTTACACTATTTAAATCCCAGATGTCTCAATATTTCACATGAAGAAATTATGCCACCAGAATAATAATTACTTCCTTTAGCGCTCCTTTGAAACAAAAAAAAAAGATATATACATATATATATATATATAAGAACCCTGTCAATTGCCAGGATATATCAAAGCTACTGGTGTGCCGATCTTTGTCCTGTAGCACACTTAAAAACCAATCTGTCTGGGCCAGGTTTGAACCTGCGACCATAGATCAGAAGATCATCGCCTAACCAATTGAGCTACCCAGACCGATGAACTGCAAAGGATGGATTCATTGACTGTCAAAGCAGGCTCATCTGGAGTTCCTTGGGGAACTAGATGAGCAAATATATGTTTGGTGTTATTGATTCATCCAAATAACATAAAACTTAATCATATGGGTAGAGCTAATGAAAGGGTTAAAATTCTTTGAACAGTTTTACCTGCAGTAGTTTTAATTTTTATTGCACTACTATCAATCCAAATTCTTTATTTAATTGATGAAAGTATTAAACCCAAGGGTGGTGAGATGTAGGATGCCTCAGAAAAATATGGCAAACAACTTCTGAGGCAGAACAGGATTTTAACCTGTAACAATGCAGAAGAAGAGAAAAAAGAAGGGTTTGTGAGGATGTTTCATTGTCGACTGCTCTTTTTCTACTTTTGTCAGTTAACCTTACACAGTTTCAACCTGACATGCTTGTGCACTTATTCTCTATGCATCCTTTATCATGCATATTGTAAATCATAGTTTTCAACTTCGCCTAATACCACTCATATTGGCTGCTTTTTGCATTATAGACATACAACATTTATCATACACTATTTACTCAACAGAAGTACAGATATTGATGGTACTACCTCTGCTAAAACCTCTATTACTGCTATTGTAAGAGGGAATCTGAGTGGATTTGGGGGGACGTTGCAAATTAAGCAAAAATAGCCTTGCGTGTATTTGAGAATGCATATTATGTACTATATTAGGTATGTTGTCTAAATAGAAAATCCTCTGCATCATCATTGCAGATCACTGCTGCTGTTACAACCATCACTTATCACTTTCTCCCACTGCATATATACCAGTACATTTCCATTATCCCCTCTCTGTCCCATTCCCCATATGAGCTTCTGCATAGATTGAAATTAGGTAAAACTTTTTACAAAGATGGGTTATATTAGTCATATTAGAAAATCTTATTTATCATTGTCTTTGCAACTGCAAATTCAAATACAGGATAATTTTTTACAACGATGTGTCATATAAAGAATGTTGTTTAAATAGGAAATCTTATCCCTCACTGTCACAGCTGTGCTGTCATGGCATCACGTACTCGTAACTTTTCATTCTCTTGCACTTGAATTTCTATGCAAATTCAAATTACGTAAAAGAATTAAAAAAAGGGTGTTAATCAGCTTAAGTGTCCGTTAATTAAAAATATATGTGCAACATTTTAAATTTTATTTATAAAATGTATTCATTTTATGTAGTCAATGTGCCAAAGTTCCAGAATTAAGTTCTGAACAAAGAGGTCGTCTTGTATTTGGATAAATCTGGTAACTAACCTCTGGTATAAATTATATTTTTTGGCTCTGTTTTATGACATTGTTGCAACATTTAAGCATGTTTAAAAAATCAACCCATTATAAATAGGCTGCAGTTTTGTATGCACTAAAAATCGTGAAAATATGCATGCAAAAATGCTCTAAAATTTAAAAAATTGTGCATTAAAATTTGCACATTTCTAAAGTATTTTATTTTATACCAATAAATGAACGGTGATGATGGATATTATTTTCTGTTTAGAAAACATTTACCAATACATATTGCATTTTATTACCTAATTTGAATTTGTGCAGAAATTCACATTGTGAGTGGAAGAGAGACAGAGAAAGGAGAATGGAAATGTATCGGTATGTCTGTATTCCAGGCAGCTTAGCTGTAATGGTGATTTTGGATACAATTTTCAATTAAGACAACATAATATAATATGCATAAAGCATTATACATAATTCAAATTTGCGTGTAAATTCATATTTGGGAAAGAGGAGTATGGAGATGTACAGAATGTGTGTGAAGATGGTGGCAATAAGGGTGCTGACAATACTTAGCTGTAAAGTCGAATATGGATGCTATTCTTTATTAAGACAATATACTTAGAAGTCCTCTAATTTCATTTTAAGCTCAAAGAGAATACTCTTTTTCCAATGAAAATCTCATAGGCCCATTAACAGCTAATTTTAGAGTGAAATAAAACACAAAATCTGCTATATATGTTGCAACCATGGCAGTGATTTATACCATTTCCTCCACCTTCGCCACTGCTGTACCTGCAAAGCTTGAAACTTACTTTTACCCCGCATGGTGTTCGGGAAACATATATCGCGAAGGCAAGACAAACCTCAGTTCTGAACATTAATATTTTGGGGGAAAAAAAAAAAACAAAACATTGTCTTATATATGGATAAATATGTTATTAATTAATTTACTCAATTTAATTGGCTAAATCAAATATAACGTCTCCTACAGATATTGAACTACATGCACCAGTTAAATTATGTTAAGTCCTTTGTGACAAATTATTTGATTGAAATTTTCTTATAGTTAAATACTTTTTTACTTTCTCTACACATACTATGTATATAGTGTATAAAGAAGGTATTGTAATGCAATAAAAAATTTGATACCGAAGATTTCACCAGAAATGTGTGTTTTGAGACTCTCTGAATGCAAAAAAAGTATTTTTAGACAAATGTCCGTGTGTGTGGGCAGCATAGTTCAAAAACGAAAAGACCGTTAAATACCAAACTTGGTATTTAAGTTTGGCATCTTCCAAGGATGTGACACAAAGATTTTCAAGAAAATCCCCCCACCACAAACTATCCTTTACATGGACAATTTTTTGAAAATTTTGATTTTCTTAAAAATGGCTCTAACGATGTTGATTAAAATACCACATATTAAAGCTATTTCTGTTACAAATAAAATGTATAACTTGAATTTTCTGCGAATAGCCTCTGAAGACTACTCTGAATGAATTTTACGGAATTTTGTATAACTGCTAAACTGTAAGAGATGGACAAAAACTTACCACAAAAAATGTAGAGCATATTAAAACACACAATTTATGTTCTGGGCATTTTTTTCGTGGAGTTGATAATTTTTTAGATACTCCTTGTTTTTAGTTTCAGTTTTGAAAAACTTATATTTTTCTCATACAGGAATTTGTCAACTCCTGCCCATACATACAAACAAAGGAACTTCAGTCACATAGTAACCAGCTTTCGACTACCGTTTTATTCTGTGGTACTCCCTCATTTCGCTGTCACTTACAAGGAAGCATGTAATAAGACTATTTCTGCTAATTTTTTCTCGATTAGAATGAAATAAATAGAAGCATAAGCTCTTGAACAATAATTTGTTGCAGAGATCTAGAGAGTGTCATGTGAATGGAACACATCAGATTTTTTTTAAAGATTTTGTGTCACAAAGTGGAAAAAAATTGTAAAAACATGCATGATTATATCAATTAATTTTTACTTTCTCTATACGCACTATGTACATAGTGTATAGAGAAGGTATTGCACTCTATGAAAAAATTTGATATCAAGATTTCACCGGAAATATATGTATCCAAATAAGTATTTTCAGAAAAAGGTCTGTGTGTGTGTGTCTGTGAAAATGATAACTCAAAAACGAAAAGTCGGTAAAATACCAAACTTGGTATTTAAGTTTAGTATCTTCCAGGCATGCGACACAAAGATTTTGAGAAAAATCCCCTTACCCCAAACTACCCTTTGCATGGAGCTATTTTTTTGAAAATTTTGATTTTCTAAAAAATGGCATTAACTATTTTGATTAAAATATCATATATTAAAGATATTTACCTGACAAATAAAATGTATATTTTGAATTTTCTGGGAATAGCCTCTGAAGACTACTTTATTCTGGCTCAATTTTACGGAATCTTGCATAACTGCTAAACCGTAAGAGATGGACAAAACTTACCACACAACAAATGTAGAGCACTTTAAAACACACAATTTATGTTATATACATATTTTTCGTGGAGTTGATCATTTTTGAGATATTCCTTGTTTTTGGTTTCAGCTATAAAAAACATACTTTTCTCATACAGGACTTTGTGAACTCGTGTCCATACAAACAAAGGAACTTCAGTCACATAGCAACGAGCTAATGACCATCACTTTAACCTATGGTACTCCTTTATTTCACTTCTACTTACAGGAAGCAAGTAATAAGACTATTTCTGCTAATTTTTTCTCGATTAGCAGGAAGTAAATAGAAGCATAAGATTTTTAAGAATAATTTATTGCAGAGTTGTAGAGAAAGTCATGTGAATGGAACGCATCAGATTTTTTTAAAACTAATCTATGACCAAGATCAAAATTCCAACCAAAGTGCTTTGGGGAACATTTTCAGACCTGTAGCTGTATTTTTGTGGGATAAGATAGATTTTAAATATGGCAAAATAAAATAAAATGAACCTAAGAAAGTGGTATTAAAATTTGACATTTAGAGTAATTTAAACACAGTAATACTTTAAAATGGGGTCGAAAATATTGTTACATCAGGCCTAGGAGAATCAAACATTACAAATGTGTACCTTAAAGTATGGTGCATTTTTTTGCACCAAAAATAATAAAATCACAATTTTTTACCAAAATCGTAAAAGAAGCCTTTAAATTAATTTGAGCAGAGTATAAACCGTCTTATCTTCAATTACAACAAGCAGTAAAATAATCATTAATAATTTGTTTGCTAATGATACTAGCAATGTCATATCAGTGTTGGTGGTGTGCCGGAATTTTTTCCTGCAGAAATTGTATTATACATGCCAATATTGTTTTATACATGGGGCTGTCACTTTTAAACAAACTTAAAAAGCAATGGGCCAAGTGTGAACCAGTAGTAAAGTGCAGCATTGACATAAGGTTCCCATCTAGTTAGTACATGCTCTAGTGGAAGGGAATTTTCTGGTAGTTTTTCTTTAAACAGCACAGTCCTTACTTGAGCCTTTACAAATTCCTTTTTAACTGAAGAAGTGAAATTGTTGCTTTAGATGCTGTAAAAAAATCTCATTCAGCAGCACAATGTATGCCGTGGACAATTCAAGTAACATGGATCATTTTGGGGTAGAAAACATGAAGTCACCCCACTGTTTTCAGCAGTGACAGTTGATGCCAAGAAACTCTCTTCATATGTTTTATTAATTTGTTGAGTTGGGTTTTTAATACTACGTCACTTACATTGTTATTATGTATCCATTTTAAATGTACCTATGAGCACAACCGAATTCAACAAAGAGTTAAAAACCATAATTCAAACAGCAGAACAAAATGGATACAGCAAGAACCTTGTGTACAAGAAACTAAACAAAGCAAAGTAGAAAAAAACCATAAAAGAAATAACTACCCTAACAGCAGGAAAAAACAATATCAACACATTCAAAAAATTCACTTACCACCCCCGAGCATTTAGAAAATTCAAAAAAATCTTCAAAGAACAATAAACAGATTTTCTGTCATAAAATTGCTAAATTCAAAAATAAAAGATGAAATTCCACCAGAAAATAGGTCAGGAATATATCAAATTAAATGCACAAATTGTGAAAAGTTCTACATAGGACAAACCAAAAGATGTTTAAAAATCAGATTCAAAGAGCACTTTAGAAACCTAAAATTGAAATAAGAAGATAAATCGGCAGTAGCATTTCACTTTTGGAAAGAAAACCACAATCTAGATCCAAATCCAAAATTGCTTAAAACCATGTCAGGCCACAATGAACTCACAACCTGGGAAAACATCCTCATATGGAAAAATAAAGATCGGCTAATAAACTTTGAAATCCCGCCAGTAGACAGCTTAGTTAAGAAGTTCATCATTTCGCCACCAGAGAAGAGTGTACAAGCAAATGCAGCCAGCAATGGCAGTTGGACCCGTGAGGTTGAAAATGAATGCATAGACTTTCGAAACTAGTCCCTCATAATAACAATGTAAGTGAGGTAGTGTTAAAAAACCAACTCAACAAATTAATAAAACATATAATTTGACCGTCACTGTCACTAAATTCCTCCAAACATCAATCAACTCTCTTCATACCTTTGCATTGCCACAGAAAATCTGAAAGGAGAAGAAAAATTTTCAATCAAGTCATTGTCTAATATCATTTTTTACTTTCTCTAGCACATATATACATACAATGTACATAGTGGATGGAGAAGGTATTGTATTTCATATCTGTGTGTGTGTGTGTGCATGCGTGTGGGCAGCATAGCTCAAAAATGAAAAGTCGGATAAATACCTAACTTGGTTCAGTATCTTCCAAGGAAGTAACAGAGATTTTCAAGAAAACTGTCCCACCCCCAACTACCCTTTAGATGGAATATTTTTTTAAAAGGTTGATTTTATCAAAATTGGCTCTGATTTTGATTAAAATACCATATGTTTAAGATGTTTTCATAACAAACGAAACACATATTTTGAGTTTTCTGGGAATAGTCTTTGTAGATCTCTTCATTCCTGGATGACTTCTGTATAACTGGTAAACTGTAAGAGATAGACAAAAACTTACTACACAATAAATGTAATCTTGTTAAAACCCACAATATATATCATACAATTTTTTTTTTTTTTCTTTCCTTCGAGATATTCTGAGTTACTGGTTTCAGTTCAAATGTACTTATACTTTTCTCAAACAGAAAATAGCTTTCTTTTCGACTCTGTTTTCTTTAATCTTTGCAAGCAAAGATAAACAAATTTAAATTGTTTCTCAAAGTGGCCAGCTTTTAAAAGACTTCATGAATGCTTTAGCCGTGCATTCCCATACTTGCCCTTTTACTTACACAAAGAAGCAAGCAATAGGAGAATTCTGCTAATGTTTATCATGATGTAGATAAAAAATAACCTTTTGTAAGAAAAGTTTGTTTCAGAACAGCTAAAGAAAGTCATGTGAATGGAACACATCAGATTTTTTCAGTCTTTTTCTGGATAATATTTCACAGTGCATCTCTCACTCTCTTGCAATGGAAGTATAATTTGTGTTTTCCTAAGGCAGTGCACATAAAAGATAAGACCCAGCATCTATGGAATCCATTTTCTCCACAATTACATTGTTACATACTTTCCATATGAGTGCGTAATTTAATCCACTGAAACCCAAATAATGAATCTCCTATGTAGTCTGAAAGAAAATGTACATTGTCCTGTAATCAATAAAAGGAATATTCCAGGTCTTCTCTTTCAGATGATTTAGTAGCAGCTGCAAAATCAGAAGACTATCATGTGCTGTCAAAACAATAAGTAGATATTATAAGAAACAGGGTTTAAAAGATAATAAAAATAAATCTAAAATTATGGTTCTCAAAAAAGGAAACAAGCTAAGAAAGGTTGAGAGAAATGATACATCGAATATAGCAAAATTGAGGTAGTTAATAAATATGTTTATTTGGGGATAAGGTTGAGCGTTAATGGGAGATAGGGTGACCAAATGAAACATTTATTGGCTAAAGGAAGATTGGTTATAAGTGATATTAGAGCATGTTATAGCAAAATACCAAATATGAAAGTGATGTGGTTGGAAAGGATATATGATGCACTGGTGGAAGTGAGAATGATGCATGGAGTGGAAGTGTGGGGGTTGGAGGAGGAATGGAAGAATATTGACAAGATTAAAGTATTTATGTAGAGTAGAAATGTTGGAGGGTGAAACATTGTCAAGGAATATTCGTTAATTCAATAAAGAGCTGGTCGGAAGTTTCGTTGGTATGCAACAATGAGAAACATTTTAGAAGAAATAGGAATGGGAACATTGGCATGAGAAAGGCTTTCTGGAAAGAAGTGAAGGCATGTATAGAGGATATTGAAAGACAAGATTTGTTTAGTAGCTTAAGAGATAAATATTTGCTGGAACTATACAGAAAAATAAAAAAATATAAATATATGTGATAAAGCAAACAGAGATATGGAAATGGGAATTGAGATTTGATAAATGAGATTAAACTACGGATACAGGAATTAGCAAAAACAGTGTGTTTAAAAATAATAGAAGAGAGCAATTTTAATGAAAGGTTGTTTTGGAACAGTGATATGTATGAATAGAATATTTTTGAATTGGGTTTGCAACACTTAAGTATCACTTATGTATTATTTTTCCAGACCGATTTTGAAGCCATGTGAGCTTCATTGTCGATGGTTTCCAACTGAATTTCCACAGGGTGTTCTATGTTGACGTGTGACAGTCCCTGGTGGCTGAGAGACGAACCTCCACAATATATTTTGTGGCAGCAATTCAAAGTTGAATACATTGTGTTAGTTTTTAATGATGTGAATGTTTTCCCAGACATCGAGCTCTACCGCATATCTGGCAGGTTTTATAAGGTGTATGTTAGGTACTATTTCATGGTTGGTAGATCAAAAGTGGTGTGCAATGGCTGATTTGTCAGTTTCTATTTTGCTGCTCTCATGTGTTCTTTAAGTCTTGTTTCAAGGTGTTCTTTTGTTTTATCAATGTAAAATTTGTCGCAATCTGCGCAATTTATTCTGTAGATTCCTGATTTTTTATGTTCTGGGATTTGGTATTTTTGGTTGTTGCAGAGCACTTTTTGTAGGCTGAACTTATTCTGGGGGGCAAGTGTGATTTTATGTTTTTTGAATATTTTTTGAAACTTGTGAGTTTTGGGTGATAAGTAAACTTTTTGAAGCAAGGTTTATCTATTGCTGGGTTCCATTTTGTGATTTCTGTGATTAATTTTCATTGTTTTTATTTTTTTTCATCTATTAATTTTTGGTTGAAGCCATTGCTTCTAGCAGTAGATATTGTGTTTTTGTATTCTGTGTTGTATTCTTCATCTTTTAATTGTGTGAAGACAAGTCTATGGGTGAGGCTATTGAATACTGCATGTTTGTGCGCTATAGGATTGTGGCCATAATTCTTTATATAGTTGTCAGAGTGTGTGTGTTTGTGATAGATACCAAAGGACAGTTTGTTGCTTTCTCTGATTATTTTCATATCCAGAAATGGAAGATAAGTTATCTTTTTCTATTTCTATTGTGAACTGCATTGTTTTCTGTTGTATGTTAAGTAATTTGAGGGAGTCCTGTATGAAATGTTTGGGGACTGTGGTAAAGATGTCTTCAACATATCTATGCCAAGTCTTGAAGATGTGTGGGAATGCTGAGGTTATGTGTTTCCAGGTGGCTAATGTGAAGGTCTGCCAGAAGTAGTGAAATAGAATAACCCATTGTAAGGCCTGTAGAAGACAATTTATTATAGTGTGCAAAATATATTTAGGAAAGATGCATGAGAAATGGTGTAGAATTGTGAGGAAATGCAGGGAGTAGGGGAGACAATGCATTATCTAATATTAGTTAAAATAGATTCTTATAGACCAATAACCAGGGTGTTAGTGTGTATAAGGTCCAAAGGAACAAGCAACTCTCAAGAATAGAAATTTAGATGAATGTGTATATGGAAAAAGAAAGGTTTATTATTGTATTAAATCTAACTAATGTTTGTGTTGTGATTTATGATAGTAAATTCAATTATGTCTAAATTCCTGTAGGACCAAACTATAATTTTTTTTAATATTTATGTAAATTAATAGCTATTTTAAAGTAGACATCAATTACATAAATGTTTTAAACAATTGATTTTAATAAACTAGCCTTTTTTATATAATGGACCCAAATAATTTTTTTCTCAAATGCTGCTTTCTGCAAAAATTTATAAAATACTGGTTTCCTGATCCAAAACAAAATAAAAATAATGCATTTATTAGCAGCAATATAACTTGAGGAAACAGGAAACCAGTATTTTATAAATTTTTGCAGAAAGCAGCATTTGAGAAAAAAATTATTTGGGTCCATTATATAAAAAAGTAAGGCTAGTTTATTAAAATCAATTGTTTAAAACATTTATGTAATTGATGTCTACTCTAAAATAGCTATTAATTTACATAAATATTAAAAAAAATTATAGTTTGGTCCTACAGGAATTTAGACATAATTGAATTTACTATCATAAATCACAACACAAACATTAGTTAGATTTAATACAATAATAAACCTTTCTTTTTCCATATACACATTCATTTAAATTTCTTTTCTTGAAAGTTGCTTGTTCCTTTGGACCTTATACACACTAACACCCTGGTTATTGGTCTATAGGAATCTATTTTAACTAATATTAGATAATGCATTGTCTGATCCAAAACAGGGTGCAAAAACGTTAAACGTTGGTGGGGGGAAAGCATTTTTACATTGCCATTTTAAAAGAAAAGTAGATGTTAAAATATGTCAAATAAAAGCAGTTGCAGTTTGCAAGGTGAAGTAGTTGACTAATTAAGCAAATTTTGGACCTATGTTCATTGCTTGTTACCTCTATACAGGGTTTAATTTGCCTAAAATATCATCATGGACCGCTATTAAATAAAAGTAAACTTATCTTAAAGGCAAATTTTGAGGTGGTACTCCTCCTCCCTCCTTTCCTTAGCGAATAAGACTGATCTGTTGAATGATGTCCGGAGGTGACCCATGTATGTGCGACAGTAAAGACATCCCACAAATTCAATGGTGACCCATTAGGTTTAATTGCCATTAGACTCTGTAAAGTTTTCACCAACAAATGATTTCTTTTAGCAGTTTTGATGCTTTGAGCAACACTGAAACCTCATTGACGCGCTGCAATTGATAGATGCACTGAACGGACATTTCAGTATTAATTTTTCAAGATAGGCAAAGTATTTAAGGTTGGAGAGCCTCACTTATTCTCTCTCTATTGTGACACAGTAGTGTGACTGTCCAAACCAAGCAACTCAGCTGCTTTATATATATATTCAGAATTATAATACAAATTGTTAGTTTTATTTTCTTCAAAAACTGAGAAACACTTTATCACTTCACTTGAAAGAAACCTTCTTTCAAGTTAATTAAACCTTGAATTACTTGTCCTCTTATTTTGTCAAACTCTGTTTTCACCTTCCTCTTCAAGTTGAAATTTACAGTATGTTAAGTATTTTTATTTCACTGTAAGAAACACTCTTTTTGCATTTTTTACTAATTAGAGACAGAACACATGATATATCTAATAAGAAAACCAGCAATAGGATATTTTTTCTCACTGAAAGTTTTTTTTATAAAGCCCTGTCAAATTAATTCACAGCTTTCAGATTTTAAGTTTAGGAACTGCATGACACAGTGAAAATCATTGAACACTGCCAACAAAGCATCTTTCACACTAGAAATCCAACAAATATGAAACAGCTTTTTAACTTTCAGATAATCCGTGATGCCTATAGCTACGGTAATGTTTTTAAGCTGTATGTGGTTTACTGAAAATTTTATAAAGTTCATCTAGCCAGAATTCAAAATTATTAACAGTATTGTTGTATAATGAGCTATACAGTGTACTCATCAGATGTGGAGATATGCTTTTCCTAATTTTAGCTGCAACATTTTTTTTTTTTTTACCAGTAAACACTGCCATTCCATCTGAACCAGAGCTCTTTAAGCACTTCCACTCTTATGCTGTTTTCTGAGAAAGCTTGGATAATTTTGTCGAGGGACTTTGCATCAGCATTTTCCACTCATACTAGTTTATAGAAAGAACAGCATGTATTATTTTGCTCATTTACATACATAACATGGAAAATCAAATGTTTTTCAGAATACCTATTAGTTGACTAATCTACAGAAATGGAAAAAAAGTCAGTTGATTTCAAAAAGTTAACAAATTTAAAAATTGTCCAGCAATAGAATTAGTCATTGTTGCTGTGTTCTTATCTGTAAGAAGTTGTGTTCCCATATCTATACCATACAGAATTTGTAGTTATATAAGTTCTGGATGCGCACGAAAACTCCCACTCTCTTTTTTCTGCCACATAAACAGTTCATAATACCTTAATCGTTGCATCTAATTGTTCCTTTTGATTTTTAAGTATAGCTCACAAACATTTATTGAATATATATCTAGGATCTGCTGTTTACATATTTTTTCCTGCTGTACAAAATCCAAATGAATAACACTTCCTTCATGTTTATATATGGCATTATGGCTCTTCTTCTTCATTGCTATACAGTCTCCTGATCAAGGTAAATCACTAGACAAAGTTCTGTTGTTTTACACTCTTGCTGAGAATGTTTAATCAAGCACTGCACATCACATCTTTTTCGCTAGTAGTAGTAAATGTTAACCATGGTCAATTCTTCTGCTAGGATGTTGAAAAGTTATTTCCTATCACACTGTCACTCTTTGATGACATAGGTTCACCTTTGTCATGGCTTGAAACTTTATTTTTGTCTTTATTAAAAGGTAAATACTCCATTTCCACAATCACATCATCACTTCTAGTTGGTTGTTTTTTTTTTTTTTTCTTTTTTTTCTTTTTTTTCTTGTTTTTTTTGTGGGGGATGGCTTTTACTGCTCTGGCACTGCAGGCGATATCACTTCTAGTCTTTTTACCTTTGTTTTCCCGTGCATTTTCACTTGACAAATGTTGTAATATCATCGAATCTACTGATGGTATATTAGCATTAACATTATAATGTTTAAAGAATGGGTAATTAATCCACTTTTCGCATATTTCATATTGCTTTCATTTTCAGTGTTCGCTTGCTATTTTGATAGATTGAAAACAATCATTTACATGTGAACCTGAAATGCAGCTGTTATATCAAGGAAAATATCTTCTGACTTGACCCTATAACACCGCACAGCAGTTCAACAATGCGTTTATAACATAGAGAGACCAATCCATCGATAAAAATCTAACAATCAGTGTTAAACAACAAATGAAGCACTGGACATTATTATTAAAGTTTTATTTTTAAATATTGGGGGGAAAAGATGAAATATTGAAATTCTCTTACATTTTGTGTATGAGCGGTGGCTGTTTTATTTGAGTTTTTATAATTCACTTGTATTGTGTTATACAAGAATTCTTTACATGAAATTAATTAGTTGAGTCAATTTTGTAAACACTACATCACTTACTTTTATTATTGGAAAACATGTTTTAGAAGCCATGTGCTTCCATTGTCAATTCCTTTGGTCGGCTTTTTGAATATTTTTGGGCTCCTATTTATGGTGTGTATCTCTTTCCAAAAATGCCAAGGAAAAAAAAAATCACAAGGAAGACAGAATTATTTTGGGAAAACATATATTTGGAAAAACAAGAACCGCATTTTCAATTTTGAAATTCTGCCAGGCGACCTACTGATACAGAGGTTCAGCAAACCATCACCAGGGATAGAGACAACCACCACAGCAAGCAATATCTGCAGTCGACCAAAGGAATTGACAATGGAAGCACATTGCTTCTGAAACCTGTTTTCCAATAATAAAAGTAAGTGATGTAGTGTTACAAAATTGACTCGACTATTAATTTCATGTTAAAACACATCACTATCACAAAGCCACCATGTATTAGTAAAGATTCATTAGTTTCATACTTGGAAGGAAAAGAATTGGTTGTTTATGGGAAGACATACCATGTGAGAAAGATACCATATTATCTGAATACAAGACAACCCCCATTTTTCAGAACTTAATTTTGGAATTTAGCATATCAGCTATATAAACAAAATACATACTTTTTTAATTAAATATAAAGTTATGCAGTATATTTTGAATGAACTAAGATATACTTGTGCTGATATTCTTCGTTCTTTTCCCTTTCCTTTCTTTTTACTTAATTTAAATTTGTGCAAAAATTCACATGATGGGGTGAATTGAGGGAGAGGGTAGTAGTATGTGTGTGTTCAGAGATAATACACCATTGTAAAAAGTTTTATCTTAGTTAATTATTCAAATTTGTGCGGAAATGCATGTTTTCAGTGCGGGAGAGAGAGAAAGAGAGATGGATCAGGTAATACAGAAGTGTACCAGCATGTATCCTGTGGGAGAATGTGACAACAGCAGCAATGGCAGCAGCTTAGCTGTAACAACAATTATGGATACGATTTTCTATTAAGACAACTTAATATGTTATACAATCATTATAAAAAGTTTTAGCTAATACGAATTGTGTGTAAATTCACATTATGGATTGCAGAGAGGTGAACCAAAATATACAGTATATGTGCAGTGGGAGGGGGGAAATGCGTTGCTAAATCTCTTCTCTTTCTACTTGACCGTGGGCTCCGAATATAACATTTTGTGCATCTGATATGAAAAGTAGTTTGCTATTTTTATTTTAGCAGAGAGAAATGTTTTTTCTAATTAGAATGTATATAAACCTTTTAACAGCTAACTTTTCGGCACAAAAGGAAAAGCATAGAATCTGCTACATACCTCAAACCTTGGTAATAGTTTATAAATGTAAAAAGAAGCTAGTAACAGTGAAGTAACACAAATATTAATATAATAATTAATAATTGTAACAATTCTCCACTTACCTTTTGGAATCCAAGGACTAGTTTCACAATAAAATGGTCTATTGTGAAGCTAGTCCTTGGATTCCAAAAGAAAGTGGAGAATTATTACAATTATTAATTATTATATTAATACTTGGTAATAATATTTACCACTCCCCCAAAGTTCACTACTGCCATATCTGCAAAGTTTGAAACTTATTTTTCCCTCATGCTATTTGGAAAACATATATCGTGAATGTAAGGAGAAAAAATGAGACATATCATTATATCTTTTGGGATAAATAAATCTATTTTATAAAGATAGCCCATATGTTTCAGTGTTTGTTAATGTGTACAATATACCTTAAACTGGATTTATTTAACATTTCTTTAGAAATGGACACGAGGGCTTTTTCAAATACACAGCATTTCAAACTAGTGAGTACTTTTATATTTATAAGTTGGTAGTCTTCGTAACATGGTTATACATGCTTTGTTGATTCTCATACAATATTGTTAATTATTATTAGTACCTAACTAATACCTGCCACAGTATCATTTCCATGTCTATAAGTGAATGTGAGATGTCTCATGTTAAGGGGGGGGCGGTATGTTATATACAATGTGAAATGATAAAAGATGTCAAACTCAAAATCAAGGAATATGTAAACTGGAAAGAAAGCGTAAAACCAAGATCACTTGGTGAAATTTGCAGGACATTTTCAGTTGAGACAAGAAATAATAAGGTAGTAAGCGGTCCTTTACAATCTCAGATTTCATGGAAATTTTTTACTCTGAAGAATATTCAAGGATTGTGAAAGTGAAAAAAGAATATATGTTTGTCAATGATGTCGTGATGACTAGAATCACATCAGCTCTGCTGATGTACTGGATTTTCATCCTGCAGAATTTCTTTTACATTCAGTAAATCTAATGATAACAGGGCTGTCACTTTTAAGCCATTTAAGAACTGTGCTGGGCGGAGTTTGAACCTGCAACTTGGGATCCTAAAGCCATCGTTTGAAATTCATTGATGGTTTGGAAGAACATCTGTTCAACCTAGGTCTGCATTCTAAGGTTCCTTCCTACCAAAATACAAAAACTGGAGATTTCAGGATAGAAAGTGGATGATCTTAGAAAATTCAAGAACTATCTTCCAGATGAGAACAGTGTGATAGTTTCATGATGAGTTTTCAACTGTACAGTTGTATCTGAGGATACTAGAAAAATATGAAGGGCGGGGGACCTTTCATCTCTGATAATGTTTGATGTGAAACATAAGTCTACCTGTAAAAACAACATAAATGTAATTGCTTGCATTAAATTTAATTAATTTCTCCTTTTTAATAAGGTGACTTCCCAATATTCTATTTTATTTGAGAAAGCCCTATTTCTCAAACATTTAACCCTTTATTGTGATTAGTGGTTAATGGTAAACTCTGAATTATAAGCAAGAAACATGTAGTTAAATATGTAAACTGACAAAGGAAAGGGCACAAGGGACACAGGAAAACCCTTCAAATCTGTCATTGCCTGAGAAGCATTTTTAGCCACATTGGAATATCTAAAGAGACAATTTATAGGATAATTCATAAAAATTTAGGCCTAGAGCAGCAGCATAAAGCACAGGGACATGTATTAAAAGAGCAGCACATCAGAGTGCTTCACTAATGCAAGAAAACTTCCTGACAAGGTGAAAAGTGGGGCAATTGGTGGTTTTCATAGATGAAGCTTGAGTTTATCTAGATAACAGAAACAAACCCTGCGCATTTATTACCATCAAGTGCGGCAAAAGGGGCACACCAATTTCATTGGGAAGAGCAAGGAAAATTTTCCCAAGGGGTTTATGGTGGTTGTAGGATACTGCTCTTGGGGTAAACTCAGCATTCACAAAGTTGCCAAAAAATATAAACTTAATGCTGCCTACTACTAAAGGAATGTCATGGATCCAATTTTTTATGAAGAGATTTCTTGGCTCTATGGTGATGTCCAAAAATTTTGGATCCACATGGATAAACATCCAGCCACACTTTTAGATCTTCCTGGTATTACGACTACCAGAAAGTTGAGGAAACAAATGTAAACCTGATAACATTTAAAAAGATACCTGTGAGTCGCCAGATGTCTCACCAATGTGAGTCACCAGATGCCTCTCCTGCTGAAACAGTACTTTGCTTCTTAATGTAACACAATAATTGAGGGTCCTTGGAAAGTCTGTCAAGAGGAGTAGAATGCTGTTATCCCCTTTGACTGGTCCCACAGCTCAGTCAGTAGAGCACCTGTCTGCTGTGTGCAAGGAGTACTGAGTTTGATTCCCGGCTGAATTAAGAATTTTTCTCTAGTCATTTGTCCCTATTCTCCCCAGAGTCTGGAAGTATGAATGGAAGTGAATGTTTGCATGTAACTTTAAAAATGATAACCAAAGATACAAATAGTAAATGAATGAATACCTTTGCCATGAGCAATTATTCCAAGGAAAAGCAACTGATATTTATATTAGCATATAAATGGAGGAAAGAAAGAAAAAAGAACATGGTCTTTCCTGTTCTACGACAGTTATTTATAATGGAAACTGCCCTGCAGAGCCATAATTCAATAACTCAAAACCATGGATATCACATTAAATATAAATGGTGGCAAAAGGCAATATCATCATGAAAAAAGGTAAGTAAAAGGTCAAGTTCAAGTGAATTAACCCTTTGTAATTTGAAAATAATTATTTTCTGTGAACTGTAGAAGAAAGAACTGGAAAAAAAAATTATGGCAATGTGGCACTGTATAATATGAAACTGTTTAGGCCTCAAAGTTAAGTGAAGATAATATAGGAAGCAGCTCGGTTCAGGGTATGCAGAAGAATGGAGTATGTGAAATTGGACAGATACAATTAATTAATGAAACTGGTTTAAAAAGGTATGGGAAGAACAGAGAGATAAATTTTAAGATTAATAGAAATAAACTGAGAAGAAATTGTTTGCTAAGGAATTTGCAAGGAGGAATGGGAGAAAGGCAGAAGATACCATATTATAGACAATATTAAGAAAAATCTGATGAGTTCCACCCACTCACTATACTCTTTTTATTGCAAAAGCTTATTATTCTATCCAGTGCATGGTCATATAAACTTTTATATATTTATACATAACTGGCTGGTCATATTGGACAATGAATGAAATATGTGACTTTATGCTCAAATGATCCATGGATTGTAGAAATTGTTGTATTTTGGTTCAACAGGATTAGGGAAATACTGTAGGCTTTAAGAGTGCAATGGCTGTGAAATTCCATTCTCTTTGCTTGGCCAAAAAGTGGGGCAGAGGAATGAGATGTCTAATTTTAGAAAAGATTAAGTATTTGAAAATTTAAACTAATAAGCAATGTCTCGAAAATGGTTAACTTCATAAAAACTTCATTTGACATAAATTGTGTGCTTTAACAATTTTGTGTACTAAGATATTCTATATTGTACGATTTACCAGTTGTGTAGAATGAAGAGGACTTCAGAGGCTAATGCCAGAAAACTGTAGATATAATCTCATTTATCATGAAAATGATTTTAATCAGAGTCACTGGAGCCATTCTTGAGAAAATAAACATTTTTGAACAATTTTCCATGTAGAGAGTAGTTTGAATTGCAGGGTTGTCCTTGAAAATCTTTGTTGCATCCTTAGAATATGCTGAACTAAAATACAAAGGAATCTATGTAGTATGAAATAATACTAGAAATATTATTAAGTAATCCAATGTTTATGTTTTGAAATACTCTAAAAATCAAATTTTGGGCAAATTTTAGTATTTTGGTAGGGTAGGCCTTTGTTCTTTTGTACTTAACACACCTCTCATATCTCATGTACTGATCCATTTTTCTTGTTTAAGTGATTTTGCATTTGAGTTTTGCTATTCACACACACACACCTTTTTGTTGTTTAGGTTTTAAGGTGCCTCAAACATATATTAATTGCATAAAATCTCTGCATAAAAATTGTGATGTAATACATTACTTCTAAGAGTGTTTTTATGCTCTTTAACTGCTGTGGTTCTCAGCGTCCCATTCTATACTGGGCATGAAAGACTCCTTAATTTTGCTCAGAGGCCTCTCTATCAGGCTTGAGGTTCTTTTATGTGCCGTAAATCTATGACACTAGACCAACGGCTTTACATCCCTTCCAAAGGAAGGCATGCTAAGGATTTTTACACCCGAAAAAATCCATCATCCTCCACCAGGTTTGAAGTTAGCATGGTAACCATTACACCACAGAGGGGCGACACATTACTTATTATATGTAGTATGCAGAAGAGAAAATAAACATATATACAAAGAAGGGTCAAAAGAGGGAATAATGTAGAAATGTGTTTCATGATAAGCTTGGACTTTGCAGAAAATGATGATTGATAGTTTAGTATGGCAATGAATTTTTCAGCCTCTACCGTTCCAATTTATGTCCTACACACAACTGTGTGGAAGAAACAATTCAGTTGATTTACCTAATGGCTGGTTAACCATTAAGCCCAGTATTTAAGCATTTATGGAGTTTATAAGTCACTATTAAGGTATGATAACTCAACATAATTTGAAATCTCCTTGTGCTTTACCGGGAAAAATTAGAGTCAGTTGAATAATTTAGTGTCATGTTGGTATGTTGCCTGGATAGCTCATGGTCAGAGCAAACTGACAGAAACCAGAAGATCCATGGTTCAAATCCTGTCTATGACATTGAATTTTTCAGTCTATCTCTCCAACTTCTGTCCTATGTCCTACACAGGACTGTGTGGAAGAAGTAATCAATTCACATACTTCTATAACATCTATTTCATTTCTAATTAGGAAGCTTTGTCTTCAGTGGAAAAAATGACCTGTTTTTGGTATACATAGGTATAAGTACTTCTTTTATTCTTTTCATAACACCAAAAGGACTAGCCAGAAGAGCTGAGTGTTAATGCTTTACCTAAAAGAAAATACCTTACATATGAGAGCATACCTAAAAGTAGAGTTGCATAATGCTCATTTCTGTGTACTATTTGTTATGATCTTGCTAAAAGACAGAGAAAGAGAATAAAACTTAATGTGATCTTCGAAGCCTTGTGTAGGCGAGGACATCCCTGAGTGGGCTCCCCCAATGAGAGAGCACCTTCTAGGTGGGGTCAGCCAATCAAGCACAGCCTTCCCTTCAGTGTGGGCTGCCTGAGTGAGGTAGTGTGGGTTGTCCACTGGTTAGCCTTGAGTTAGTTAGGTTACTCGTTTTCACACTGAAGCTTGTGTTGACCATTTTTGTCTCTGAGCAGAGGAGTGTCTCATAGGATGCATCATAAGTTACTCCCTGCTGCAGAGAGGAGTAGTTTCATTCCATTTGTTTTAAAATTGCGAAAAGATTGTTGAAATGTTCAATGTTGAATAGATTTATTATATAATATCCAAAGTAATTATTCTGCAAAAACAAAATAGCACTTGAACTAGAACTCAACAAAATGATAAAAATATAATAAACAATTTTAAAACACATCTTAGATCAAAAGGTCCATTAGGCGTTTATCACAAGTATGCAAATGTTTTAATTAAGTGCTAGGAGTATGCTTTGTTTTTGTTTCTTTCTTCTTCAATTAGTCTTTAATCTTAAATGCATTTTATATTCATACAAATTTGTATAAATTATATTATATACAATTTATACAAATTTTGGCCTAATACTCACCTTCCCCCCCCCCCCCCCTTCCGTCAGGATGATTTGTGATTTTTTTTTTTGGAGATAATATGAAACAGTACATTTATTTTGAAGAGTTCTGCTTGTGGTAAATTGCTCAGATATACTTTTAAAAATTATATTATATTGAATTATTTTTGTAATTTTAAATTAACAAAAATAAATTAATGTAAATGCAGATACTTGTGTAGGAGCTGCTATAACTGCCAGTAATCTTGCTGTAAAAGGAATTTGAGCACTTTTAGTTATTCTAGCCAAAACATTTGAAGATTACAAGACCAAATAAGGAAGATGTAGGCTTACTTTTGAACACACACATTTCTGAGCACACAGTTTAACTGCATTCATTTATATATACATTTTATCCATACAGTATGTCATTTGCTTAAAATTATTACATGTTCTGTTAACTTGAAATGAGTTGTGCAAATTTCTGACTATTAACAAAAGTGCACCAGTAACAATAAGATCTTAGATGGTAAAACCCTGTGAATTACATTCAGGGGGTGGTTTAAATACTATGGACTAGCTAATCTGAAGTTATTTCCATGTGTTCCTTCGGCTAAGTACTGTACTGAGTAGTACATGTAATATTTTGAAGGTCTTACAGTCAAGGTATACTCATAACTAATTAATGTAGGTTAACTTTTTACACACACATTATATCTACTTTTATGAGGGATAAGGGTTCCTGAAACAATTTTCCTTTATAAAAGCAAGTGAAGTGCATGGGTATGTGCAGGGGAGGAACCAGGGGGACTTAGTTCCCCTCATTAGTTGGGAACTTCCTTTTTTAAAAAATAAAATTAATCAAAATAGGAAAATTGCAGAAGAAGCAATTGTGTTAAAATAGATGAATGTAAAGACAAATGTTTAAATTATACACACATGTGCAAGAAATGTGTCATTGGGAATGTTGAGAATAAATCATTTGAGATATTTGGAGTGGAATGCCTAGAAAATTGGGATCATCATCACAATTCATTGGTGATTGTATGAGCTACTGTGAGTAAACTGCTCCTATTCTAAATACTCCTGAAGATGGGAATTTCTTGGGCAGGATAATCCTGAGAAAATGTACTAAGATTCAAGTTATTAGATGTTTTTGACAAAGAGGATTCTCTAAGCTTCGCTCATTACAAACTATTCTAAGATCTACTGTAAAGCAAGAATGTCTAGAGAATTTATTACTTCTGTTCATGGAATAGAAGAAACTTGCAACAGATGTAGATTCAAAATATATTATTGAAAAGAATTTCACTTTAAAGATAATTGGCAACTCTATATGTCTGGTTTTCTTCAGCCTTTTATTTAGCAATACCTGTAAATACTGCTTCAGTTAATTGTTAACTTTAAATGTAATGTATAATTAAAATAAATAAATTAAGCATCAATTGAAGCTAGACTGTTGAAAATGTGGGAGTTTTGCGTATTGGAAAACACAGGTTTTTGTAGCAAAAAGTGCTAGGAATGTAATTTTCAGGCAAATATTTATATATATTTTTCCCCCTCCATACCCAATAAATCCCTGTAATAATCCTTCCACTATAACAACTCTGCACATACCTAAGGAGTGAATGTAAAAAGTTACTTATGTTAATTAATTATAATTATAATATAGTATTTTCAGTGCTGCAAACCAAATTTACACCTAGTTATAGATTAAAATAAATAAAAGTAAAAAGAGAGATAGAAAGAGGTAATTATGCAACCAAGCCATATTTCTGACTAACATTGGCTGTGTGCGCCCGCCCACAGAATCTCATTGATATGACCTAACAGTTAAAATAATTTTTTAGGTAAGGAGGTTTAAGATCTTAAAAGAAATTGTCATGTATCTGTTGAGGTTTATAGTGTGAATTATAGTGTTGTGCTATGGATTAAAAATAACAACTAATTTTGGAGATGTTTGTTATTGTCTCAGTTAAGAGAAAAATTATTTTTAAACATTTAATTGTAGTGAATTATATCAAAGTACTTTCTAGAGAAGATAGCATACACTATAGAACTGAATTTGACTTGTATGATTGCTGTTCAAAATGGTGAATAGCTTCCAAGTGAGGAGAGAAATTAAAGACTTACAAAGCAGTAAATCTTGTGCTAAAGGCTATTGTAGTTCAAAATCAAGACCAAAACATGAATTAAAACTACTTTTATACAGTATGCAGATTTGAAACGTGTTTTAAAATTTGTTTTGCATTCATACATTAGATAGTATGTTTGGTAATACATAGGTAACATTTATTAGGCAGACAGTGCATTTCAACTCAGTGGAATCACTCAGAAATGAGAATGGTTACTTAGCACATGCATTTAGATTTAAAATATTTTACTTTGCTGTGTTACCTTTTTGCAGCATGTTCCTCAGTCTATTAGGCCATTTACCTGGTATATCACCGATACATTTAAGTTCACAAATCTTCAATTTCACAAATATGGCTAAAATATCTTAAAGGAAGAACCAGGCCTATGTTATACTGTGTGTAAGCAACAGTATTATTGTGTGGGATTAGAAGGTCCATGATAATCAAGATGGGCAGCGAGTTCACAGTTCATCCCACTCTTTTTCTTCTCTTCTGCATATCGTAAATGAATTGAATGGCCCATCCCACCTGTTGCAAGTAAGAATCCAACTTGCCTGAGGGCATTGTTGCCCCCTCTTCTTCTCCTTAATGTGTGTGTGTGGGATGCTGTAGCAGCTCTTAGAGGGCAAAGTGACAAACTCCTTATTCATAGAGACTCAGCTCATAGGCACAGTACGTTATAGTTATTTTCAATCTATATTTCCTGCTTGGAGAGTGAAAAGGAAAATATAGTAGTGAGTGATAGCAGTGTTTGAGTTATAGCCTTGGTCACCATTCATAGTTTTAAAGCCCTGTATAAAATTCATCGGTTGCAATGAAGAAATCCAAAACATCTAGTTCCAGTAAATCTACTTCAATGAAAAAATCCAAGGTATATACTATGTATGCATTTAAAACTGGTTTATCTTTTTTGCCCCTATTTGGAGCAATACATAATTCAAATGACAGTAGAAACAACACACACTTATGGATTTATTGGCAAAGCATAAACATTTTAATTGAATTTATTTTCTTAAGTCTATAGTCATATTAGTAGGCCCAAGCCCCAAATGGGCTATAGTGCCGCAGATTATTATTATTATTATTATTATTACTATTATTATTAAATTCTGTTCTACATATTTCACATTAAAAAATTAGCATAGCAGCTGCCAGCCCACAAATTATAGCTAAGAGGCTCCAGAGGTTCATAGTTTGCAATCACCACAATGTTTTGCCCATATGCTACATTGTTCATAAATTTCATGTAATTTTGCATTGGAATAAATAAAAATTAAAGTTGGAATATGGTATATCTCAAATTATTTCTCGTTACTTTAAAATGAGCAAAAATTATTTGAGATGCATTGGATTCATCACATATTTCAATTTGCACAGCTAATACAAAGGCAAGTTACCTTCTGAATTTTATGGAATAATAATAATAATAATTTTTAGACCTTTTTATAGTTTCAGATCTTGATAAAATTGTAATATATTTCAGATTTATTTACAATTCATCTATTCTATACAAACATTTTATTTTTTTTAAGGTGTTTGTAACTGCTACAATTTAATAATTTTAATTAATTTGGTAGCTTGTTGTAGCAAATTTTGTCCATTTGAAGGGGATTCTTCTCTAGCTTTTTTTATTTACATTTTCTCAGTAATAGTTGTTTTACATTCTTGTCCATATTTATGACAAATGTCTATGTCTTATCTATGTACCATTCACTACAAACATTAAAAAAAACTACAAACATATATTATAAGATACATGAAGCTAAGCATAATTAATGTTTCAGATTTGATAAAAATATTTCTACATGATACACTATGATTTACATTGTACACATTTCTTTGCCAGTACAAGTAACCTGTTTACATTTGTAATAATAATAATGATAATTTAGTCACCATTTGATAACTATTATAATTACAATAGGGTTTGTCAACAGTAGGCTTAAAAACTGTAAAATATGTATTACATTATAATTAATGAATACTACATATTGTATTTACTTACTGTATCAAATTCTTGTGTGCTATATAAAGAGTGTTTTAATATCTATTTTCACTCTTTTTAAACAGTTATAGATTATTTGCTGTAGCTACTGTTGAAGGGAATGAGTTGAAAGCTTTTATGCCTACTATTTTGTAATACTTTGAGGTCTTCTGCAATCTGCAATACATATGTCGACTTTATTCTTAACATGTATACTGTGGTGTTTATATATTGGACACACCATAAGTACTTAAATTAATGGTAGAAAGAATTTCTAATTCTTTGAATATTAGTTTACAATGTTCAAGTTTCTTTGTCATTCATACCCTTTTCTGAATCCTTAGTAGCCTGGGTAGTGTGGTGGTAGCATGTCTGCCTCACATTCAAAAGGTCTTGAGTTTGAATCTTGCTTAGGGTGAGTTACCCGGATAAGGTTTTTTTGGGGGCTTTCCCTTATCCTTCGAAGACGAATGTCGAGTAACTTTAAGCTCCATGGATCCTGAGATCATTTGAGCATCATTTCACCAATTTCATTCATCGTCTGATATGACCAACCGGTTAAAGGACATTAAATTGCAAAAAAAAGAAACTCTGTTATTCGTGAACTACTGCCCCATAGTACTATGCCCTATCTAAATAGATTGATAGAGTGAAAAGTAGGCCATTTGAACAAAATCTTTTGACACTATTATTTTTAATGTTGAATAATAGAAATACCAGATGTGACAGCTTATTGCATACAAAATAATATGTGGGTTCCAGAATAGTTGTTTATTGATTGCAACAACAAGAAGTTTCACTCTATCACAGGCAGCATTTACATGTTTTAAATTAAAGATTATATTTTACCACTTCATAAGAAAGCCCTTACTTCTGAATCAAGTTGAAGCTTGCTGCATGGTTTCAACTGTGTAATCAGTTTCAAGTTTTTGTTAACATTAAGGAAGAAGTATAATGTATATATTTGGACCAGCTCATACTCTGCATTGAAGATGTGGGTGAACTAATCCACAATGTTCTATTTTTAAATAATTTAAAATATTTTTAAATAATTAAATTTGGCCGGATTTCATAATATAATTAATAATGTTTTTGCTTATGTGTTCAACATTGAGTTTAAATGACACTATAATTACTCTCAGAAATCTCATATTTTCCAATTGCTCAATATATGCATGTCTATTTTCATATTTAGAATTTAATTTTTAATTTTGATATTGGATTTATTTATTTATTTTTCTGAGGATTTGTTAGTTTTTTTATTTTAAACAATTACCAATCTTGTGTTTCTACAACTAGTAAGCTTTCTATTTTATATCTTTATTAGTAAATTAGACTGAGGTATCATCTACATATAATATTATTTTGTACTTTGCGGATTTATGTGTAAAAGAAATATGAGTGGCTCAAGCACAGATCCTTGCAGTACCTTGAATTTTAATTAGTCTATATATTGATTGGCATAGATGCCCCATATTAGAGCAACATTTCAGCCTGTAGACAGCTAATCTTACCAATATAAGATTAATAGTTGAAAACATTTTTGAGATGTAACAATAGATAGCATTCTAGAAGGTGAACCATAGTAGTTAATTTCTAAAGGAAATGTTGCCTACTTTTTTGATGGAATTCCATTAGTTCTAATTTGTCATTCTGGGGTTAAAGTGCCAACAGTTATTTTCCAAGATGAGAGAAGACTGAACGACTCTCATTTTCAAGATCAGTTCTATAGGCCTGTTAAATATTTGAAACAGATAATCCACAGGTTTCCAAATAACTTGGTTCAAACCAACCTCCTTTTTTTTTTTTTTTTTTTTTTTTTTTTTTTTTTTTTTTTTTTTTTTTTTTTTTTTGTTTTGTTTGTTTGTTGCAACTTGTAACCATGTAGGTACAATAACAAGTGTCTGAAAATATCAATTTACATATTTTTATGCTCGAAAGAAGAAGATAAAATAAATGTTAGCATAAGAACATTATAATTTATGGTTATTGTTTTCAACATCCAATATGAATTGAATGTCCTAATTTTCCTTTTTCTAATTTTACAGTTGCTTGTTTCCCAAATGGAGCCACGGCAAATGCGAACATTCCGTACAGAGTTTAATATATTTGAGTCATCATCAGTTGACACCACAGAATCTCGGACATTCTCAAGTACTAGTCATTACACATCACAATCAGAGTAAGTCACATTCTTGTGAAATATACTTTGGTATTTTAAGTGTACTTAGTTCTTAGTAAATTGTGATACACATGCTGCTCTCAGCAAATAACATGTGTTTATAGAATGTTCTTGCAATGGTATTTTCCTGAGAATTAGCTATAGTGGAAGAGGTACCAGTTTGTTTAACCTTGCTCATCTATTGTCATAATTGAGGCAACAATGGTCATCAAATACCTGATTTGAATTGTGATAAGTATAATAAGCATAAGTCAGTTAATAAATAATTGGTGATGCAAATGCTTATAACACGTGCGCACGCGCGCGCACGCACACACACACACACACACACACACACACACACACACACACACACACACAGAAGAAGTGTGGAAACAGTGAAACCAAATTTTAAGCTCATGGGCATTGGTTTCCTGCATATATTATACAAATGTTTTAAATATTTGATAATTATTACTTTGGAAGAACTTTTTTTTATTTATTTATTTTTTTATTTTATGTCCATCTATATGGTGTGGAGGTAGCATGCTTGCATTCTAATCTAGAGAATCTGAGTTCAAATCTCAGTTCAGGTAACTCAGATAGGTTTTTTTATTCAGATTTTTATCACTCTTATAAGAAAATGTGAGATAATTCTCACCTCATTGAACCTTGGAATAAATTAAATATCATTTCAGCTGTATATTGGAGCTGTTTAAAAGGGACGTTAAATGCTTCTAAATGCAAACCTATTAAAAATGGCTGCATATTTACAAATGATGTATGTAATTAATGTATAAATTTTACATAAATGAAAATCAGTAGAAAGCAGTAGTTTTTTTGTCAAAATAAATGCAAATTTAAAGTACAATTCAAAATCTTCTCGGGCTTCTAGCCAGGTAAAAACTTTGCTAGAAGCCCGAGAAGATTTTGAATTAACACGTCGCCAGGAAAGCTTCAGTTCTTATTTTAAAGTACAAGTTTAACTTCTCTGTTTCTCATATGAATATAATGGTTATTGGCTGAAAATATGTGATCAACTGAATCTTTTTTCCCTCACAAGGGGCAGGGAAGATCTGAAAGGTTCTTACCTGGACCAAATAGCGACAGGTCCAGATATTGTAGGATCCATAAAATTCACAGATGGAAGCTACTCCTGCAGACACCCTCTGGTACTCCTCCTGAGAAACAGATCCAAACTGCCCAGAATCCATACTAGAGTAGAAGGAAACAATTATAGCATACATCCACCACTCACCACCATACTACCGAGTAATGCCCTGTACCCTGAAAGGTGATATGGTATGAAATTAAATGATGGGGAAGGGAATGAAGGACTAGAAAGCTTGTAGTGTTAGAAAAACCACCCCAGCATATGCCTGATGTAAAGCGAATAACAGAGAGAAAAACCCAAGTTAGGGGGATTGTCGACAGGGATCTAATCAGTGACCTCCTGAATGTGGGCCACAAATGAAATTGTTTGAAATATTCTACTCAGTAACTGAGGATTAAATGGGAAGCAGTTATTCATTTTTCTTTATCCTGGTTAAGCAAGAAATCAGCACTTGAAAACCATCACATGGCAACTGTCTTTTAAAAGATTTGACCATCATCTGATTAAATGTCCTTATTCTTCTTGTACAAGGAAATACTAAGTAGTAAACGGTAGAAAGTCCTCACATAAAAAGTTGACTATACCCTAGTGTACTCCTTATTCTCCTTGAAATAACAAAATATGTAATAAAACAATTTCTGCTGATGTGAGGATAAAGTAAATAGAAGATTAAGCTTTTCTATGAACAGTCTTGTTGCAGAATAGGTATAGAAAGCTTGTGAATGTTGCACGTTGGATTCTTGTCTCTCTCTTAAAAAGATTCTCTACTGAACATTCATTTGACTATGTTAAAAACAAACATTGAAAATTTAATGTTCAATAAGATTTTGTTAGTATAGTATGGTGAAGCTTTAAATTACTGTAATGTAACAGTTATATCATATGAAAGATCAGTGTTTAAGGCATCAGTCATGAAGCTAGCTTCAGGAATACACTGCACTTCCTACTGTGTGATAACATAGAGATCTGTTTCTTAATTGATACATTGTTAAAAATATACTATTTTATCACTGGTATGGTATTTAATAAGGTTTGAGCTCATAGCATAATCTCAAACATGCATGTAGTTGAGAACTGCATAGAGGAAGTATCAACAAAGTTGAGGTTTTATTTTTACGTTTTCTATTACATATAATAAGTAGGGGAAGTACTGCAATCCACCCAAGATTTCAGTGGAGAAGCGCATTTTTATGCCTTATGATTTCCCTCTTCCCTCCCAAAGAAAAAAGTCTGTATCTAACTATGTGTGTGTAAATAACATAATTCAAAAACAAAAAGTCTGTTAAATAACCAAACTTGGCATTTAAGTTCATATCTTCTAAAGATGCTATTCAAACATTTTAAACAAACCCCCTCCTCCCATTCCACTCTAAAACTACCCTTTAAATGGGGCATTTTTTGAAATGTTTGATTTACTAAAAATGGCTCTAAATGATTTTGTTAAAAATACCTTTTATATATATTTTTTTATTTGTTTGTATATTTAGTAAAACATTTTCTGGGAATATCATGTAAAGTCCACTTCATTTGGAAGTACTTTTGTATGATGCGCATTACGGTACATTTTAGGCAAAAATGAAAACATACAACACAAAAAATGCAGGTTTTTTTTAAAACACACAATTTATTTCAGATAACTTTATTCGGATCATAAAGTATTTCTGAGATATCCATAATTAATGCTTTGAATTTTTCAGTACTTAATTGTTCTTTCTTAGTTGTTTTTCATGTTTTTCAAAATTGCATAGCAATAGTATGAACTTTTAAGGCCAGTATATAACATCCAATTATTAAACAGTTGATTATTGCTGTTCCCTTTGCATCTGCAACAAAAGGTCTAATGTAACTATTTCTGCTAAGGCTTATCTTTAATAGTTTTTGTACCTACTAATAAAGTATAGAAGGTAGAGAAAGGCATGTGAATGTAACACTTAGATTTTTACTCTCTTTGTATAATGTGGAGGGGAAGCATTGTATTCCACCCAAAAACTTTCTTACAAAATTTCACTATAAATACACATTTTGAGACCCAGGAATTAAAAATTTTAGATAAAGGCCTGTATCTGTGAATAGTATAACTGAAAACTAAATAGCTTGGTAAACATCAAACTTAATACTTAAATTAAGCTTCTTTCAAGGTTGTTCCCCCCTATACTACTCTTTACAATTTTTTTTTTTTTAAATTTTGTTGTGTTCAAAAATGTAATGATTTTGATTGAAGTATCACATGTTTAAGATATTTTCATGGCCAATAAAATGTATATTTTGATATTTCTGAGACTAGTCTCAAAAGTCTTCTTCATTAAGGATGGCTTTAGCATAACTGGTAAAACATAAGAGATAGACAAAAACTACACAAACATGTATACCTCAATAAAAACACAATTTATTTCAAATACATTTGTTCTTTTTTGTGTAGTTAATCATTTCTGAGATATTCCTTATAACTGGTTTCAATTAAAATTATGAAGGCTTTTACAGTATTGTTTGCATACTTTGATGTGTGTTTAATATTAGCTGAGGCCACTGTACCTACATACATCTCTCACATCTGTATGAGCACAACAGACATTACACTTGTAAAGAGACCAATTTAAGGAGATATGTCTCTTATTTGGATAGCAAATCATCCTACAATTTAGTAACATATCCTATTAAAAATAAATATTTAATGTGTATGGCAAAAAAACCAAAAGATTATATCTGATAAAACAAATAGAAAAGTTAATAAGAGTCCTAAAGGCTGGAGGAAGCAGCCTAAACAAGCTTTATAGCCCTTCTAAGAATAAGACACAAAACCAACAGAAAAGCTAAATAATGGTTTGACAAGCAGCACTACAAGTCAAGAAAACAGTGCTAGAATCTCTACAACAGCTAAGGCAGAATGCTGAGAACACTACAGTGTTTTACACATATTCTGAGAAAAGGAACTGTTATAAGAAATCAGTAAAAGAAAACAAAAAGCCACAAGAGATCCATGCATTACACTATACCCAAAGACATTAATATGAAAGAATCAGAAATACACTTCAGCAACATACCTAACAAGGTAGGATTAAAAGGTGCACCAGAATTTGCACAAGAAATTGTCCCAAAATCAGCTACAGAATGGGCACCACTGACCACAATTCCACTAGCTTTGAAAGAAGAAAGTTTCCGTCATTTCGCGTCCGCAAGTCGTGATCTCGTCATATACTGTGGGCGACGTGCTGATCCGTCGTCACCATGGTGCACGAACTAGAAATTCAAAACCGAGGATAGAAATGTCGTAATGATGCCCTTTGCTCCACTTAGGAGATACAGAAAATGCTACTAAATGGAATAAAATACTCATTATGTTATACCTGTTTTTCCTATCCCATTCGTACCACACCACTCACTCACCCACATGTAAAACTATTGCTATTGGCAGCTAAGATTGGTCCAGTAGGTATTGATTTCACCTGACGTTTCCATCCTAATTAATTTTATTTCAAAATCGTTGAGATACTCCGCGAATGCACCAAAGATAAAAAAAAGCTGTATATATTCACTGTACAGCTCTGATGGGCTGTACAGTGAATATTAAAAGATACTCTTCATCTTCTAATCCTGGTATGTACACAAAGTTACATAACAAATACATGGGAATGCTTCTATAGCTGAACTGTGGAGACAATCGCTTATAAAGGTGCTATACTAAGGGAAAGAAGACCCCAAGAACCCCAACAAATACAGTGACATAGCGTTAGAAAATATTGCCTTCAAAATTCTTACAAAAATAATAACTGGAAGAATAAATGAAGCAATAGACAAACACTGTCCTGAAAATCAACTAGGATTCTAGAAGGGAAGATTAACTTGAACTGCAATTGACCTTGTGCTAAAAACACATGGGAAGCCCTAGAAGAAAAGGGAAGGTTCTATGCTGTCTTCATAGACTTTGCAAGGTATTTGGCCTAATAAACAGAAACATAGTGATTGAAAAATTAGAGGAAATCTTGAACATAACATAGACACTGGCTTTAAGCTCAGTACTGCAATGGAATTAACCAAGAATCTCAGATAATCTTTCATTTCAGAGCCATAATCCTAACAAGCAGAGAACTACAAGGTGACCTGCTAAGTCCTGTACCTTGTTTGTACTAGCAACAAAAGAGATCACAAGAATAACATAAAGAGGGGAGTTATTTCATTTGCTTATATAAATGATATTGTAATAGATAATATCAAAAGATATTGGAAAAATACAGGAAACAGTAAGCAATATGGAAAATTGGCTTGTCTCAATATAAATGCATCAAAAACAGGAAAAACATCCACTTTAGCCAAATTCTTCATATGGGGGGAAAAACTAAAGATTGTAACAGGCTTCAAACATTTAGTTGTCACATTGCAAACAAGTGCAAAATGCTTCACACAGCTTATAATAGAGAAAACAGCATAAGTAATAGTACATGAAATAAAATAGATAAAACCCTTTAATCTTGTGACAGCAATGTTATTCAAAGCCAAAATACTACTGATTTTGACTTAATGGCACTTAATGGCATGGAAATGGTCACATATTACGATTAAGAACCTATCTATACTGAAGCTAAATAAAGCAATGGGAGTATTAAAGACTGTATATCCTGGCGAAGAAAACTTTTCTTATCAAATATTTGTGGCCAATTCTACTACTACCCAGCACCAGTGATTCAGAAAAATTACTCACAACTATGAACTGGAAAAGAGAAATATGCCCAGAATTTTACAGCACAGGTGCCGCCATAATAACTTGATCAAGCACAAAGGGAAATATTAAGATGAGATATATCTTTACAAGAATGGCAGTCATGGCTTCCACCACATTATCTGCAGCAACACATATTTTCATGAACCAAATTTAGAGAATGAGTGTATGCTGCGTAAACAAAAATGTGATAGTAGTCACTTAGAACTCTCTACAAAAAGGACACACTACACAATAAATGAGCATATAAATACATGACAGAGCTATACTCATTAATGTAATAAAATATTGTAAACGTACTTGATTATTTAGCTGCAATAAATACATTATTAATTTTGAAATTCTAATACTTTCCTCAAATTGAATGTTATTTTTTTCTTGCTCCTGGTGAAGCAAAAAATGGAATTCAATTCAATCACAGATAATCCTGCTCTTAAGATTTGAATATCACTTAAGCCTAGTGTACTCCCTTAGTCCTTTGGGTCTACGTGGAAATATGTAATAAAAAATATTTGCAGATTTATACATATATAAAGTAAATAACAATTTACTAATATCTTAGTACCATTTTGCATGCCACTTTGTTTTATGATAATGTTTTACACTTAAATTTAAACACCTTTCCTATGTGTGCAGTGACACATGCCTCATATGTTCTTTTAAAGCTACACACTTTTGCTTTACGTATAATATTAGGTGCTTAAATGTAAACCCCGACAATTCCATGTAAGAAACTTTTCAGGAAATTAAAAAAAAAAAAAAGAAAGTATAATGTTTTGTACATACTGTTTATGAGACAAACTGACGTCAATACCACTTGCATATACATTATACTTTTGCAAAACATTAGATAATTCCAAGATTAAGCCATTATGTTCTAGAAAAATGTATTTAAAATGTCTCCATTTGAATTCTACCAACTGATAGTAAGTTACGTGTAACAGGAACTATTACTTTATCTTAAATAAATCAAACATAATTATTTTGATTTAATTTTAAAGGATTACTTTTAAAGCACTATTATATTTAACATAATACAGAATACTCTCATTTATGTGCAGCAACTGAGGTTAGAAGTTTTGTAGATACATCAAAACAGTTGTGAATCATTAAAAATGATTTGATTAACTTCCCATACCATCTTTGCACCAAAAGATCCTCCATGCTCCTAGAGAGAAGGCAGTATCATTTTAGATTGGCAACAGGACATGATTGTCTAGCGATCATCTTCATAGATTTGGATTTAAAGAAGAAAATCTGTGTCACCTGTGCAATACTGGTGATATCTTAAATGCTAACCATCTTATTAATTGTAAAGAATTGAAGAAACGCAGTAAGGACAACAGTCTACACAAATTATATTGGCTGACAAGCAAGAAATTGAGTTGATAACAAATCATCACATTGGAACAACAACAACACTTCATGTACCATCTTAAGAATGAATCCAGTATGCTTTGTATTGAAATTTTTATTCATATTTTATGAAATTGACCTTTTTTTTCTTCTTTCTTTTCTTTTCACAAATGAATTACACCACAGTACACTGCATTGGGGTTCAATACAACAATTTTCCAAGACTTATACTGATTCTAACCACGAGAAAGTCTTTTGGGTATAAGGTGTAATATGAATTTTGTGCAACATAAGTATGAGCACATGTTTTCTACATAAACATTTGCATTTGTATCTGCAGAAAAGCAAAGTTTTTCTGTTAATCACTTCCAATTTTCTAGGTTTCTCACTTTCTTCCTCTCTTGTTCTGTAGTAGTTAGGATAATAGCATTTTGCATTGTTATCATTAATTCTTCTAATTTAAAACACCATGTAGCAGTACATGTGAACATTTAACTACTCACAATGAAGCATTGCATTTGGTATGTTAACTGCCTGCTCATGTGATAATAGCAGCATTCCATCTATTGTCATTGATTGCTGCAAGGAAATGTTGTGATATTAATCGCAGTGTATTTTTCATACTGTTATAACAGGACAAAATGTCAATATACCACCTCTGTGATTGAGTGGTCAGCGAGCTGACTTCTCACCCAGAGGTTCTGGGTTCAATTACCGGCTGCGGCAGGGAATTTTTCTTTAACCAGAAACCCTATGGCTAGCATAGAATTCTTACGGCAACTGTCAATCACAGCACTTAAACTGGAGTAATAAGAGCAAGATGTGCCATGTTAGAGTGCTACATGACATTATTATAGTTTTTTCCAAACTGTTGTTCTTTGGCTTCTACAGTTATTCTTCAGGATAATGTCTGTAGCTATGATACAGCACTGTTTCTCATTATTATACTTTTATGCAGTAGTTTCTTCACACAACTGGTTACATACATATATGTTTACCAACTAAAAAGTACTTCTGAACTTAAAATAATCTTTGGAAGACCCCTAGTACAACAAAATATCTACTCTTAAGTTAATATTGTCAAACCATAATTACACAAATAATGCTGTACTGTTTGTTTTTAAAGTTAAGATGCATTATCTAATTTGGCATGCTACCTCTAACCTAAGAAATTAAAATTGGAGAGCACAAAATTTAGTTCATGTAAACGACCAGAAACATCAATGGAATTTGCAAATATGAAATCACATATGGCTTGCAGAAGCAGCGAAGGATCATGTGTATGAATAAACTACATGAAATAGTGGGTTATTAGACTATAGATAAAAAAAGGCTTTTATAAATAAAGAGAACAAAAAGTCACCAATTGAGGGGGGAGAGAGAGGGGGAGAGGGAGGGAGAGAGAGAGAGAGAGAGAGAGTAACAATACCAGGCAAGAAGTTGTTAGGATGTGAAATATATTCTAATATTTAAGTTTATACAGTTTATTTAATTATTACTACCATCACAACTGTTTCTCTTGGGAGGGAACCTTAAATATGTGGCTACCCATTAAATAAAGTCTCAGTTCGAGTATCCCTGAAATTCTTTTGAAGAAGAGTCTTGTTAAAAGTGCAATGTATAGTTTGATAAATTAATTATTATAATCTCAAGGGAATTGATTGTCTTGTTAAGTATTCTCTTCACACTAAAAATAAGCCTAAGGTGTATACAAAAACATGGCATACTCAAATTATGTAGATCCACTGAATACTTAGCTTTATTTTCTTTTTGTGTCTACCGTGGGTTCATCTGGGTTATTCTGTTATATTTTTAAGATAAATAAAATGGAATCACCATGGAACATAAAATAAAATTCTTTTGTTATAGTATATTTTTTTCTCTGGCTTAATTACCAGGGACTGAGCTGTTTAAATACATATGTTATGCCAACATGCTTAGTGAAGGACATTTAGTTGTGTTGAAAACCTATTTTAGTGATAGTCTTTTAAATTTGTAAATCATTTTCAGGAAAGTAGTATAAACTTGTAAAGATTAAAAATAAAACAGTGGATGTCACCCACTTATTTTGAGTATTATTAGATACTTCAATTGTTTCTATTTATTAATTTTTGCAATTAGTTAACTGCAGTCGCTGTCTATGTTCACAAATGTTTTATTTCGCCTATATTCCATTGATTGTTGTTTTAAATTATCAGGTTTGTTCAACATACGGTGTCATCGCAGGACACTACTGACCGAGCAAAACCATTTGAAGATGGACGCAGCAGCAGTGCAACAACAGTGACAACGGTAACAGTTACTACACCAAGTGGATCTCCTACAAAGAAGCGCATGAAACCAGACTCAGAAAATACAACAGTGGGAAAGGGAGGGATCAATAACTATCCTGGTGTTGTTGTTTCAACCAATGGTGAGGCTGGACCTAGTGTTAGTCCCTCTAAGATTCGCAAGGAATCCCCTACAAAGTGGTTAGGTAGTTCAATGCAGTTTTCTGAAATTAAGTCATTAAAACGGATACCTAAGGTAGAAGAGGGAACTGCAACAGATAACATAATTGAAACCTTAGGAATAATTCATCCCTCAACTGGAGAAATCCTAACTGTTGGTGATGCCATCAGCTTAAGAATACTGGATGTACGAACTGGTCGTATTGCTACATCCCCAGATGGCCGATCACCAACAGTTACCATCGAGGAAGCGGCAGCAAGAGGTCTTGTTGACCCAGTTTTGGCTCAACGATTGCTAGGACCTTGTGGAATTGTAGAAGATGATGGCCATTCAAAGCGACAGCTTTCTTTGCTGGAAGCAATACAAAGGGAGCTGTGTGATGCAGAACGTGGCTTTATGACTTCATTGGAAGAGCGGGTAAAGGTAACGTATACACCAGAAGGAGATCTAAAAGGAATTAGCATTGCAGATGCGGTAACCAAAGGGATGGTAGATCCAGAAACAGGGCAATTCACAAATCCAATAAATGGGGAGAGAATGTCGCTGAAAGAGGCTTATGCAAAGAATTTTATTCAAAAGACTGTGGTTGTGGAAACTGGTAGGAAGTCGTCACCAGGAATTGCTCTTGCAGATGCAATATCACAGGGGTTAGTTGATGATCGTAGTGGCCAGATAATGGATCGTAATTCGGGTGATAAATTTTCTATTACTGAAGCAATCAAGAGAGGTGTAATAAATCCTGAGATCAGGGAGATAGTGGATGCATCATCAGATGATAAACTGACTGTGGCTCAGGCAATTGGCTCGGGTATTTTGAATCCAAGGCAGGGAAAATACATCCATGGTCTCTCTCAAGAAATTTTACCCCTTAGAGAAGCAAGACGAAGACAACTGATTATCAAACCAATGACTTTAAAGGATTGTTGTGATTTGGACTTAATAGATGACAGAGGGAAAATCCTTAGTCCATTGCACAAGGAAAGACTGAATATTTTAGAGTGCATATCTAGAGGAGTTCTTGATGCAGATACTGCTAAAAGTGTTACAAATACAAAGACTGATGAACTGCTTACATTAGGAGAAGCTCTTGCTGAAGGTATTGTACTTTCAGAAGGGAAATATTATGATACAGCAACTGGAGAGGCATACTCCATCCAGGAAGCAGTAGACAGAGGATTAATAACTTCCATAGCTGTAAAATCTATTTTTGATATTGATGGCTTTAAAGATCCAGATGGAAAGGATTTCATTAGTCTGAACATAGCTTTGGGTAAAGGTATCATAGATGCAAAAACAGGCATACCTATGTATATCACTGATAAAAAAATAGGAAAAACTGTTACAATGGACCAGGCAGTGAAGCAAAACTTAGTTCGTCCAGAGGTTTTGGAAATGTTGAATCGAAAAATTGGTATCAAAGATAAAGGGCGAGAAATGACTGTTTTTGAGGCAGTGGCAAGAGGCTTTCTTGATCCAAAAACAGGCCAAGTACTGGATCCAAAGACACGGAAACCTCTGCCCCTAGATGAGGCTGTTAGACGAAAACTAATCACTCCTGAAGGAGCAGCATTGTTAGGAAGTCTTCTTGCAATAACAGTCACAACACAGACAGTTACAAAAACTGTGAAGCGATATGTGACAATAACCTCTACAGGAATGACAACTGCAGAAGTGAGAATGACTCTTGGAGAAGCAATGCAACAAGGTTTAATTGATGAAACAAACCAAACCTTCCGTGATCCTGATTCAGGCAAAACAATTTCTATCCAGGAGGCCATAAATGAAGGTCTTATAGGTCTTACTGTACCCAGTGTCACTGGTAGCAAATCTCCAGCAAGACCAAGTTCTTTAGATACAGGCTCACCACCAAGGTCAACTGTGGGAAGTCCATTAAAGGCTAAGAGTCCTGGAAGCATAAATTCTGCTAAAGGACGCATCTCAGGCAGCACGTCACCTGCTAAAGATCAAAGTCTCTCACCAGCAAAAGGTAGAAGTCCTGCAACTACACCTACAACAGAAAAGCAAAAGTTTGATGTTGGTTCAAGCAAAGGACGCACTCCTTCACCTACTAAAGGAAAAACTTCTCCTGCAAGAGGATCCTCTCCTACAAAACAGAGAGGAACTACCCCAACAAGGGAAGAACCAATGGAAATAACAGATTCATATTTACCAGGTCATTCAATTGTAACTATTTCCAAGCATGCAGATGTTGCTGACTTTATGTCGCATGAAAGACAGGCATTAACAATGGAGAAACAAATTTTCGAAGTTCCACAGGATGGTTGGTACCTTTCTGAAGCAATTGAACAAAGGTTTTTTGATCCTGTAACTGGCCTTTTTATAATCCCTGGCACTGATAGGCTTGTATCATTTGAGGAATGTGTAAAACTTGAAATTATAAATCCTGTATCTGCGCAGGTTATTGATCCAAACAATAACAGAAAAACTTCTGTAGTAAGGAGCTTGGAAAAAAGAGTATTGGATTCCACTGGTCATTATAATACAGCAGGGAAAAAAAAACTGACAATGAAAGAGGCTATTGATAAGGGATTGGTAATATTGGAAGGAAGAACAAAGGAGCAGGATCAAACTTCCTCTAGGGTGATACAAATCACGAAAGTTGATGGAAAGCCAGATTTGGTGGAACTGTCTGATAGAGGCACAGGATCTGCTGGGAATCCACCAACTTTCACTGAAATCAAAGGTTCAGAAGCAGACATTTCCACTTTAGAGCCACTTCAGGTGGCTCCTGGCATCATCTATGATCCATCAACGGCATTAGTCATTTTTACAGAAACTGGTAAAGCTGACAATCTCATAGCAGCAGTACGAGATGGAAAAATAGAACCACGAATGGTAAAAGTGAAAGATCCATATAGTGGAAAGAGTTTGAATATAAATGAAGCCATGAGAAAGGGAATAGTGGACAAGGACACAGGAAACTACAAAGATAAAGCTGGAAGGAAAATACCACTAGGTGAGGCTGCAAAATTTGGTGTTTTGGCTGTAGTGGGTACACCTCTTATTGCGGCAACAAAAGCAGTAAAAGTGATCAAAAAAGCCTTGGTTGTTGATCCCAACACTGGTGAGGAAATTCCCATAGAAATGGCATATGAGCGAGGAATCATAGATGATGAGACTATGAAAAGCTATGAAGCTGCAACAGAATGTTTTGTTGAAGGAACCTCTCCAGAACAAGTTGTTACTACAAAAACTGAAATTGTATCCACATCTGTAGTTATTCAGGATCCTGTCACAGGGAAGGAAATTTCTGCTGAGCAAGCCGTGGAAAAGGGCTTGATAACCTCAGAAGATCTCAAGCAATTAACAGCTGCAGCAGCACAAGAAAATGCAAATTTAGTGAAGGATAAGCCATCCAAGACTTTAGGCACTACAAGCATACCCTTATATGAAGATGAAGGTCCTTCACCAGGCGAAAGAACTCGTGGTCGTGTGACAACAGAACCAAAGTATAAGGTTGCTATTGGAAGGGCAAGGTCTTTTTCACAGAGTCCAGAACGTGAAGCAAAACCTGTTGTGCTACAGAAAATGCGCAAGAAGGTTGTTAAGCCACATGATGCCATTGAAACAGGCATGATTGATAAGGAAACTGCAGACATCCTAGAAAAACCAGAAATATTCAAAGGTTCAGATGGTGAAAGCTTAAGCCTTGCTGAAGCTGTGAATTCAAATAAGATTGATGGAAATAAGGGTGCTATTTTAGATCCTCAGCGTGGAGATGTGCTGACTATAAAAGAGGCAATGAATCGTGGAATACTTGACCCAGCAGGGCCGTCAGGACGTCTTCTTGTACCTGTAGCACGTAGTCTATCTGTCCCTGAATTAGTAGAACAAGGTCTTTTGGATCCAGATAGTGGAAAGATTGTGCATCCAGAAACAGGATCTCATTTAACATTACGTGAGGCTATAATGTGTGAGATAGTTGATCCATTATCAAAAGTTGTTGAACCATTCAGTGGCAGTAAATTAACATTGGAAGAAGCAATTGCAAAAGGGAGCCTGGATGAAGAAAAGTCCATTGTTCAGACAAATTCAGGACCTGTTGATATATTTACTGCAGCTCGGGAATTAATGATTTTTGATAAACCTAGAATAGGGGAAACTTCTGTTACTAGCCTTCCTCCTGCAGGAATGACTTTTCCTGTTGCATTAAGAAGAGGGTTGATAGATCCAGCATCCAAAGAAATTGTACATCCAATCACAGGAAATCGAAAGCCAGTAGAAGTTGCAATAAAGGATGATTTCATAATGGCTTTACCATATCCTGTTTCACCATTTAGTGTGGAAGTGACTCAGGCACTAGAACAGAGCCTAATTGATGCAGAGAAGGGTACATTCAAAAACCCAAAGACAGGAGAGGTTATTCCAGTATCTGAAGCAGTGGAAAGTGGACTTTTAGTTATCAAACCCGTCCCACAGCTGACTGCTTTTGAGCCTTGTGGTACAGTCACTGCAGTCACAGAAACTGTAACATCATACCATACAATTACAACAAAAACAATAGAACTGAAACATGGATATATTCTCATTGGACCAAATGAAGTTAAGAACTCTCATACTGGAGAAATTATAAATCTTGATGAAGCTAGAAAGAGAGGTATAGTTAAAGATGAATCAGAAACAAAGGAAGAGTTTACAACAAGAGAAATAAAAATGTCATTTTCAGATGCTGTTGCTCAAGGTTTTGTTGATTTGGATGCTGGTACTTACACCAATCCTGCTACAGGAAAAACAATGCCCATATCAGAAGCAATTAAAGATGGGTTGCTTGACATGGCTACAGATTCCAAAACGCCACGTGATCAATCGACTTCAGTTACCAGAAAAACTGAAAAATTTGATCCACTAGATGCATTTGATTCTTTGTATGATGAGAAAACCAAGAAGTTCCATGATCCTAAGTCACCTTCAAAATCTCTAACTTTTAAGGAGGCCTTAGATGCAGGAATTATTGATTCAGAAGCTATTATTTATGATGTTTCCAGTGGAAAGCCTGTGACAACTAAAGAAGCTGTGGATAAAGGATTGATTGATCCAAAGACTGGTAGTGTTAAGGACACTAAAACTGGAAAAAGCTTCAGTGTAAAAGAAGCAGCTAAAATGGGTCTTCTGGCTGTTGTTGGAGCACCAGTGCTCGCAGGAATGGCAGTGATGGATACAGTTAAAGGTTTAAAGAATAAAGCTCAGAAATCATCACAAAAAGAAACTGCAACTATCACCACCATAGATGCTCCTGTCAGAGACCACGTCAGCCCTGTAAGAGTAACTCAACTAGATGAAAACAGAATGAAACCTAAGGAGAAATCTCCAGAAAAAGAAAGCTCTGCAAAACTGATAGAAAAAGAGAGAAGTCCTTCTGCTGTCATTACAATTCAAACAAAAGCCAGGACTCCATCTCCAGTCAAGGAAACCATAAAAGTTGAGAAAATGCCTCTAAGAGAAGCAATCTATGATGGGCACATTGAACCTGAAATTTGTCAGATAATGTTACCCACTGCAAATGGCAAATTGGAAGAAATACCTGTTCAGGAGGCTCTTGATAATAACATTGTTGGGCTTAAGGATATTGTTAAAGTTTTAAGTAAAACTAAAGTAGAGCTAATGGATGAGAAAACAAAATTCAAAGTGACAGTAACAAAGCACTTAAATGCTGAAAATTTGGCACAGGACGGGGTGTATGATTTAGACTCGGGTTCATTTATTGATCCACAAACTGGAGATCCAATTAAATTTGAAGATTTAGTTCTTAGATTTGATGTGTTTGATCCTGACTCAGTTCAAGTGAAAGACATTACAAGGCACCCAGAAGTTTATGTGACCCTTAGAGAAGCTCTGGAAGTACCTTTGGTAGACAGAACTACTGGACATATGGTGGATCCAAGGACAGGAAAGCGTGTGCCTTTCTTTGAGGCCATTAAGCTAGGATGGATTATAGAAAAACCCAAGGTAAAGCAAGTATTTATTGAAGGACCTTCAAGAAAAAAGCCAACATTAACCTTGCAGGAAGCCATAGATGATGGACTGTACAATCCAAAAACTGGAGAAGTTAAGGATCCAAGCTCAGGCGAAGTATTTAGTTTTGTTGATGCTTTAACAACTGGTGTTTTGGATCCTGGATCCATCAGTGTTCGTAATCCAGAAAATGACGACATATTGCCTCTTTCCGAAGCAGTAGAAATTGGTGTTGTAGACTTGAACCGTGGAATAATTGTAAATGTAGAAACAAGAAAAGAAGTGGAATTTAAAGTAGCTTTCCTTAAAGGTTATATTGTGGCAGGTCCAAGAAAGCCAGTTTCTTTGGAGGCCGTGATAAGAAAGGGCTTATACAATCCTGGAAATGGCACAATATCTGATCCTTTAACTAAACAAAATATAGATGTAGAAGAAGCTGTAAAGAGAGGTTTGGTTGATGCATTTGTGACTGAATGTAAGGATACCAGGGCAGATGCTTTTATTTCTTTAGATGATGCCCTCACTTCAAAGCTTATCAATCCCAGTACTGGAAAGCTCCGTGATACAGCCACTGGAAACACCTTAACATTAGATTTGGCTCTAGAAAAAGGTTTGATAATTACCAATAAATTTAGTGTAACATTGATAGAGGCAATTGTACAGGAATACTACAATCCACATACAGGAAAAATTGCTGATCCCATCATGGGAGAGGAAGTAACTGCTCAGGAAGCAATTGACTCAGGTTTTGTGGATTGCTCCTCCATTAGGGTTAAGGATTCTCATCATGATAAGATTGTCACAGTAAAAGATGCTACAGCTTCAGGGCTTCTAGATACTTGCAAGGGCTTACTTACATACCCTTCACCAATGACTTTAGATGTTGCTTTTGAAAAGGGATATATTTTGAACACACACAAACCATGGTCTCTTCAGGAAGCGCTAGCTCAAGGGTGTTATGATCCTAAAGCAGGACTCATGATTATTAATGGTGATGGAGAAAGGGTAACCTTAGATGAAGCCATGAAAAGGGGTGAAATCAACAGAGAATCTCTAACTGTGAAAGATCCAAGATCAGGTGATATCATTACTCTTGCAGAAGCAATCAAAGTAGGTATCATTGATCCCAAATTGGGCACTGCAACAGATCCTACCAATGGTGCTGAAATGCATTTCTATGATGCTTTAGAGCGTGGGCTTATTATTCCAGCCAAGAGAAAATTCTCACTTCCTGAGGCAGTTTTTAAGGGATTCTATGATCCAAAATCTGGAAAATTCACAAACCCAGAAACTAGAGAGAAGCTTCCCACAGATCGTGCTATCAAAAAGGGTATTATAGATCCTGCATCCACTTTAGTAAAAGATGCTAGAGGAAAAGTTATGCCATTTGATCAGGCTGTAGATGAAGGTGTCATTGATGCAAGAACTGGAACCATTACTGGTATTGGAAAATTTGGAAGAAAATTAGACTTCCAAGAAGCATTTGAGCAAGGGTTACTGATAGAAGTTCGACGGCCCATGTCTCTCAGTGAAGCCCTGCTCAAAGGTGTATTTGATGAAGGAAGAGGAAGTTTCTTGGATCCTTCTACTGGACAGAACCTTACTTTGGCAGAAGCCATTGATAAGAATCTTATCGATTCAGATTCTGTCCATGTTAAAGACACCCGAAGTGGTTTCTGGAAGAAGGTATCACTGGCAGAAGCAATCAAACTTGGTTTTGTTGATGGTAAGACAGCTAAAGTAAAAGATTTCACACGTGGCGATGCTGAAGTTTCAATATCTGAGGCTTTTGATATTGGCCTAATTGTTGATAGCAAGGCAGCAGTATCAGTTCAGAGAGCAATTCATCAAGGACTCTATGATGATGCAACAGGGAAATTTACTGATCCAAATACAGGCAGAAAGATCACATTGCATGAGGCAATACGCCGATTTATAATAAATCCACAACTTCCTTGCTATTGGGATAAAAAATCTGAGAGACTGCTTTCTTTAGTAGAAACTTGCAGAGCTGGGATAATTGATAGAAGAGTTGGTGCTTTTAAGGAACCTGGTGCTAATTGCACAATTTCCCTGTCAGAGGCTATGGAACTTGGTCTAATTGTTGATATAGAAAGTGCAGGCTTTGGATTATATGAAGCTATAGCTATGGGACTCTATGATGTAGATTCTGGACGTTTTGTACACCCTTCAACAGGAAGAAAATTGACACTCTCAGATGCATGCAAAGAAGAGCTGATAAATCCATTGACATCAATTGTAAAGCACTCTAAATCAGGAAAGTATATGAAATTACCTGAGGCAACAGATGTTGCTCTGATTGATGAGGAGAAGGGAATATATCAAATACCTGATAGTAAAAAAACACTTAGTTTGAAGGAAGCAAAGGAAAAAGGGCTTATTGTGACTGCAAAGAAACCATTATGTATTGAAGAAGTTATAAGATGTGGTCTCTACCGTCCAGATACGGGACGTTTTGTAGATCCTGATGTTGGAGATCATTTGGATATCTCTCAAGCTCTGCATCACGGATTAATAGATGTAAACACAACTGCTCTTAAAGATCCTACTACAGGACAATTGAAGAGTGTTAATTCAGGAATTGAAGATGGCTCTATTGATGTTCCTAGAGGACGTGTTGTTGATCCAAAAACTAAACGAGCCTACACAATTGATACTGCTTTGGAAAGGGGTTTATTGGTGTCAGTAGAAAAACCTCTAACATTCCAGCAAGCAGTGCGCCGTGGGTCCATAGACTTCCAACGAGGAACATTTAAAGACCCAAGAACAATGAGAGAATGCACTCTTGAGGAGGCCATTCGCTATGAACTCATAGACCCAGAGTCTGCAGTGGTAAAAGATCCTCAAACTGGACGTTTCCGTACTCTGAAGAAGGCCATAACTGATGGTGTAATCGACATGAACAAACGTGCAGCTTTCGATCCACATACTGGCAAAGTTAAACCCCTTTGCATAATATTTGAGCAGGGCACAGTTGTCTTCTTGCGTGAACCATTGACATTTGATGCAGCTATTGAACAAGGACATCTTAATGTACAAAATGGAAAATTCACTGATCCACAGTCAAAAGAAGTTCTCACTCTGAAAGAAACAGTTTCATTGGGACTTATTGATCCAGATTCAGCTCTTATAAAGGATAATATGAAAAAGAAGCTTGTTAAGTTACCTGAAGCATTCCGAAAGGGGCTTATGGATGCTGAGAAAGGGAATGTGTTAGATTCAGCCTCTTCTCGTTTATATTCTCTCTCGGCTGCAATTGAATCAGGTCTGTTAACTACCCCACGTAGAGGTTTATCTTTAATTGAGGGTCTGAATTTTGGTCTGTACAATCCCACAACAGGGGGTTTTATGGATCCATTTTTCTCCACTGGTGTTATTGATAGACGTAGGCTAACTCTTGAAGAAGCAATTGAGTCTGGTTTAATAGATCCATCAACAACAGTGGTGAAGGATGCAGCATCTGGTAATATCTGCTCTCTCACTGATGCTATCACAGTCAGCAAGATAGTGGATGCTGGTGCAGGGCGCATGTTGGAGACATCTACTGGGAAAAGTATAGACCTGCTGAAAGCATTGGACAGAGGATACATCCTTACTGCTGAAGCAAGAGTAAGTATTAGCGTCAAACAGCTTTTAGCATCACTGATCTCTATAAAGTTTTGTTATATACATTTTATTTAATATTTTAAAACTAATGTGAAAGATAAATCAAAAGATTTTTTGAGTTAGTTTTTGTAACGCAAATATCACTTAGTAATTACATACTGGGACCAGTTTTGGAAACACTTGTAAATTCTTTTGATTTAAGTTTAATCACATCACTGTTACAAGCTTCTTTGCATATTTGCAAGATTTCAAAATAATGTGAAAGATTTTCTATTGTAAGCTCTGATAATGAATTATCCACAAGATTTATCTCTAGAGGTTCATTACTTAATAATGTCAAAGTAATGCTGTCTAAAGCATATATGCCTAATATATTATTGCTGATTTAAAATACAGAAGCATTTTAACACCAAAATATTTCATAACCATCTTTTTACATATAATAATACAATTGGTAGATACATCATATATTGAGTAAAATACTATATGATTAAACATCAGTACTGCAAGGACATTGTTTGTATGAAAAGAACATCTTCATTTTAAGGTACTAAAATTTCAGTAAGGGCTTTTAATGCAATCCTTCCAATACCTTTATTAAATATGCACTTTGCTGCTATTTCATCTGGCTGTTTTGCATGTAAATATGTTTGAATCATTGATGTGAACAAAAAAAATAATTTCACCTTTGCACTGGAGTACATGCAAGCAGTGGTTGTTTTGTATTTCACCTGCATGTATTTCCATAATATCTATTTGCTCTCGTAAATCACACTAATGGTTAGTGCAGAGTTTTATAATTACAAAATATTTTATATCACAGCTTTTATTGCTAAGGCCCAGTTCTTTCTTGTTAGGAGAGTCACAAATGATGCAATAGATAGGTAGCTATTTGATAGATACTGCATTAGTTTATAAGTGGCCTCTGATAGCATGGCTGTTTGCATTTTCTTTTACTGTGTTTGGTAAGTGCTAAGTCTATCACTATTGTGGCTTTATTTTTGTCATCATATTTTCTGAACCATGAATGTGTTTTACTAGACAAAACATTAAAAAAAAATTATATTTTCAAGGAATAACCCTCAAAAATGTTATTTCATATTTGCCTGATGCAACCATTGCTTACATTCTTTGCAGATGAGTAACTAATGATGATGATGATGATGATGATGATGACAATCTAAATGTTCATAATGCTATCCCATAGACTATCTTCCTAGTTTGAGTGTGTTTCCGCTTGTCCCCACTGACAAGACATAATCATGATGAGATTACAGTTATTTACGGTGCACCACATGCCCTTAATGTTTTACACAGACTTTTTATTCTGAGGAACTCATTAACAGTTGCAGTATCAGATAAATAAAGATGCAGCACTATGTATCTTTGTACACAGAAATAGAACATGAAAGCTTCTAATGAGGCAGTGTATTAGAGATAGATTTTTAGCAAGAACCGAGATAAGTCAATATGCTTTCTTGAATTCCATTATCCCCATTGAATCAATTAGTTAGTGGCATCTCATCTTTTGGGGCTTCCGAAGCTTGAAAGAAAAACGTAAAAATGGATTTTTATCACTTGAATTTTCATTGGCTATTGTAGTTAGGTGATTTTCACCTTTTGTATATGCTGCTATGTAGAATTATTATATGGAACTTTGACTGCATAGGTAGGATGGTGCTCCTAGTGGCAGAGAGCTAGAGGCTTTCTACACTCTCTGGTAATGGTTGTGAGGAAGGCTTGGCTTATAGCAAAGTCTGGGTAGTTTCGTATGAGAGGGGAAAGAGGAAATGTGGTTAGTTACAGTGAAGATTGGGGCTATTTAGTTTTGCCATATATATGGGACATTATAGTTTGTTTGTTTTATTTGTTTCTGTCATTTTTTCGCTATGCACAAGGTTTTCTTGACAATGCCATTTCAGAGTTAAGAAAACTTGTTATTAAACAGTTAGGCTCTGATCTACTTAATGTTTCAATTGCACAGAAACACAAATTACAGTCATGCTCTTTCAATCCAGCCTGGTACAAGAAGAAACCATGGTTGACAGCTAGTGAGAACAAGAAAACATTTTGCTTTAACCATTTACTGTTTGGTGGTGATGAAGCTTCAAGCACAGTTTGTGGTATTAATAACCTCAAACATCTTTCAGAAAGAATTAGCTGCAACGAAAAAGTTCTTCTCACTTTGGAAACTCCCTAAAATTAAGTTTGTTTAGAAAAGTAGATGTTTGAACACAAGTTGATGAAGGACTTTCTATTACATAGTCTGGAAAAACAGGCAGATATTAAATAGAAGTATTGATTGCTTAAAATTCTGCGCCAAAAATGAAATTGCTCAAAGAGACATAGTTGGACATAGCTTGGATTTAGTAGATGAAGTTGCTAAGCTGGATAACAACTTATGTGAACATTTGGAGGAATGCAAGTAAACAAATATACACAAGCAATAATACAAAATTAGTTATGAAGTAAACAAAGCAATGTTGTATCTGTATAAGCGGATGAAACTAGAAATATATCCAATAAGACACAATTGGTAATACTCTTTGTAGAATGTTTTCATGGTTTCATACAACTTACTGTAAGATTCACATTAAGTTTAACCCAAAGCATATTAGAAACATAGGATAAATTGGTCTCTGAAACATATGATAGTTGATCTGCATTTCGAGGAGTGCAACATGGAGTCCAGAAACTTATAAGAGATATGCTTATTCTGTGCACTACTATGCACATGAGCTTAATCTTATTATGTAACAAGTCTCCTCTACTATTACAGCCATCCATTTTTTTTTTACCCCTAATTTATCAACATTTTCTTCGTATTTCTCATATCGCAAGAGGATTTCTTATTCAGGATACTATGAGCATATCAAAAAAGATGGAATTTCTAGAGTAGCATAGTATTTTCTTTTATCTGTGTCAGAAATCACTGATAAGACTGCTTCAAAATTATTCAGCAGGATGATTCATGGGATTCTATCAGCAAGGGAAGCAACTGAACTAATACATTTTCTTGAAGAAGAATTCATTTTCTTCTTAGATTTCTTTAACAGAGGAAAATTACAACAATGGTAAATGTGCAGGAACATCTCCATAAATTTGCAAGCTGAAGAAAGGTTTGGTATAACTGAACACTTAAGAGTGCAATTTAATTGATCCAACCAAATTTAATGACTTACAGTCCAAGTTTCATGATAACTGTCACAACTGTGCCATATGGTTCCCTTTCATAGAGGAAGTAAAACTAAAGTATGTACTTTGTGTGCTTTGTTCTAATGAAGAAATTAAGGACATAAAGTCTGTCAGTGCATTATATTCTTTTTTAATTGCAAAAAAAAATTAGAGAACTTGTTTTCAGAATAAGTTCTAACAACCCCATGACAACAGCTGAATCTGAAAGGCATTTCAGCACACTAAAACATGTTAAATGTTTAAGAAAAACAATGGGAGAAAAAAAAAGCTCAATGTGTTAGCAATGCTTTCAATAGAGAAAGAATGCATTGTTAATATAGAGAGTTTTAATGAAAAGCTGATAACAAAGTTTGCTGAGCAGAAGAATAGGAGAGCACAGTTCCTGTTTAAATAGGTATATATTTTTGTAAAAGGTAACTTCAGCAATGACAGTTTTGTATGATACACAATGTTGCAGCTTATAACAGCATAATATTTTCTTATTTATGAGTGGCTTATAATATTCAGCACATTATTTTTATCATTCATGACAATTAGTCCTGGTCAAATTTGAGCTCTCAAAATGCCACTGCCTAAGTTTGTCACAACCCCTCTAGATACAGAGGTACTACAGATGTAGTTGGATTGTATTAGACTGAGAAAGCAAACCCACAAGCTGTAATAAATTTCGTGCCTAATTGGTACCAGGAATTCTGTTTTGCTGTTTGCCATTTCCATTTTATTTATTTTACCTCTTCTTGATTTCCCCATTTTATGTCATCCAGCTTACGACAAGTAAGAGGCCAGTTCATCTTTTGAGGGTTAAAATCGTTAAGCTGCAGTTGCTGGAAGTATATTTACTCTCAGTTACAGTCTTAAATGTTCAGTGGACATAATTTTAACTCAAAATTAGATACCTATGTTTTGAATAAAAATGAAAATTAAGAACATTTTATCAAGGTTTTATCTTTAGTTCATAATATTGAATTTCCAAATCACTGTGTGTAAAACTAAGGCAGAGTCCAAACTATATGCTAGGCTTTTAATAGTATGGTTATTTAACTCTCAATTATTGCCATGTTAGGACTAATTATATGCAAATATTCTGGCTAATTTAATAATAGGAAGTGAATGTTGAAAAAACCTATTTTTTTATCTTTATAACATTCTAAGCAATACATCCAAAATGAGGAATAATCCTAAATTAACTTTATTTAAAGATTTTGGAAAATTAATTGTTTAAAATTTTTAATACTAATGCAACATTGTTATTAAGATTTGCTTTATAAAATTGAAAATATCTTAAGATCTATAGGGAGAGAGTACTTCTACACAGCAATTAAAAGTTTACAAACAGTGAGAGTTTACTGTGCATGCTTGTGCCACTGATATATTCCAGCTACAAGTGCATAGTTGTGTGTTGGAAACATGGCAAACATTATGTTATACAATGTTCATACATTGTTGGTGTCACATTACAGATTGTTGAAAAATTGCATAAAACAGGAACTACTAGTTTTGTATAATCATAGTTCTAAGCATAAAGGAGAAAGCAATGTAGAGGGATACATATATTTTGGAGGAAACTATATAGAAATGAAACCTGTACAACAGTATTACATGATTTAAAAGATCAAGAATTTAATCAATAAATCATAATAGCAAGCCGTGATCTTTGAAATTTTAATGAAAATAGATTCTTATGCAATATATAATAAATATATAAAATAAATTCAGTAGATCATCACTGGAAGAGCTTTGTGTAATCACAAGGAACCTGTTGACAAATCTTCAGCAGATGATTGAGCCATGTTTTTCATTAAAGTATAGCTAGTGGGGCTCCTAATATGTTAATTGGCTCAGTTCTTATTTGAAGTATGTTTTCATTTAATAAGTTCCTGTTTATTTTAATTTGATAAGTTCTGTAATTGCAATATCATAAAATAATCAGGTTAGAGCATATTGTGGCATTCATTAAATCAGTTCTCAGCATTAACAAAATGTATCTGTAGTCAGTTATGTGTAGATTCTGTTGTCTTTTATTTGAACAACTCTAACCTGTGTATGTGCCAGAAAGAAAATTGATTAATAGAAAACCAATTCATAGAAAAATGGTTAATAGTTGGCTAAGTAACTACAATGCTACATGACATATAGGGACAGGGCATTTTCGAAGAGGACTCAGCACCAATTCATTGAGGATACCATACCTATGCTACATGAAGGGATGCCCCTGGAATGGAGGGATGAAATGAGAGAAGACACTGCAGTCAGAACTAGGAGTGATGGCACAGCAATGACATGGTCCCTACAGTTTCCAGATTGAGATATCCTGACATTTGAATAGGTAGGCAAGGTGACTCCACCCCACCTAGAGCCGCCCCCCCCCCCAGGAAACTGTCTGTATACCCTAACAACCACTGGAGACAGAGAAAGTTCCACAGAATCATTTTCTCCCTGCTACACTGCACAGAACCACCATTGTCAACACTGCCAATCCTGAAACAGAGCAAACGGGATATAGGATGAAAGGAACGATGTGGAGACTGGACATTTGGAGAGAAACTACTCCATTATTTGCCTGATGGCCTGGGGAAACCTCCGAAAAACCCATGGGTCAGAATGGGTGGTTGCAGGATTTGAAAGTAGGATCTCCCGAATGCAAATGGCATGTATTACCATAGTCCCACCTTCTTGGGATCCTTAACTGAAGAGGAGAAGGAAACTTTTTTAATGACTTCACCCAGTTTCAGCTTCGTTAACTGTTTATAGTTCTTATTTTGTTTACAATATTTAACTGCAAATAGCAGAGGATGTTATTGATAATTTTCACTTATTTTTTTAAGGTATCAACATTCATTTCCTATTAAGCATTTATATTGATTATTTCGTTCATGCCATATGATCGTAGGAAGTGGCCAATACAGTACATTGGCACGTAAAATTCTAACCAATCGGAACTCATTACCTCTGCATTTTAATTTTTTTTTAACACACCCACTTGCAATTGTTTTTCTAAATTTATTGCACCCATTTGCATTTGTTTTCTCCTTGAATATCAGTGTGCAGTGATATTCCCATACATAATGGCGAAAGTTCCAATAGACATATGAATTACAATCATGCTTTACCAAGCCAAAATAATAGAATGTAGCACTACAAAGAGATCTGTGTTTATATTACACTACAATAATTGATGTAGGCTACAAAGAGATCTGAAATTTATGATATGGACATCAAGTTCAGTGATTTTGGTGCAAATATATGTCAAGACAAATGGAATTTTAAGAATAATATTCTTCATGTCCATATAGGCTAATCATTCATCTTTTATTCATGAAATAGTCTTTTTAAATACAACTCGAGCTACAACTTTTCTCTAGATAAAAGTTGGAGCTCTCGTTATATTATTTATGATAAAAGTCCTGAACTGTAATAAATATGCAAGGCAGCACATAGACATGGTCCTGAAAATATGATGAATGGTAATAACTTTGAATTGTATTAAGGACATACAAAAGACTTTCAAGATAATGGAATGCTGTTATCCACACCTTTGTTTAAATTTGATTATGTGAATTCAAATAGAAAATGTATGATTACTTTGATACATGTGCTCCTTTTCACTCTCCTTAATCTGCCTGCAAAGGCTTCAAAATGATGACATCATTCTACTATCAGTGAGTCTTATTAGGTACTATGTGGCATTTTTCATTTGGAATATTGCAAATCTATATGTTGCTTCACTGCTTATACTTTGTCCCCCTTTTGTGTTAAATTGGGAAAGCTTTATTCAGGGTCTTTGAATGTCATTGTTCAGCACCATTTTTCTCAGCTTTATAAAGCTTTTATAAGAAATCTGCCATTTGCTTATGAATGTTGTGTGTTCGTGTGCAGTGAAATTTTAAATAATATAACAATTAAACTGATTTTATCTAATTATCTGTTTTCAGTTTTTAATTACAGGTAGAGAGTGTGACAAATTATCAAACTAATTCAATGACCATAACACACAATCTTTGGGTGATTGGGTGTTGGAAGCCTGTCATAAATACAATCTACATTTGTTTTTTGGGGGACAGAATTACATTTTTGCAAGATTAATAAACCCTTGCAAATGGAGAATGTGCTTACTTAACCAGCTAAACGCATGAAGAAAATTTGGAGACTAACATGACCGTTATCACCCGCAATGGAAGCATTAATCATATATTGCTCTGCAATGCTAATTCCTTTACTACTTAACACCTAGAATAAGATTTTGCTTTTAAATAACTAATGTAGAATAAGTTATAAATAATATAGTTTTAGACTTAAAATGATCATAAATATATTAACATAAACATTATTTGCTATTAACTTGCTACATAATTAATTTTTTGTTTTGTTTTTTCAATTTTAATATTTTTTGAAATGTTTCTAGTTTTTGTTATTTTGTCAATTCTCTAATATGTGTATGGATTGTAAAACATGTTTTTAATTTTTTTCACAAAATGATGTGATTATTATTTTTCAGGTTTAAATATGTATATTAATGAATAACTGAGTGTTAACAGAAACTAATTTTGCTTGTTAGCAGATAAATTTTGAATCCTTAAGCTTAATAGTAATATAAAACAAATATAAGTGATGGTGTGAGTGAATGTGTGAAAGAAATGTTTGCATATTTTTGTCTAGTTGCCATTGCTCTATTCCTAAATATCTTTCTAAATGTTGCTGTTCTTTGCATGATAAGCAGGTTTGCAGCAGGTATGTGTATGTGGATGATTTTTTATGTTCTAAAGAAAATATAGGGGAATAAATAACAACTTAGATTTGCTTAAACAATATAGAGGATATTTAAAAAGGTTATAAAACAATGAAAGAGCTTATCAGAACTAGTTTCCTTGTGAGAGTTTTTGCTGGGCACCATACCTGCATGAACTGTTCAAATGGTGTAGGGAGTTGTTTTAATGTGTGCTCATTTGGGATCTAGATCTGATAGCTTTATCTTATCAATTTGATTAAAAATTATATTTATTGACATTTTATTACACTTAAATTTTTCAAAGAATAAAGCAGATTAAATAGCAAGTTTAGAAACTAGTGGTGAATTAGTTGGCTGCTATGAACAAGCTTTAACAGTGTTCTGCAATTAGAAAATAGCAACTATAAAACTGTAATAGTTCTAGATTCTGTTTTGCTGCATCTTATCTGTTCATCTGAAAAGTTCAGCTTATGCTATCATCATGCTTGAAAGCCCTTTGTGTTGAAATATGCTAATAATAATTTTTCTAAGAAACCAGTCATAATTGGTCAATTGAAGAAATAAAAAGCACAATGATTTTTATCAGAAATCATTCTTTAAAGTTTAGGACTGATATTTTTTAATCAATTTGCCAAAATTCTTTTGTTCATAACATATTTCTGTTTTCATTCACAAAACAGCAAGCAGTGGAAGAAAAATACAAACATTGTGATGAGACTCTCTCAAAATTGCTTGCTTGGATTGGTGAAATTGAGGACAAACTTGCAACTCAAGATGTTGTCCAGGAGGATTCAGATGACCTCCGTAATCAGATTAATACTATGAAGGTAACTGATGTTTTAATAGCATGATGAGTTAATAAGTCAAATAGTAAGGCACCCCTCTCTGCTCTGTTTCCACAGTGTACTTTGAACCTCCTCTTAAGCTGGGAGGGGGAGGGGAGGATTCCTTTGGGGGTCTAATTAATAATTCAAGGTTGCACTTGTTATGAAAAGCAAAAATAACATATTCAATTAATTATTAATTAATGTGCTATCAACAACCAGTCACTGTTCTGACAAAAACTTTCTATTGATCACTTGATTCATTACATACATACATACATAACATTGCAATCTGTTGATCCTATTATGAGATTAGACTCAAAGCCCAAACTCTAGGATGTACATCAAGTCAATAATTACATTTATTCATACTTATTAATACATTTATTTATAAATAATAACTCTGACAATAAATTTTCAGAGGTGTCAGTTTTGCATAACTTTCAATTACATGTCTGTTTCCAAAAGCCTACCCGTACATTTGCATTCCTAGAATATTCATGTTTATTATATTTATAATGTTACATTATTACCAATGTTTTTTGATTGAATGAAATCCTCCTCTGTATAGAAGGTGTGAGTAATAAGGTATCTTTTTAATTCTGATCTAAACTTGTTTTTGTTCATTTGCAATTCTTTTATAGAAGAGGGAAGTGAATTAAACAAAACTATTCCTTTGTAATAAACCCCTTTTTGGAATAACTGCAAATTATTTGTTGGTCTATGCAAATCCTGCCTATGTCTGGTCTCTTTGTTATGCATATCTGTATTTTTTGTAAACTTTTCTGGGTTATTTATTACAAATGGCAATATGGCTAGATTCAATAAGAATAAAACAGTTGCACATAAATCAACATAGGGAGAAATGGAAAATGTATCGTATGAATTTTTCATTTACATCTTAAAGCAAATTTTATACACAGGCCTGTCTTTAGTTCCTCTATGTAAAGAGTATTTTTAGATGAGAAGGAAGCTTCTCTATTTTCTATTTTCTTTTTGTCCTGACATATTTCCTATATATACTTATTATAGGATAATGAAAAGAAGTGTTTGAGCATTGCTAGTTATTATCTCTTATATAACTGATTCTTTAAAATCTATATTTCTTTAAATAGTCTGCAAAATAGTTTCCATAAAAAGTTTAATAACATTTATAATGCGTGCTTTCAACTGTAATCTTTATATCAGTACTAAAAACAAAGATGAGTATAATAAGATGGTATTTCATGTAATTGAACTATATTTGGAGTAAATAGCATCATTGCAAACATTTTCTGTTAATCCTCATCGCTCATAATGGGTCCTTAAAAGGATAGGACCTTGTGAAATTGTGTAGTCATATTTAAGGAAGGAGGTTATTAAGAATGGTTGGAGTGGGGATGAGATCACATGATTATTGACTGTGTAATTATGGAAAGAGGTGGCTATATTTACAGAAACAAATTATAACTCGTAGGCCCATCTTATAACTCTATAATAACATTTTTGTTCATATTTTTAATTGTATTTACTCTCTGTATACATTTTATCTAATATTTGCAGATGAAAACATTAGTTTTGCATAATTATGTTTCTGTGTGTTGAACTTTTGTCTTCAACATATTGTTTTACTATAGAATGTAATAAATTGATTAATTCTGTGCCACATGCACACAATTTATTATTATGATTATTATTATTGTTATTACTCAAAACATATTTACAATTATTCAGAAAAATATATAATTTTTCTTGAAGTTCAGTTGTTCAATTAAGTATACCTTTTGCAACCATTTGAATATTGAAACTGCCTATTGTATTCTATTTTGAAAATATGTTGGAACAATGCAATTTGAATTGATTGAACTTTAAATTAAGTCAAAAGAAAATACCAATTTTAAAAAAAAAATTGTTTTAAAAAAAAGCTATGAATTACTCGAAGTGAAATTCAAATGTATATGCTAATTGATTATTTTGCAGCAAGTGAAAGATGATCTTGAGTCTCATTCAAGACCAATTGCTTCATGTCTGGACCAAGTGCGCCAGGTTGTTGCAACAGGTGGAGATGTTTTGTCAAGTGATGAAGTGACTACTTTGGAGAAGAATGGCCGCTCTCTCAAGACCCGTTATGACCATGCAACAGATAGGACTGACAAACTGCTGAAACGTCTAACTGCAGCTCGAGATGAGCTAAGCAAATTCAGGTGAGCATAAAAGACTGTGCTAAATATCGGTTCATAAGTGAAATTTTCAGATCATGTATGTAAAGATGGTTTAATATATGATACAGATTCCAGATTACTTAACTGTTTGCTGCTGTATTTTCAGAAATGAACTTTCAACATTCTGTACATGGCTTGATAAGGCTCGTCGCACTCTAGAGGATAAAGAGAAATCCTTGGCAAATCTAAACAAGCTTAACAGCAATGCAGATAGCACAAGAGAATTTGTTAGTGATGTTATAGCACATCAAGCTGACCTGCGCTTCATTACAATGGCTGCTCAGAAGTTTGTTGATGAGTCCAAGGTGTGTAATATGTATATGAATCTTGTCCTTACAAGGCTAGGTTATAGCTTTTGTTTCATCAAAATTTTTTTTTTTAATAAATAGTTTAAATACTTCACGCAGTTTATTAATGAGTTGTATAATTTTGAAATTGCTTGCAGTGAAGGTATAATCAAATGAATTAATAATTAAGTTTCATAGAATTGTTCTTCATGATGGGATTAATCATGATGGTGTTGGAATTTATAAAAGTACAACAATAACTTGAACTAGAACTGATCATTGTAATCGTATGTTCCTGGATACTACAATCATATATTCTAGATAACTTCCAAATTGGGTGAAGAACTTTCAGAAATAGTACTTAAAGGAAGGTCAGGAAACTATCAAATCAATGCATAGACAATACAGAAATTTTGGAATGGGCTGATCTGAAACTACACATTGGAATAAACCTAATAGCTGATACAGAAAGTTTAAACTACTTGTTTTAGTCATTCCATTTTTTTTTTTTTTGTTTTTTGGCTTTGGATAGTATAATTCAAGTGACTACAAGAATACCTATACCTATATGTTTTAAAAAAAACTGCATATACTTTTGCTACAGCATGTAATACTGTTAATGTTTTTACCTAGTTCAAACATTCTTAAATTTCTTTTATTTGTTGTTTCTTAACCTGCTAATATTTGTTCCTGAGTTCAAACATTCTTAAATACTTTTATTTGTTTCTTTGAAAGTGTCAGTGTTATTATGACAACAATTTTCATATATATGTAATCAATGATAACCATGTGTTACCAATTTTTGCAGTAGCTTAAACATAGTTCAAAGCTCCAAATCTGCGCCTTCCTTTATGTTAATGACATTGTTTAAAAGAACATATTTTTAATTATTCATTTATTGCCTTTTTGCTTGCCAATTTGCTTCTAGCTATTTTAGGCACTTAGAAAACATTTCTGAATATTTTATGCAATTAAATATTTTAAGTGCATGAGATTCAAGTAATTTTAACAAAAATTTTCTTTGAAATAGGAATATCTAATTAGCTTGAATGAGTTCCGAACAAGTTTGCCACAACGATTACCTCACATTGAGCCACCTCAAGAATCAGCCATCCGAAATGATGTCTCAACAGTAACAGCAAATTATAGAGATCTTCTGGCTCGTGCTAATGGACTGTCAGATAAACTCTCTGGTGTTGGAGGTAGGCAGAGAGAATATCGTGATGCACTGGATAAGGCCAAAGCCTGGTTGCGTGATGCAGAGCCTAGGGCAAACAAAGTACTTTCTGAACCTGTTGGAGCAGAACCCAAGGCTGTGGAGGAGCAGTTGAGCCGTGTAAAAACGCTCAATAATGAATTTGTTGCTCAGGGAAGGCTGATTGAGGCAGCCAAACAGGTAGGTTATGAACAATGTCGCAAAAACTAACATAAAGTTAAATAAAAGTGGCTGGACAAGATTTTAGGCAGCAGTAGATTTGTGTATACCGAGGTTTATTAAGATTTCAGATTCAGTTGATGTATTAGCAGTAATTTCAGGATTATACTGAGGTCAAATTAGTATTATAGTTTTATATTTAAAAGTTCACTAATGCTAAAAGGCAAAAATTCTAGTAGGATCTGTTGCTCTGATTGCCTAAATGTTCTGTAATTTTAAAGTCTGGTTTTGAGGCAAATGATTGTACAAGATACTGCCCTGATGAGAGGTGCTATTGAGGCATCTGATAAGTCTATGAGAGTTTAAATGAAATTCATTAGAAGACCTTGTATTATGATCATGTAAATTCAAATTTAACTGCAGAAGATTAGATTTAAGGTTTTCCTTATAGATGTATGATCACTCAGGAAAAATAACTTTATCAGAAAAAATTAAAATGCAATGTTATTTTACATAAAATATTTAACAAAAGTAATTATTTACATCTTAAATCATTTATATTGTACTTTTATTAATGGTCCACTCAACACAATGTCACCATAGATTTGAAAAATCTTGGTGCAATTATGTAAATATGATTTTTTTTAATTAAACAAAATAATTTAAAATCCTATTTGTTTTAGTTTTTTGCGCTACAGATGTTATTTTGATTTTGAAAACAAGGATAAATTTCAAAGAATAATTTTATGGCCAGCCATTTGTATCTTATTTCCTTTCCCAGAATTTCTGTGAAAAGTCTAAGCCCTCAAGTGTTTTTTTTATGTTTAATGAATGTGGTTTGATTATTGGCATTTGGAATGTAGATGATTTATAGAACCTGAATCTGAGATTCTTGATTTTGAAGTATCATTACCATGGAATATTTTAAGTTTAAAAAAAAAAAATGTAATTACAAATTTCAGGAGAAGTTTTCACGAGTGTCAGAAAGCAGTACCAATCTATAGCCTGGAATTTGAGAATCATTGTCCAAATAAGCTACGGATCCTTTTCTATAATTTAATTATTTGCATCAGTGAACAACTTCCAATAATTTTAAAATTATCCTAATAAATTATCCTAAATATCCTAAATGTGCTGTTGATATTTTAGTAAAACCTATGGCATGTGTTTCACAGAGTGTAGCTGCATTGTTGCGCTCTTTGGAGGGTCAACAAACACCAACAGAAATGGCTGCCCTGGAAACTCCTGTAATCGAGCTGGAGGATAAATATAACCAACTATCAGAGGCTTTGGCTGAGAAATGCCAAGCACTGGATACAGCTCTTGTTCAGAGCCAGGGTGTCCAAGATGCACTGGACGGTTTGGTGCAGTGGCTAAATGCTACAGAGAATCAGCTCAAGTAAGTTTGCACATTATTACAATTTTTTGTGTTAAGGTGAAAATACACTGCAGTGGTAACAAATATTTCATAGAGTATGTATTCTGTTGAAACATCTTGCTGTGGTCTACTTCTTTCTAAACTTCATATATAAATGTGCCAAATTATATTTCTTCACGTTCCTTTCTTGCTGATTGGCTAAGGTTCTTTATTTTCATACCAAGAGTGCACTTATCCTAGCACATAGATAATGCATCTCGATAACATTAATAAAAATATTAAATTCACAGTTATAAAGTGTTCAATAGTGGAGCAATCACCTCCATATTAGTGTATGATTATGTGAAGTCAGGTTCATTTATTTAGTCCTGCCATAGTTCTGCTTATCCCACCTTTTCGTTTTTCAAACAAGATTAAAGGATAAATGCTCATGATAAAAATACTGCAATATAGTGTCAGCTGCATTCAAGTATTCAAAATTTTATGTTCCCTTAATAGGTGACTTGGGATCTTGATTTACACTACTAACACTATTTATGTTTGGAAATTAAGTTTTAAAGAAACACTGTTGCATATTGTATACACAATTTACAAATCAATCTGGACATTTTCTACAGCAAGACACAATTTTTCTTCTTGTCGTTACAATTGCAATGTCTGATCTCTAGGGTACTTGCAGATTCTATCTTGTGTGCAACATATTGTATATGAACATTTTTCCAGATTTTAACTATATTGGGATAACATTATTCTAAATATAATGCAGGTGTATGTATGACTTGAGTTCCAGGAGTAAATCATGCATAATTAGATATTACTTGCCGTTGCCATAATGAGTGGTAATCTCCATCATATTTTAAATGTAATGCTGTTAATGTACAGATGAGTTAATAATATTCATGCATAATTTTTGTGTATGGTTGCAAAAAATATAATTTTCATGTATGGGGCAACTTACTGGTTTAAATAATAATATTTTTATACTAAAATGAGCAGTTATATATCAGCAACCTGTAAGAGAAGATTCAAAGTATTTAATTTGACGAGTCAATTAATTACACTAAACAACACTTACTTTTTGTGGGAACATATTTCGAAGGATTAGTTTCCTGCATTTTCAACTAGACATCAAAAAGTATTTGTTGATATAAGGAGTAAAGAGAGAATGAACTGTGTATATGTATTTCTATAAATTAAGAAATTCAAGTAGACTTTCTGTTAAACTTAATCAGAAATAAAAACAAAAGATTAAGTTAAAGTTAATACAGTTGAACCTGCTTAATACATAACCCAGTTTAAGTAATTTGTATTTATAAGTACATTTTTAGGGCCTCTAAGAAGTTGATTTATATGTAATACATCTATATATATATATATAATTTTCTGTTATACATATTAAATTTCAGTGAAATATATATAAGATTTAATGTAATTATAATGAGCATATGAGATACGCTATCTCCATTGACAAAAACATAAGCTGAGCAAGCAGCTTTCGACTATGGGAACAAAAGACAAAGACATTTACTGATAGAGCTGTGTGCTTTCAACGTGACAATGTGTAGGAAGAAACAAGAAGTAAAGATAAACATTATCTGTATCTAGTGTTTAAGGTTGAACAGCAGTTTTGTCTTCCAGTTCTCAAATGCTTTGAGAATCAGCCATGGAGAACAGAACAAGCAAATTTTATAGGCTAGATCAGGAAATAACATTCATATGAGAGGTGGGACTTTATCCTCTCTAAACCAAAACTGAAATTGCTTTATTCTTAGGAATTGCTTATACCGCACTATGCCATCAGTAACAGAAATGCTATGTTGGATGAGTTTTTAAAATCGGTAGCTAAATCGACATAGCACAGCCGTGATTTGGAAAATAGCAATATTTAATAGTTCCAGCAGAAACAAATTGCAGCTCTACTAATCAGTAGTGACATGCTGAAAACAAAAGCAATAGATTATGAACATCACGGTTGATTTCAAGACTTTATCCAATGCCATGAAGGGAAGAAAAAAATTGTGTAACAGTTCTTGCCACCAATGTAAATGGTTCAGACAAACTTCTACTTGTGATAGGAAAATTCAAGAATCCGAGGTGTTTTAATTAATGTGAAAACAAAACCTCTGGAATATGAATCCAATAGGAAGTCTTGGATGACTACGATTTTAATGGAACAGTGGATAAAGAAATTGGACATTAGAATGAAAAAGAAACAGAAGAAGATGGTACCCTTTTATGGATTGGTGTGTAAAACATCCACCTCAAATAATTTTGGAAAATGTTTGAGTGGAATTTTTCCCTCCTAACTGTACCCCTCATCTACAGCCATCATTGCAAATTTCAAAATTCATTAGAGAAAAATGCTGGTTCAACATTTAATAATACTGACTGATGCCAGAAATGAAAATTGTGTCATTTACTTACTACAAGCCATGGAATTTATTTTGGCTGCCTAGAAGCAGGTGTCATCCCCCACAATCAAACACTGTTTCTTAAAGGAAGAGGCTGTCTCCAATGATGGTGATGGTACTGGCTGTTGATGTTGTACCTATAAATGAGCTAACGGTACAGGAGGGTGCAAATTTCCATATCTTTGTGCATTTTGAAGACAAAGTAGTTGTTGAAGACAATGTAGTTGTGTGTGGAGAACTACAGGATGGGGAGATTATTGCTGATGTGCCAAAAGCATGGTGATGACTAAGAAAGCGGACCAGCATCAAGCAACACTGACAGTAATAGAGATGACTACTCAAATCTTGGAATACCTAAAGTGAAGTGCAATAAATGTATGTAGTTGTTACATCACAGTGAAAAGTTGTAGTGAAAAAGTTCATTAATAAGTTTGCAAAATGAGGTGCATGCACCTAATGCAAGAAAAGCAAAACAAGTCAAATTAACTGTTTTTTTTAAAGCAGGACCAAGTTCAAAATAATGTCCTTTCGTGCATGTCTTAATGCGTTATCAAAACCTCATGTGTAAGTAATTCACAAGTAATCTTCCCACTTCCCCTTGTTATATGCATAAATCAGTACTTTTATATTATAATCATGCATTAAAAAGGTTTCTTATATCTTAAATTATACAAATTACAAGCACTGATTATAATCTGCATTAAACAGATAAGAGAACATATAATAATTTGCAAGGGGAGAACAAACCTTGTAAAAATGTAAAAGAATCAGAAGAGGCAGCTTGAATGTACGTGGAAAACTGAAAGATAAATGCTAAAATTTCATAGTCGTTTGATTGTTTCATACTTGAATGTATACTTTGGTAGACACTGCACATGGATATCCATGTAGTATTTAACGCCTTTCACAAAAAGAGAACATCATCACAATTTTTGTAATAAATAATTTTGAGTCTTTCTACATTAGGACTGAGGGAGGAAGTGCCATGGGACTTATGACTTCCGTGCCAGATGTGCCGGATTAATCCCCAGACCATCCAATCTGGGCAAAAATTTGGCAAAGATTTTTCCATGGTTTTCTTCGGTTATTATGGAAATATTGAGTGGATAATTTGATCTTGAATTTTCCTATCATCCCTTTCATCACTACATTTCGTTGCTTTCTTTACTGCCATACCAGGCATTGAGCTGATCACCCACCCTGGATATGCCATCATCCCGACAAAATACTGAACTAGGCATTGGTTTGTAAGTCTTTTGAGGTTTAAGTCCTACACAGAGTAGGGTAATTGATTAAAGGTGTGAGAAATCTGTTGCAAATCGTGCATTTTCTAGCATGCTAGAAATAGCAATATAATTTGTACTGCATTGCATTTGTTAACAGATTAATTAGCATTGAGATATCACATTACTTATTTTTTTCTGGGATTAGTCATATCTTCTTAATTATTATGTGAAAGCAGTGTTAAAGAATAGTTGAATAAATTAGTCTATAATAATGAGAGACATTGCTTTATTAGGATGTGCTTATTAGCAATTCCAAGATATCACCCATTTTTCTGTATATATTGCTTATTCATCATCATTGTTGTACTTTGTATTCTTACAAGTAAGCGAATCTAGAATTGTACTGCAAATTTCATATTAACCATGTATATTGTAGGGCGCTAATGAGGCCTGCAAGCCTCCAGAAAGAGCGACTAGAAGAACAGCTAAGGGACCATCGACTCTTGCAGTCGGATGTTGATAACCATCGACCAAGTGTGGAGAAGGTGGCCCAAGCAGCACAGGAGTTGGTTGCAACTGCAAGTAATGCAAGGCTAGCCAAGAAAATTGAGACCAAGCTCCGTGATGTCACTTCAAGGTGAAACCACAGGAATACTATAGTAGTTTAATGACTGCAGAACAAGGTTTTGACCAACAAAATTTGAATCGGTCAACTTTTACAATAAATCAGATTTTTTTTTTTTTAATGGGAAAAATCGGTTTATTTAATATAAGCAAAGTAATTTAAAGCCATAAGTTCTTGTTGAACTCATCCTTACTTGAAAAGAGGGCTACAAGTTTGTTCTAGACAACCATTCAGTTCTAAAATTATATGTAAGACATAAAGTTGTACCCTTTTTGACACAATTAATTCCCTGAATATTAATGACAAACTATATTGTGTATCTTAAAAATGTAATGGTATTTGTTCTTATAGGTATGCTTTTTCTTAAGGAGAGAACTTAAAAGAGCGGAGTTATAATTTATTTGCAATGAACAGTTGACATTACTTCTAATACCATGCATGTTTGTCCTTTAAACAGTTGTATTTATCAAGACATTAGCAAGAAAGGTAGATGGTTTCTGTTAAAATTGTTGGAATATTGATTGAAAGCTGAATGATTTTCAGGTTTGACAAACTATCAGAGAAGACACTGAAACGTGGTGAACTTTTAGAGGAAGTCCATTCAGCACTCACAATTTTCTCAAATGCAACAGTACAATTTGAGCTATGGTACTGTGAGCTGCTTGACACAGTTGAATCACGTGAGATCTTAAAATTGGAGATTACTGACTATGCAGCTAAAATTGATGAGATTGTGGCTAGACGTGATGCTAAGAAAGATGAATTCAATAATATTGTTGTTAGTGGAAAGAATCTTGTTGCTAAGAAGGATGTGACAGATACTGTCCCTGTAAGGGATAAAATCAAGGTCGGTAAAATTAAATTTCACTGTGCAGTTCAATAATGTTTTTAAAAACTATATTCTCAGTTCCAAAATATGTACGTTCTATATTTGTAGAATTAATGCTTTTATGTTCATCACCTTTCTAATAGGCTTTAGAAGGCCAGTGGAAGGATTTGAATACTCTCTTAGAGGATAAGCAAAAGCTGAGTAAAGCAAGAGCTGAACAACTGAATGCATATGAGAAATTGAGAGATCAAGTACTGGAATGGTTGTCTACAATGGAGACCAGAGTACTTCGTCTTGAACCTGTGGCTATTGAAATTGATACACTGAAGCAGCAAACTGAGGAATTGAAGGTAAATTAATGTTATCTTTGTTAGCATATATTATAAAATTTAATATTGTCACAGAAGTGTGGTTGCAATCCTCTAAATTTAGAAGAAAAAAGGAATAAAAATCAGTAGTACTTCAGAAAAAAAAGAGAGAGAGAGAAAAAAATAAAAAGAGACACCATTATTTGCATCTAAGGCGTAATCTAATTTAATTCTTAACAAGATTACTAGTTCATTATTTCTCTAAGTGTCAAACAAAAAAGAACCCTAGCAACAGGTTGTGGATATTTGGCAATTTTGTTCCCTTTTAAGTTACTGCCATTGAAATCACTGTTCTGAAGTGCACTAGAGAAGTCTCCTACATATTTTGTTGTATGCAGTTTTAAATACATTGAATTCCAAGGCTGTAATGTTGCCTCTTATTCTAAAGTAGTCATTACATAGTACCCTATACAAGCTTAGGAAACAAGAAACAATGAAATAAAATGTACACCTATATTTTTAAATGTGGCAGCAGGTAAGTACTTGCTACAAAAGTGCAATATAAATATCAGCTGCTATAAAAACTACAGCTTATTTTTGGACTAATATATTATATGCACGTAATAGTGCTATATCTTTTGTGCTGAATGCCTGTAGAATGATGGTAACTTAAACATATTTTAATTATGATTATCTATTTTGCAGAATGTTCATGGTTTTTCTTTTTTATTAACAGAATAGTTTTATGTACTGTTTATATAATAGTTTATATAGATTGTTTTATATATGCACTTCATATAACAATCATGAAATATATTTATAATGCAGATACTTTTAAAGGTACATATTTACATTTCCCTTGAGAAGCAGAATTTGCACAAACTGAGCTTGTTAGCTTCCTAATTGTTGTGACTATGGAAAGTCTGATGACTTTTTTAGAATACCTGTGCCTGTTTTAGTTGTGTTAATGAGTTATTGCTTATGTACTGAAATGTAATCATCATGCAGCAACATGATCTTTATTATAATAATTTCACACTAAATGAAAATCTTGTGTGAGACTGTTTAATTCAAGTATTACTGAAATGTATTTGCATTTTTTGTCTATAGCCACTGAGTAAAGAGTATAGGGATTATGGTAACACAATTGACAAAGTGAATGACCTGGGCAACATCTATGATGGTCTTTTGAGAGGAGAACGGCCAGAAAGTCCAACAAGAAGGCGCAGCTCAGCATATAGTCCAACAAAGAGAACTTCTGTTACTGCCAGTCCATGTGAGTGCAGCATTTTGCAAATCATTTTTCTTTCACCATGATATATCTAGTATAGAGATAAAGTATTCTATTCTACATAAAAATTTTATGTCAAGACTTCACCATATCTTGGGATCTCTTGAATCATAAACCATTTTTATTTTCTGTATATGTACTATGTACATGTAGTCTCATAGCTCAAAAATAAAATAAGTTTAGTGCATTCCAAAGATGTAACACAAAGATTTTCAGGAAAATTCCCTCACCCGAAACTACCCTTTAGAAGTAAAACATTTTGGAAATGTTGATCTTCCCCAAAATGCCTCTTAATGATTTTCATTACAATACTATGTATTAAAGATATTTACCACACAAATGAAATTTACATCTTGAATTTTTTGGGAAATACCTCTTCATTCTGGATGAATTTTGCATAACTGGTAAACAGTAAGAGATAGACAAAATTAAAACACACAATGCCATATACTTTTTTGTTTTTGTCTCTGTACCATTGACTGAGATATTCCTTGTTATTGATTTCAATTTTAAGCAACATAATATTTCTCCAACAAGAAGTTACCTTTCGTTATGTCGCAGGATGGGTATCTCACACCTGCTGTCCTCAGCTCCAGTGTTGATGTAGGTTCCACTCCTAATTTCCTAATTTCACTTAATCTCAGGGATTTGTGGGTGAGGCTTATATATTAAAAACACTGCATAATCCCTTATGACATTAGTTTATTGTAATATAGATTTTAAACATGCGGCTAGCTTGTTCCTTACAAATGTGTTATACTAAATACCATCCCACCATTTAATTACTAATGAGGAGCCTAATCTAACTCTCTGCACATCGCTCCCCCACCACTTGCACACAACTCAACAGGCCATGAACACAAGCACAAGTTGAGTAAGTAATTCAGAGTAAGAGTAAACAAATAAGAGATCTGCCTCACCTTAAATAGTAAACCTGGGTGATGCCAACTTTCGCGCCATAAAATGTAACAGTATCTCTTATTGGTACTGAGTTAGCATCACCTTACAAGTTATGAGAATAAATTGTGCCAAGTTCTGATGTCATAGCGCCCACATGACGCATTTGGAAATACCGAGTAGTTCCTTCTCACTTTAGCATTAAGCTTTCTTTGTCTGTTTTTCCAACTCCCTGTGCTACTTGGAATACAAGTCACTATTCCTCTCACTCCTTTATATGTCTGTTCTTTTCTATCATTCATTCTTTAGCCTAAACCCTGTTCTCAGCAGGTGGTGTTTGGTGCACTTATGCCTGGAATTAAGCTAGTCCACCTCGCCTAATTACTTCGGTTACAACTTGCATTTAGGCATATTTCTACTCTGGAATATTTACAATTATTTTCCCTGGCTTTCTATAAGCTAATAATATTATGTACATTTTCTCTTTTTCTATATTATTTGTGAGCATGTGGTATGTGCTCCTACATCACCTTTCGTTTCATCTCTCTCTTTCCCTGTCTCTCTTGTTTTACTGCTGGTATGCAATGCGAACCAAACTTCGGTTGTTCATATATTGACCAGTTTTTAAAAGAATTGACAATCGCTTTAGCCTAGTGTAGCCCCTTGTTTTTTTCTGCTTAGAAGGAAGCAAGCCATTAGAAAATTTCTGCTAATGTTTATCTCAATAAATATGATATAGATAAAAGAATCGTTTGTAAGAATAATTTGTTTGCAGAATCGGTTGAGAAAGCCTTGTGAATGGAACACGGCAGATTTTTAGAAAAACGATTTATGTGTGGTGGGTATATACGACAAAAAAAACTGTTGGATTAATATTGAACATGGTATATAAGTTCAGCATCTTTGTAAGTTGCAACACACAGATTTATCCAGAGTATCTCTCCATCTCAAATTACTGTTTACATGGAATGCTTTTCAGAATTTTTCCCTTAAAAATGACTAATGAATTTTATCCAAATACTATTTACTTATTTTTTTAATGAAAAATAAAATGAATATCTTCAATTATCTGGGAGCACCTGTGAAATCTCTTCATTCGAAGGAATTTTTTATAAATTTGTTTTATTGTAGAACTCCTTAAACACAGAATTTATTTCAGATATAGGGCATCAGCTATTTGCAAAATATCCATTGTTATTGATGTGAAGTTTTTAATTTTTCGTTTTTTTTAAAAGATGAAGTTCTATCACTATTAAGTTGTTTCTTGCGGTATCATTTTATTAAAGTACTATTCAGTAAAATCTTTAATATCATTGAAATTTCAAGATTAGCATGTAAGCAGCCCTCTTTTAAAAATCTAATCAGTTGATTTGATATGTCCTAGTGTACCTACAATGAAATCATAATATAATTATCTATTTCTAAGTTATTTCGATTAACATGAAATAGAAGGTAAATAATATTTTATAAGAATAGTGTAGAGGTTATATAAAAACAAATAGCAGCACATAGCGTTATGTATGTGAATGTAACACATCAAATTTTAATCACAGGAGAGACAAAATTATGGAGTTTTTAAATGAAGTTATAATACATTATTGAGTTCAGTACATTTTTATAAGGTTTCTCATATCTTATATTAAGGTATAGAATAAGATTTCTTAACACATTTAATTATATTTTCCAGTATTAAAATTCCATTTGCAGGTAGCTTGGAGCATTACAGTGGTATTTGTTATGATGAGATGAAAGAATTATGTTTTCCAGTTGTAGACACTCACATAAAACTTAGCCAAATACACTATTCAGTTACTATCTCCAAAAATTATTTCGTTTTTTAATTTTTCACCATTTAGTTAATGATGGAAAGAAAGTAAATTATAGGAAACCACGGATGGTAGGAAAAGATTCTCATACTAGTAACTGTAGGAGAAAATGATTGTTAAAAAAAATTGCAAGAATGTAAAACAACTGGTTTAATATGTTTTACTTATTTGTATATTGCTTTGTGCTTTGCAATCTGGCAAGGAAACAGAGAAAAGTTATTGTGTAGAAATCTTAACCGAAACTTTGCTGCTAATAGGTTTGTTGCCAAAATCCTAAATACTAAAATCAACAGCAATGTTTAATGAAAGGGTCCCGATATAGATACTTCAATATTGTCAAATGGAGGAGCTAGTCTGCAGTCTCTGGGCACCCACCAGTTAAGCAGGGCTTTCTAGTTTGTCTAACAGCACATCTTTGTCAGCCCATCACAAAAATGAGGCAGAAATAAATTGCTCAAAGTGAGAGGGAAGCTGCACTCATTTACATGCTATTTTCAGTATATTGCATACTTGAAGGGGTTGCCCAATTTTAGCTGCAGTCCTTTTATAAGTTATAATTCTACCAGCAAAGTTTCAGCCAAGTTTTCAAAATGGGCACTTTTCTGTTTTCGAACAAATCTAATTTTTTAATTCTAGATACTCACTTCCTTCTTGTTTTCTTAATACAGTAGAAAAATTTGTTTAATAATATTAAACAAAGGCCTGTGTGCTAACACTTTTTTTAAAAATCTTATAGTGCGTCGAACATCTCAAGATGCTAGATCTCCGTCACCAACAAAGTCAAGTAGTGGAGGTTTCTCACTCCAGAGCCCAGTTTCTCCAGGTGGGTCAAGTGGTTTTAGCAGTCGCCGCTCCTCTCAAGATGGATTCCATTTGGAGGGTAACTTGAAATTTAATTAAAATTCTGAAGTATGACATTATGTTAAAAGTTATAACTTTATAAACTGTTTAATAGTGATGTGTATATGTTAACAGAAACACTGTGTAGGAATAATAACATTTTGGTGTTTTAATAGAGCTATCACCAGTACAACAGCAGTTAACGGAAATCAACAATCGCTATGGCTTGCTGGGAGTGAGATTGTCTGACCGTCAAACAGAGTTGGATAACATCAGAGAAGAAGTAAAGAAGCATTTGGATAATTTGCGTAATCTAGGGCAGTTCTTGGATAAACTGCAGAGGAACCTGCCAAAGGAAATTGTACCACACACAAAAGATGATGCTGACAAGATGGCTCGCCAAATCAAAGTTGTTCTTGAGGAGTTGTATGAAAAACAGTCACTTTTGGATAGTACCAAGAGTCAGGTGAATGACCTGTTACGTCGTAAACCTGGAGCTGTTGGAGCAGATCTGTTGCATGATGAATTGGAGGATGTGGTTTCACGATGGAAGAGCATTCACAATCGCTGCAAGTCAAAGTAAGTATTTTTCCTTTGTAAATTACTTTAATTAGAGATGGATAGCATTATTTCAAATCATACTGTATCCAAAAGTCACTTTGATTAAAGATTAGAATAACATATTAATCTAAGATGGTGTAAACCATTAAATTCTCAATAAGTGTAGGTATGTAGATTGTGTTCATGTTCTTTCTACACAAAAGGAAATACATACATTCAAAAAGTTCCTGGAATGTGTAAATAATACAGAAACAAGTTAGTAGAAGGCAATTTACATATTGTTTGCATCAAAATAGTTCCCTTCCACAGTGACACACTTTGCCACCACATATTAAGAGACAGGAAGCACTCCTGGAAGCCACTTTCAGATATCTGTCATAGTGCCCATTTCACATGTATAGTAAAGTGTTCAATGTTCAAAAAACTTGACTGAAACTTTATGCCATCCATACCCTGAGTTTTCTTCATCGCTGCTTCAACATAAGCTCCCTCCATCATTCTCAATGTCTCTGAAGGAGATTTGTTTAACAATACACAAAATTTTATATTCGCACGTGCTCCATTGCTGACATTATGAAATACAATAAATAAACCTGAATACATGACAAAAACTAATTGCCAAACAAAAACAACACTCATTATTAGCATGAAAATTGAAATGAAATGTCATCATTGAAGTTACCAACACCTAAAGATAAAAAAAAATCCTTTTCTTCTATATACATTAAAAATAAAATAAACAATTCTGGGACTTTTTGAATCTAGGGTTATTACAGTGCAAATTTATGCAACGCTTACATTTTTTAGGAGAGAATGCTGATTTATTAGCAGGGAGCTCTACTTTTCATAGTTACGACAATATAGATTTTTGGGTAAATTATATTACCGTTATGCAATAACAAAAGTTAAACTTTTTTTTTTTTGTAAAATAAAATTCATTTGGATTTATTTTCACTCTCTGCCACATACATTGCACATAGCAGGTAGAGAAAGTGTTGCATTTAAATCAAAGCTTTTATTCATGATTTCAGCAGAAATACATGTTTAGAGGGCTCCTAAATTTAAAAAAAAAGAGAAGTGCTTATAGAACCAAGTTTTTTCAGATTTATTTCAAAAAAGTAAAATGCAGATCTTGAATGTTCTGGGACAAGTTGATTCTGGATGATAAAATTATGTATAGATAAAATATAGATTTTGTCGAAACATAATATATGTTTGTTTTTGTTTTTTTGCAGAGGGGTAACATTTTCAGGGATATTACTGGTTATGGGTAATTTTTCTAATAAATTTTTCTCAAATGGGAAGCCATTCATTTTTATTTTGTTTTACTCCTACCCATGCAACAAAAATAAATAAATAAATTCAATGCCATCACATAGTAACCAGCTTTTTGTTATATGTGACTATTACCTTAGACTAGAGTATTCCCTTATTTGCTTTCTACCTACAAGGAAATAAGCAATAGGCCCTTCTGCTAATTTTTATCGAGATTAGCATGAAGCAGATTGAAGAAAAGCCTGCAGAATAGGTAGAGAATTTGAATGGAACACATGAGATTTTTAGTCATAAGAGCTTTGCCTTGTATTTCATTAGAATTTCAAATAGATGTCCCATCTTGCTTCTTGCCAATCTTCTTTAAGAAGTAGCCTATTTGATTTTCAATCTTAGGTTTTGTGAGCTTGCACGCTCTGAATTCAGTTGCTTCAATAAAGTGCTGTTACAATCAGAGTTTGGCAAAATTAGTAGTAAGTGGTGGTACCATATGGTCCAATAGATTTGGTCAGATAAGCTGTGGCATGAGTTTCATTTGGCTAATGATTTTAGCTTATTTTGCTTCTAATGTGTGGAAAAGTTTTGTTCATGCATGTACCTTGACTGCCTTGCTGTCTTTTACAGTTTTATCTTGTTTCTGTAGCTAAGAAGAACTCTACTGAGCATTAGGATTTGGGACTGTGTAATGTGAGGGTCTATAGGTGTCTTATTGTATAGGTAGCAAGTCATAGTTTTTATTTCTTTGCAATATGCTCCTGATTACAATAATGAAAGAGTGGACATGCTTGCATTTTAAATTAGTTTTTGGCAAGAAATTTGCCCAATTTTCCTGATCATCCTAATTTCTTTTATGTATTTTAGAGGTGTTTGTGTGGGTAGGTTGTTGTTGTTTTATTTTATTTTTTATTTTAATATATGGGAATAAACCTATGAAATTATTATATAAAATAATAGAAAAGATGGAAATGAAAATAAAAGTGAATCCTTTATTTTATATATACATTTTTTTTTTTTTCCAATTAAAAGTTTAAATTCTTCATGGAGTTTTTTTTTTTGTTGCATATGACTTTCTCTATGAAGAATTAAACATTTTTCAAAGAGCACAGAGTTGTCTACAAGTTGCTAAAGGAAGTCAGTTTTACACTTTATTGTGTAGCAAATCAGCAAAACAAATAGTTAGCCATGAGCAAAAATGTACTTAAAATGTAAGCAGCTGGTGAGCTTGTCTCTTTCCATTACAATTATTAAGTTTTGCTGAGTCATTTAGAGTTATTATACTAAATTAACTTAGAGAAGTCAGATCAGTAATTTTTCTAGGAGCAATATATGCTAGGATGTAACTTGCTGCTAGTAAGTTAAACTGACAAATGTGCAAGACCCATGATGCAGCCATATGTGGATCATAACCATGCTCTGCTCCTTATTGCGCATCAGGAAATTAGGTATACTCAGCAATGTATAATCTAGAGTTCTTCCATAATTCCATGTATATCAGGAAACTTGCAGATAACTAAGTGCAAGTACCTGAGTAATAATAATTTATTAATGAGACATGAAGTATCGTGGGTAAATTTATGCTATTTGTAACTATTATTCCTCCTGTCCCATTCCGGTTTATCTCTCAATATACTGTTGAACAGCCTGATACTGTTTAGGAATTTAAGTAATTTACCTGTGTGCTTTAGATATTTAATACTCCAAGGATTTTTTGACATTCTGAACAGCACAGATTTAATAATATTCTGAAAATATTAAAATAATATCACTTTTCCATTAAAAAAAAAATTATTAATAGGTTCCTACTTAGTAATATAACAGAATTTGTAATCAGCAAAAGCTGAATTGATTTCATCTGGTTAAAAAAAAAACAAAAAAAAAAAACATGTTATCTGCTTATTAATATTTGATCCATACCACTTAATGAATTTATTTTTTATTTTAAAGCTTTATTGCAAGGTTGCCTCATGGACAAAGTTAACAAATACAAACATTAACAAGAACCCACAAATGGTTGAATATAGCAATAAGAAATAGAGCAATATATAGTTAAATTTCAAAATCCAATTTATATTAAAAGTGAAGTAGTGGAAGAAAGTGAGATAATTGCATCATGCAGGTATCTGCAAAGAATTTAGATTTTTTTTTTTTTTTTTTTTTAAATAGTGTTTAATGCCCACTTTTACTACTTGTGACACCACAGGCGATGACTCTGATTATAATGGATGAAGATGGAGCACATGTGGAAAGTGATGGCAGGAGAAACCAGAGAACCCAGAGTAAACCCACCCCTGCACTGCTTTGTCCACCGCAAATCTCACTTTTGTTCACTTGGGATCTAACCCGGGCCATCTAGATGAGAGACGAGTGGTATAAGGCACGGCCAAATTTGGGAAATGTTCCATGATCACCAATTAATAGCTCGATCACTTAATATGGTTGAGTGCATATTATTCTTTTTAATATGGAACTATTGGCTTGTAGACATTGCTTCTTAGAGATAGAGCTCATTTCAAATCATATTGTTGTATCTAATATATAATGTGAACCAGATTTAAAGGCAATTATGTCAATGCTCTTTGTGTGGTGAATATGGAAATCTTTTCATGGGTTACATACCCAGCCAGAGAGAATTAGCCAACATATGTTGGATTGTGTGGTGGCATTTTTATTCCTGAGTGCTTGATCATAAGAATAAAAGCTAAGAGCATGTGAAAGGGTTTTGATTTCACTGTGGCAGTACCAACAGCTACTGTCATCTTGACTTTACCCAATGCAGCTTGCGCGTATCATCTTCAGGGTTTCCTTCCACTCATGGTGAATAGTCCTTGTAGTTTACAATCCAGTTGTTAAGAGTATATTCCTTGCCTTATTTAGGAGGGTTGTTGCTAAGCATGGTTACTATGAATTAACATGTTAAGAAGCTAAACTCTACTTCCAGACTTAATATGATTTGAAATTATGCTCCTCAGATGAACAGTATATGTTTCTGTGCTTTGTTTATTTTTTCATTTCAATATGTAGTATAAAAGTGATAGCAAATATGTCTGAAGTTTTCCAATGTTGAAAGAGTCTTATTTAACTGCTGCATTGTTGTGGCAATGATTTGAACCTCATGCCAAAAAATGGCATTCAACCATGTTTATTTTGCCATTATAATTTGAGAATCCTAATCTTGAACTATTGAAGAAGAACAGATAAATAGAAATGAAAAGAGAAAGGCAAGGTATACTTCACTGAACAGTAATTGTATTTGTGCTGATATACTTTGCATATCTTTAGGCAGGAAAGTGTGGATTTCTCAGGTGAAAAATATCTTGTGAAAAATTTTGCCCTCTCTCTTTGAGTGATAACTGTTATTTTAAATGATGAAACAATTTTCACCATTTAAGCAACATATCAAAAAACATATTATGAATAAACCTTACAGGAGGTGAGAAATCTTGGCAAGATTTGAAATACGGGTGAGAGGTCATATCCGGGGCTTTGCTTTAGAAACAACTTGTTGACTGTAGTTCTTTAGCATTGGGTTTTTAATCATTTTCTTTTCTTCAAGCATATGCGCATTCACTCTCACATACATACCTCCAGACTCTGTGAGAGATAGGGAATGATTCTGGTTAAAGTAAAATTCCCTGCCTCAACCGAGAATCAAACCTGGGAGCTCTGGTGAGAAGTCAGCTTGCTGACCGCTTGTCCACAGAGGCTGTCAAGACCAGCTTGGTTTGTGTCTCAATAAGTTATGTCTCGGAATTAAAATGAACACTAAAAAGGTATATAAAGAACATTTTACAACATATACTGTGCTTAATAGTAAATTGCAGTCATTAGTCTATCCTAAAACTGTTTTAAGATTTTCCACCTCTTCGCATCACCAGTTTCTTGGAATTCTTTTGCTCATGCACAATACTGGCTTTTGAAACATTGATATACTCTGCATTTAATTTTACTAAGTCATTTACCAAAATGCCTGAAAAATACTCTTTCAGTTTATGAAGCAGATTTAAAATGATTTGGTTCTCTCCACTTTGCAATAGCCTTTAAAGAACCTTTTATAACTCTGAATCATAATTTAGCCAATGCTACACATAAGCCACAAGCCTGCTCCATATTACTCACTGACATTCTGTTTGTTTTGTTCACAGTCGGAGTAACTCCTGACTTAACTGGTTTGTTTGTTTGTTTCCATAATAACAATTTATATTGTAATGAAATCATTAAATATATCCATTAGCAGGCTTTAAAAGTAATAACATAAAGAAAAGATGAGATCTATTTTATACTCTTTGGCCAGTCAGGTGCCAATGAGAGGATTCTCTGCGACCATATGTTTGGGGCTGTCTCTCGCTTTTGTGTACCTAAGTGTGTTTCTTATTTCAGGAAGAGTATTATTGTGCTGTACCAATTATAAATAAAGTTCAATCATCATTGTATCAGAACATTGTAGCTACGGCATAACAGCTTTAATAAGATAATTAAATTATATAACATTCTGTGTGCAATTCGGTAGCTGGAATTTACCTTTTCTTCCCCACTCAGATTTTCTTTCAGGAGCCTTATTTGTATTTATATCTCTTTCATGTTCTACAGAATAAAATTCCTGGAGGACATCAAGGATTTCCATGATACACATGATAACCTCAGTTCATGGTTGAGTGCAAAGGATCGCATGATGACAGTATTAGGACCCATCTCATCAGATTCACGTATGGTGCAAAGCCAGGTCCAACAGGTTCAGGTGCTTCGAGAGGAATTCCGTACACAACAGCCACAGCTTGCACATCTCTCAGATGTGGGTGATGCAGTCTTATCACAACTGGACTCTGATACTTCTGATGCACAGCGTGTGGCAGCAAGATTGTCTTCTGTCCTGCAGCGATGGAATGACTTGCTTGGTCGCTTAGAAGAAAGAGCTGAAAGTCTAGGAGCAGCTGCTGACACTAGCAGAGAGTTTGATGCTGGTCTCAATAGACTTAGAGATGCTTTACAAGGAATATCAGATCAGTTAGATGATCTACCACTTGATAAAGATCCAGAAGAACAGCTTAGAAAGATAGAGGTAATATATCTCTATAATATAAGTATAAAGCTAGACACTACAAAATTATTAAGCATTTAAAATATATAGTATAGGAAATAAAGCAAGTGTGATTTCTGCTTAAAAACCATTGAAAGATAATTTGCTTATAATGTTTGCTGTTAAATGTTATAATGTAGTAGTTAAAGAGTAATGAATTCAGATCTCGCAGTTCTTCGAGCCCTTTGTTTTGGAAAATATAATTCAATCCTTATTCTTTCTGATTGATCAAATACACCTTAACTAGCTTATGTGTGTTCAGAAGTCTTCTCTTCATGATTTTGAAAAAATGTTTTATTTTGGTTTATATGCAGAATCTAGAGCGACAATTGGAAGGTCAACGGCCACTGTTGGCTGATGCTGAAGCAGCTGGTGCTCAACTGTGTGAAGTTTTGAGTGATCCAGCCTCTCGAGCTGAAATTCAAGCCAAGCTAGCTGCCGTTGGTCGCCAATACAACACACTGCAAAAGAAACTGGATCACCGCAAGGCAGAGATTGAGGGATCATTGAGGTAAATTCATTTTTTTTTGTACTTCCTTGCTTAGTATTGTTAGTGTGTTACTGTCTGAAAAAATATTAAGTAGTTTTAGATCCAAGAGAAAATTTCAAGTTAAAAACAAAATTATAAATAAATAGTGTCTATGTTCATTTGTGGTAAGAAAATTACAAAAGAGTTTGGCTAAGCATTCATCTTACCTCTAAGATTGTCATATTCATAAAACAAATTATGTCTAATTTACTTTCCTTAGCATCGAGTTCCATTTATTTTTATTTATTAAAGTATCCCCTACATTCTTCTCTCTTTACTGAAGAGTTTAATTAAAAGCTATTTAACTTAAACCATATATCTAGAATTTTTTTATCCAGACTTCCATCCCCTTGCACTCAAATATTATAAGTTCCATATCTCCCTTTCCTCTGTATATTGGACACAGATTCTGTGGAAAATCTTTAATTATCCTTTAAAGGTACACACACCTGCTCATACCCATGCAATACTCTTTTCTTTTCTTTTTCTTTTTTTTTTTTTTTTTTTTTTTTTTTTTTTTTTTTTTTTTTTTTTTTTTTTTTTTTTTTGTCCTTTCCTTGATTTATCAACATATAATTTTAATTATATTACATATTAAAGATCTTTTTCTATCCATCTCGCCAGAAAATTGTTTGTATCTTGAAATTTCGTCCTTTCCAAAAGTAATTTACATTATTTTCTCTCCTCAATAATTTCCCCAATTCTTTACTCTCCAGAAACTGCTGCTCCATCCAATTCTCCTTAAACTCTTCTTGATATTCTAAACATTGTCTTTACAGGTGTCTTTCATCCTATACTTAGAACTCTCTCTGTAATCACACAATTTGCCTTGCTGTCACTCTTACCATTCCAATTTGAACAAACCATTTGATGTTTATGCCTGATATCCTAATTTTACAACCTTTTATAGTTGATGTTGTACCTTTCCTGTTTGCTTCTCCCAAGTTTTGCCTCACATTGATTTTAATTTCTAGATAGATAAAATGTGTAATCACCTGTCCTTTGTCGTTTTGTCTACCATTTAACTTATTTACTTAATTTTGCTTCTTGCTTGAATACTATAATGTAAGTCCTCCTGATTTACCTTCAAGCTGCATTCTATCAGTTTTGTCCATGTGTTGCTGGATTGCTCTAAGCTAATAATTAAGATGGATCCTACAACTAAATCATTTGCCCTTAACAGCTGATTTCTCTCACACATGTTCTTCAGTTTAAAAAGGCTCCCTGCATAAACATCATAGTTCAAAATGTAATCTGAATTAACAATTGAATCTATAGATATGCAGAAATTAATATTTTATTCATGTTAAAGGCAATACGTAGGCAATGGTGGAGCACCCAATTCCAAATCCTCCAAAAATGATTCAGGATTTATACTGGAATTGGGTCTAACTTGCAAGTTAATGACAAACTTATCCATATCACTGTTCACAGACACAAAATCAGTTTCCACATTTTAAGCATTGTTTGTTTTTTTATCATTTCTTAATGGTTTCCCACTTTTGTGTTTGAACAGTTTCTTCATACTAGATGCACCTTCCTCTGCTATGAGAACTCACACAAATTTGGTAGCCACACTTAGCAGCAAGACTAGTAATTTGTAGTAGAGACTGTTTTAATATTCTGTGTGCTAATTTCTCCCAGTACTGCTAATGGTAACAGTTACTATGCTTAGCTAAAGTAAAAGTAATATTTGTAATGAAGACCTTGCATTTCGATAAAATCAGGATTTCAATTTTATATATGCATTTATTTCATTCAAAGATAAACTTTGAGGAAAGTGTATTCATTACTGCAGACAAGATACCCTCAGAATTGGTGCAATAGCAGATGGCAGTAAGAAAATTGTATTTTGTAATCTCTTAATTGTTAATATGTATCCCTTTCTTTTAGCGATAAGTACTTAGATAAACACATTAAAATGGTATGATTTGTAGTCAATTTTTTATACTGTGTCACTTACATTTTATTTATTATCCAAACTAATCAAGACCTCAGAAGTTGAAAATGGAGGCAACAGCGCTCGTAACTAGTTCCTCATAAATAAAAGTGTAAGTGATGTTATAAAAAAACTGACTTCACAAATATATTCATATAAATTGGATGTCACTGTTACTAAATTCCTCCAACAAACTAAACATTGAAATGGGTTTTCTACCCCCAATATTTCATAATATAGCATATTTATTATGAACTGTTTACAAAGTATAAGAGGCTGCTTAGGTTCATGACAAACAGAAGCATGTGCTGTTGTTTATATCAGAGGGAACTGGTTTTGATTGGATAACAGATGCTTAATTAAAATATAAACTACTTGCAAGTGAAAAGATTAAAGTAATGATTTTAAAAGGCAGATCTTACTTGTACAGATACTTATTGCTAAATCATGGATCTTAATTTATAAATTATAGGGATGGTAGGCAGTTCGAGGCTTCTTGTGCAAAAACCCTTGGCTGGTTGGCAGATGAATTGGGTGGCATGTCAGAGAGATTACTGGTGTCTGCAGACAGGGATGTCCTTCAGCAACAAGTGGACCATCATGAGGTATGCTAAATATTTTTTACATTTTCTAGATCTGTAATAAATATGGCCAACATGTAATTTAATTGTTATATTACAAGTTTATTATAGTTGAAAAGATAAGGGATATTGAAACATAATTACAATGAATATAAAAATAACTTTGACAGACTAACAGATCTAGAAGTAACAGCTCATTTTTACTGAAATTCAACATCACAATTGCAATGATAGCACAGCACTAATTTTGTTACACCATTGGCTGGTAGAAATATCAACTAAGTGTTTTGTAGTATGTAATTCCTTACAACTCATCTTCTGCCTCTGTTCCGCTCCTGCTGACCCTTTATATTGGTCATGAGTTGTAAAATAAGTAAATGCATAAAAAGTAGTTATATATATTATTCTACATCTAAAATATCTTAACATTGTAATTGTACAGAAAGAAACATTGTTTATATAATATTGCATCAATAAAACACCTTTTATCTGAAATTTACTTATTTTAATTGCACCATTTACCTTGTAATTATGATCCATAATCTTGATTTTGCCACTCAAATATTTGTGACAGCAGTTATAAATGTTAATAAAAATAATACTTATTTCACCATCAATGTTTAATTAAATACTTCTAAGAAGAGATTGCAATAAATATGTTAATTAAGCCTAAATAATGCGTGTTTCTGTTTCTTTCAGCCTGTCTATAAGGATGTAATGAACAAGGAACATGAGGTGATAATGCTACTTAACAAAGGGCGTGATATGGTTGCCAAATCCGTGCATCGGAATAGCAATAGTGACACTCGCAACCTTCAGCGAGATTTGGATAAGATACAACAACAGTGGGACAGGCTTCGTAAAGATACTGTTGATAGACATACACGACTTCAGACATGCATGGTAAGAATCACATATACCATTTTGTGGGCATAGAAAAATTGCTATTTGTAAGAATTAAAAGTCCAAACATGGGATCAAAATTGTTGGTCCTTCTGCAAGTCGCTGATTCCATCTTATCCCATGTGTAGAACATTTTTTTTACTAGAAGACCTATTGCTGTTGCCATTGTATAATTTTTCTGGCATTTAATGTCTTCTTTATTTTCATATGCAAACTTTGTTCATTTTAATCAGCCCTTATTCTTAGTGCAACTAAAATGAAGCTTACCACTTAGCAATGCATTTTAATGGTTGAGGGTTATTTATATCCAGTATTTTATGAGTGTTAAGTAGGCAAATAATTTTAAGTTATTTATCATGACAAGTTACAAATATATATATTACTTAAATAAGTAATTTGAGATAAGAGACTTATGGCCTGTTTATTGAAATTTCGAAGTAACGACTATAAGTTTCAGAAGTGCCAGTACGCCATGTATCACGGCACTTCGTCTGGAATGAAAAAAAATAATAATAAAAAACATTTACTCTATGACAGGAATCAAACTCATGACCTCTGGGATAGCAGCTTCCTGCATTACGCACTAAGTCAGCAGAGCAGTTGAAGAAACACCTCCAGAGTGGGCTACATAACTCAAGAACGTAGTTAATGAATGCTCAGTGTCACACTGTCAAATGATTAGTTTGAGATTTTACAGATTTTTGCGACATTAAATCTTGAGAATGCTAGTAATAAGCTGCTAAAACTCAATATTTCTATACTCAGGCAGCAGTTTTAAAGACATTCTAAGCCATTTTTTCAATCTGCTTTGCTTTAACACCGACTTATCAGCACCTGATACCCACACGTTTAAGCTTTGTAGCTGCATTATGTTTCTCCTGGGACCATGCATCAATGATCTCAAATTACTTATATCAGTCACGTGCACAATCTCGCAAATTATTTCGGTGTAGTTCATTAACATTCTGTATATATATAGTCTACCGTGCTGTTCTGATTACTCACATGCTTTCTTTATCTGCATTGTTAAGTGGAGTTCTTATAATCAATATGCAAAATAGGAAACCTTAGAATGCCCTCATATACTATCCTTATGAGAAAAAATTATAACTTGGAATGTATCATAACTTTCTGACACATTTATCAACAAACTTGTTTTCTTTATATAGCTTGACTGGAATGACCAAATATTTAATCGCCCTATAGCTTTAAGGTGAAACAGAAATACTATTTTAACAACACATACTTAAGCATTATTTATTTTTTCTGAAAGAGAAAATGTATTAAATTTCATGTTACAAAATTATGTACATTGAAGTAGAAGTAAGCAAAACTTTTATTTTCATAGGAACACTGCCGCAAATACTATAAAGCACAAGAAAATTTCCTGCCATGGTTAACACAAGCAGAAGATAAATTAGAGACGCTCCAACCAGCTAGTTTCAAACGAAAAGATATAGAAAGGCAGTTGAAGGAGCTGGCATCCTTCCGTAATGAGGTATGGAAGAAATCAGGAGAGTATGAAAATCATCGAATGCTTGGTGATACTTTTGTTGGAGCATGTGACATAGACAAAGAGGTGGTCAAAAGTGAACTTACTGCCGTGAAACAACGATGGGACAAACTGAATAATGGTTAGTATGATTTTATTGAAATTTGAGTCTTTGCTAGGTAACAATGTATTTAGAAAAACTCTTTGTAAAGTTGTTTTTATGACATTTGAAAACATAATTAGCTTATTATATTATGCAATAATACAAACCTCTGGATTGTTTAACATTTAGATCTCCTGGAGAGAACACAGTCCTTGGAAGACACAGCAAGACGTCTTGCTGACTTTACAGAGAATCTCCGTGACCTACAGCATGCTCTACAGCGCTGTGAAGATAAACTTGCCTCTCATGATGCACTTGGTGGTGCTGCTAAGGATCCAAAGCTTTTAGAAAGAATAAAGGTAAAATTTGAAAAAAAAAGAAAGCATAAAAAATGTATTGAAGTGAAATGAATAACAAATCAAGATCTGTATTTTATAGTTTTTTTTTTTTTTTTTTGTTATATAATGTATTTAGGAGCTTTTAGAAAGAGGTTTATGGATGTAAGCTTGTAGCTTTTAGCAGTATCAGTTAAATGAGAGTCCAGTAGTGTTAAAGAGTGACAGGGGGAAAAGAGAAATACAGCAGAGAATTGCAATATTGCAAACAAAACTTCACTTGTATAAAGATTAACTATAGAAAGAGCCAAAAGATCTAAATCATTCATATCATAAATTGTACAAAAGTACTTAATTGCAGAAGTCATGAGTAACTGTTCAGTTATTCTTCAGCTTTCATTAAGGTTTGTTGTCTTCTCTGTTGAGATTCCATCAATTACGTGTATGATTTGAACTTACTGTCTTTAAATATTTATAGGTGTAGTGTTATGCTTATAATCAAATCCTAGCAGTGCCAAGTATTAATGAATGAAGTGATTATGTTGGTCATTCTTCATGAAAATTCCCCAGTCCCAAACTACCCTTTATATTTTTTGATGAAGTTCTCAAAACTGCTTCTTAATGATATTGATTAAAATACCATATTTTTAAAATATTCTCATGACAAAATAAATTTTCTGAGAATAGTCTTGGAAGACCTCTTCATTCTGGTTGACTTTTGTATAATGGTAAATGGTAAGGGATAGACAAAACTCTACTGCATAAAAGATGAGGATCTGGTCAAAGTACATAGTTTATAAATGTAAAAAGAAGCTAGTAACAGTGAAGAATAACACAAATATTAATATAAAAATAATAGTTGCGACAAATCTTCACTTATCTTTTGGAATCCTTGCCTGGACTAGTTTCGCCACGATTTCATTGCATTATCAACATATCCTTTTGGTCTCTTTTTTGATTTTGTTTATTTACACTGTTATGGTTACTGCTACTAGGTGGATTGTGTACTAATGCATTGCTAACTACTGGAATCAAAACAAATTTGGTAAGAGTATCAATTGGAGGTATATCAAAATTCATTGCATGATTTCTATACTTTAATATAAATATTTTCTCCCAAACCAATAAATCTATGGGCCCATTTAAGTGTTTTAATAATTTAACATCTGGATTTATTTCATGATTAAATTTCCAAAAATGTTCTGCTACAGCTGATTTATCAATTTGTTTGTATTTAATATTCCTAAAGTGTTCTTTTACTCTGGTTTCCAAATGACGTTTAGTCTTACCAATATAAACAAGGTCACAATTTAAACAGTTTAATTGATAAATGCCAGATTTTTTATTTTTTGAAATTTCATCCTTTTTAGAAAAGCCTAACAAATTTTTTATACTGTATTTATTTTGAGGAACCAATATTATGCCATGCTCTTTGAAAATATTTGTGAATTTTTTATTTGCCCAAGGGTGATAAGTAAATTTTTTAAAAATGTAATTATCTTTTATTTTCTTAAGCGTAGAAATATCTTTAATAGCTTTTTGATATTTAAACTTCTCAATTTTTTTATTTATAAAATCAGTATTAAAACCATTAATTAAAGCAGTGTTAATAATGTATGTATTAATAATGTTGTATCTACAAGGAGGAATGCGATAAACATTTCTTCATATAATTATCTTCACTAGCCCAAAATAGATACAAGAATAAGCTTTTTTTAAAAAAATAGTTTGTTGAAGAATTGGTAAAGAAAGTTGTTTGAATGTAATCCACTAGAAGTTTTTAATAGTTGGTTCTTAGCTGTGGATGGGAGTATCACCTCTTGAAACGAATTCTAATAATTAAAGAGTAACTTAAGTTCATTAAATATTATTAAAATATCATTGTTTATATGGAATTAATGGTACTAAGTACAGAAAAATAGAAGAAGAAAGTTGTTATTTTTTTGGAATATACTCCTATCCTATGTCGGGATCAGTGGACTATTTGCAATATCAGGTCCTTTTAATGTGCAACAGAGCAATATCTGTTATGTCCATCTCCATGGCAGGTGATTAATTTGCTTGCCCTTTAATTTAAAGTGCCCAAGTTATAATATTTCAGTTAGTTTTCTCTTAAGATATTTTTTGGGGTGCTCCCTCGGTCTCTTAAGAGTTAGTTCAGTAGACCTTTGACTCATTTGTATATATTATCACCAATTTTTCTGCTGTCCTTATAGGCCTGAGGTGTCAGTGGGAACATTAATCCTCACCCCCTACACAAAAAGTAGCTCTTAGTGTTGTACTTCTGAACATCATATACTTTACATCTTTGGCATTTCTGAACCTGTGCTTCTCAATAACTGTATATAATAGTGAAGAGAGTAGAAGAAAAACATAGTATAACATTGGAATATTGCAAATTGGTTACAACTGTTCTGGACGATTTCTGGAAAAGCTGTTTTTCAGCATGTTTAGTAGTTGGACAGAAACTATAAAAGCTCTGAAACTTACTAATGCTCTCATTGGTAATATAGAAGTTTAATAACACTACAATAAAGAAGTAAAAATGTCTTAATATCTTTTAATGTGAAATGCTTTCAGGCATTACGAGAGGAAACCAATGGTTTGAAGAAGCCTTTGCAGTCTGTGAGGCAGTTGGCTGGTGACCTTGTAAATGAAGCTGGAGAACATGGTGTGGATGCCACCCACCTTCAGGATGAGGTGGAGAACTTAGCAGATCGACTGGATGACCTGCAGGCCAAGCTTGATGACCGCTGCAGCGAATTACAGTCGGCAGCCACTGCTGTTACTCAGTTTAATGTAAGTATTGTTTTCCATTTAGCCTTATAATTTCTCATTTTATGTACTGTTAGTTATTTTTCTTTCCTCACTCTGCCCAAATACTGACATTCTCTTTAGATTAAACAGCAGCATAAAATAATAAATCCTTTCTTTCTGTTCCTACTGAAAACAAATTTGTTTTTTCCTGTAGAAGCTAGTGAATGAAAATGCCAAAATCCAAAACTCTGTGGCTCCTAACATTACATTTCTACATGTAGTATTTATTAAACCACACAATTTTGATTTATTAAACTACTTAAGTTTTTCTAGGAACTTCTTTATTATTCCTTAAAAATTTCTATGCTTAAAAATATCTTGCATTATCAGTCTTATGGATCTTATTTAATGTAGTTGCTTTGAATACAATAAGTGCAATAATTTGCAATTTTTCAGGATCAAGTTAAGAACCTCAGTCATGATCTCTCTGATTTGGAGCATGAACTTGATGCAATGAAACCTCCAGGAAGAGATCTGAAGACTGTCAGAGGTCAACTGGATGATACGGCTAAGCTCTTGAAGAAAGTGAGTAACATAGTTCCTATCAATAACTATACCTCAATAGTTCTATATGCAACAAGTATCTACATAATCTTCAGGTTTGTGATATGTTTTGACATGTTTGACATCCTGTTGTCTTTGACAAAGTATGAGATTTATGGAATGCAAATAAATGTATGTATAAATGAATACACTTGCTATTGATGCGCCAGTTTTTGAAAATGTCATAGTAAGAATATCCAGAACTTCAATACAAGATTTTATTAATCTTAGCATTATAAATTGTAAAACAAACCATGAAATAATGTGGCATCCATAGCTGATAAGCATCTTTTTATGTTTGTAAATAAGACATTGACTTCTGTACCTCATGTAATTTTCAACCTGCCATGTTGAAATGATAAAAGCAAGAGAGTCACTTGCATGAATTCCCTTCCTGGGAGAGAGAGAGTAAGTAGATGTTATGAACTGTGATGTACTATTTTAAATTCATATCTTAATTATGCTTTGTTTAATATACAGAGGTTGTTGCACCTTCATTGCTCAGAGAATATAACCACAAAATGATTTCATTTTCTCTCTGTAAACCACAGCAGCTTTGAATACAATATTGCTTTATTGTTATATTAAATAGGTCATTGTATTATTGACTGTAAAGAGCTAATTATGCACAATATTGATGTAGTAATAATCTGTTCATAATGTTAGAGTTGAATAAATGTAATTCTCCTGCATCTGGTATTTATATTTCAGGTGGTAATTTGTTTCACATGAAAAATCTGGTTTTCACTCGCTCACAGATTCAGCTTATCTCAATTATTTATATCATGTGGTTGATATTGAAGCTAAATAACTGCATATAGATAGACTGTTGCTGTGCTCCGTTGCTTTGTACATTTTCAGATGTTACAGTGTCCTATTCTGTCAGCATTGGGAAACTTGTACTTTGTTCCTTAATAGTGGTTCTGTAAACTTCATTCAGTGTATGAATCTAACTGCTCTGTAGTCAGTTCTGTCTACTCCGAAATAGTTCCATACTTCACTCATGTTTTATTCAGTATCACAATTGCATTTTCATAAAACAATATATTTATGAACATTATAAGAGTATAGCTTTAAACTATGCTTGTTTGACATGTTTAAACACACATCAATGGTCAGAAAGAACAAACATTTCCATGTGCTGCATTATACCATTTCTGAAAATTTGTTTCTGTTGGGTTGACAGATTTTTGACAGAGTAGGTAAATGTAATGGCTGAGAGTAAGGCACCAAATGCTATTGTAGACATGTGAGTAAGTGTATCACCTTCATTCACAACTCGGCCTGTTATATGAATACCTCTGCTCCTTCCCCCACTGTTTTATATGCTTTCATTTAGATACAAGTATATGGAATGTTACATTGATTTACCCCTCAGGCAATGCAGTCAAGGTCTATCAAGAACTATAGTTTAGCAATTCTTTGGAGATATGTGTGAGGCAATAACTTTATGTTCACAACATCGAAGAACAGTAACCAGAGTGAGAATGGCAAAGCTGAAATGTATGCATTTTAATGGGGAATATTCACAACTGATGGGAAGCTTTTTCTGGCCCTGGGAATATGAAAGAAGACTTGGTCAAGTTATAACATTATGTGCTTATTCTCAGGCATGGCATATTAGATCCATGTGTATATCAGACTCTTCACTGTAGAAATTACTTAAGGTTGCCATGACATTTATCTGTAATTGTAACTCTTTTGAATTGTCACATTTGCTAACCAACATTATGTTAACTGAATTAGAAAATGAAAAATCACTGGTCAGTTTAAAATAAAAATGAAATCCCAATGTACTAAATTGATTTTCCTCTTTAAGATATGAATATTGTTATGAAACCATTCTTATTACTGGCTATTGTGAACTGTACTCCTGTATGCAGCATTGCTTCCCATTCTCTTTGGCTTTTGATTACTGTTGTTGGTTTATTGTGAACCAGAATTAGTCTCAACTCCTTTCATTCCTTATCTAGTATAAAGTTACATGCTCCAACTTTCAATAATGCTAAACTTAGAAGTTTAAAAGTATCTAAAAAGTATTGAAATTTTAACTCAAAGTATTGCACACCACAGAATATCCCTATCAATAATTAAAATATAAATAAAGCACAATATGTTATAATCATAGGAGTTTTTTTCCTTTTCTTTCTTAAGGCTACATTGCTAAATAAACAAATATTGAAAACTAAAGAAAGAAGTGTTTCAGTGTTGAAAGTATATGGTAACATTGGTTCTTAATATGAATTACAGTTTTATTGAAAAGTTACCTTATCTTAATTTGTCAAGTCTTTCAACATTGCCATTTATAGAGTTATTTTCACATTTGTATAATTGTTACAATTGTTAGGGGTATGAGTGCAATATTTGGAGTGCTGGGAGATCCAAATATGGCAAACAATAAATAATACTAATTTCATCTATTGTGAAAGGTAACAGAGATAATTGAACATTATTGAATAATTATCTGCAGTCTGGCAACAGAGTAGGACTTTAAGAATCAAATGTTTTGGTTTACGGCCAGGCCAATATTTTAATTTGGTTTGTGCTTGAAATCAAATTTGCCATGTGCCTGTATGCATATTATCAGCTACTGCCTCTAACGAGGGGTGGATGGTTTTCTTTCAAACTGTTTGATCTTATGCACAACATTCTGTCAACAGTGGCACCTTCTGCTCTATACACAATGCCCAATGTGTATAATCACAACTTTATTCCATTGACATGCTGGAATCAATTCTTTAATATCATTTTGTGGTTAAATGACTCATTTTATCAACAAATGGTAAAAACACAAATAACTCATCTGTTTTAACTCCTGGCTACTTTAATTGCAGAAGTAAAATACAGGATTAGTGACATATTCGCACCCAAATATTTGACTTTTTTTTTTTTTTTATTATGCAATCATACACTTAGGAAAATGGTACAGGAACTTATGTTTCAGCTTAGCACCAGGAAGTTACCTTTGAAGTCTACGCACTCATACCCCTAACACCTTGCATATGCATTTCGATAATTTCCGATCTATCAAAGTTTATTCATCCTATTCAACACAGATTCAATATGAAGTTTCATTCAGTCATTTTAATAACTTTACATCTGTTTTAACTAAAAAAATCATAATAAAAGAGGCCACACCCAAAGCAAGAATAAGTTATGCTCTTGCAAAATATAGTGTAATCAGCTTAGGATAAGTCTAAAGAAAATTTTCAGGAACACAATCTGGCAACAACAAATTGAGTTTACAGTGAGATGCCATATTAAAGACATTACAATTAATGCTCTGTCATTAAGAAAGTATTCTAAATAATCAGCTAAAACTTTATCTGATATTCTTAAATGACATTAAAAGGGTGTTCATTTTTGTATTCATTATGCTTTTTATGTTCAGATTGCTAAAGCAGCAGATGATGTTGCCAACACAGTATCTGCTGGCGAACAACTGGTGGACAGTGGCTTTGCCCCAGATACAACTGCCACTAGAGAGCAAGTGGAATTGCTGCGAAGACAACTTGGTCGCTTGGATGAACGTGCAAGATCACGTGAAGATGAACTTGAAGGTGCTTTGAGTCGCCTTGAATCTTTCTATGAGATTCATTCAGCAGTCATGGAAGAAATTTCTGAGGTATGAAATTACTCCACAATAAGTGCCATTTTTCAGTCTGTTTATTATTATTATTATTATTTGTTATTATTTATTTATTTATTCTTGGTGGTTACTAAATGTAAATTTAAACACTGTTGAGAACAAAATTTAAACAATGTAAAGAATTAACCAAATCACTTCATTATTTCAGGCAAGTGAGCGAGTGCGGAAACTGAAACCTGTGAGCTCAGAAGTGGAAGGTATTAAAGTGCAGCAGGAAGAATTTAGAGCTTTCCATACTTCACATATTGAGCCACTGTCTCACCAGGTGGATGACTGCAATCGTCTTGGTCAGGGTCTGATCCAATCTGCAGCTGGTGGTGTAAATACTACCAGTCTAGAAAAGGATCTGGAGAAGATGAATGACAAGTGGAATGATCTTAAAGAAAGGGTAACAATTAATTTTGAATTTATTGCCTGAGCAATTACAGCAGGATACAATGAGTCCAAAATTGTTCTTAAAAAATGTTAATCACAAATGATAGAATTTTGTTTATATATATAAAAATGGGCATATTCTTGAGCAATGAAAGAGTAAGTAGAAAATATTGGTTTTACTACCATTGAGATGTGTATAATTTCTCGGTGTGACAAATTACACACACTAAATGTAAGTGGGTTTTTAAAACTTTATACTTTTTAATTTGCCAGTTGTTCTGTTTGGATGTTGATATCGCATTATCATACGTGGTTTTATATTAACCAACAAAGTAAAATAAAGGGCCAAATTGCTGTGTTGCACTTAACCAAGAAACTATTGGATTAATTTGGGTAATTCCCTCACCATAAAGATACAATATCAAGTTGGAGGAATTTCCAACATTTGCAATATAAGCAAGGAGCGAGGGTTAATACATGTACTATATGTTGATTTTCTTCCCATATCCTAAGTGTTGCTACATGAGATATTTTTTATTTTTATAACAAACATCACAGGGATCAAAATTGCAGTTCTTACTGTAAGAGTGGGGATTGTTATTAAAATGAAAACTTTCTTCATCATTACATATGAATTTCAAGTCCTACTCATTAGTAAATACTTAGTGATGGCCTTGCCTAAGTGCATTTTGCACCTCATTTCTTAAAATTCTTATAAAATTATTGACTTAACATGTCTCAAAATAGTTTCAGCCATTTTCTTCTTATTATATTGGATTGGAATCCATGAAAAGATCTTTGTACTTGTTGTGTTTGCTATTATTGCAGAAATTTTTAATATAATTGCAGCAATGTGCACATAAGGTTTGTACTGTAGCACTTGTTTTAGTATGATATTTTTAAGGTATAAACTACATATAGGCCCAGGTAAATCAATCTGGGTCTTTTGCTAGCAAGGGAACTAATAAAAAGTCTTCAACTTATTTCAGCTGAATGAGCGTGATCGTAAGTTGGATGTTGGGCTGCTACAATCTGGAAAATTCCAAGAGGCTTTGGATGGATTGGCCAAATGGCTTACAGACACTGAAGAAATGGTTGCAAATCAAAAACCACCCTCAGCAGATTATAAAGTTGTCAAAGCTCAATTGCAGGAACAAAAGGTTTGTATAAATTGATGAATATTATTTATATAGATTAGAACTGTCAAGGACATTCATTTTACTCATTTGTTTCATATGATATATGTACTTATTCGAAAATTGGTTGGTATCTAATGTTGAGCAGTTGGCAGTGAAGCCATTCGCTCTCTTACATTCCAGTATTTTGATGTCATATTATCATGTCGATTCAAGGTTGTTATTCGAAAAGTAACAGCAAATAAGCCAAATTATGGTTGAGTTTCTGGTTCATATACCCTCTTGTTGGAAATCAGCATTTACTCATTTGAGTAGTTGGGTTAGGACAAATGAATGATGTCATATTACTCATTTTCAATTTTGTGTCTATCAACTTATGTTCAGAACTTCTGTTACACAAATTTCATTTCCTTACTTCTGATCTGTCATTACACCAAGCAAAACATAAATTAAATTGTGTTCCAAAATAAATGTCATAAAATTTTATGCAGTTTCATTCAAAATTTGGGGGAGGGGGGGGGAGAAATCAGAAAATTGTGAATAAAGAACCAAATAAATACATATTAAAACTATTCATAAAACAATGAATTAAATTATGATTTTTAAGCTCCAGAAATTGGACAATTATCATTAAAGTAAATTAATCCAACCAACGTTTAACACACATTAAGGCAAATTAACTCAAAAGTTGTTACTTTACTTTAATGCTGTATGCACAGGTTGTATTTAAAATTGCATTCTGTTTTAACATTATATAAATAACAACTTTGAATAAACCCGATGACAAAAATCACAATAGCCTGTCTGCAGAAAGTACAAAGGCTAGCTTGTTTAAGTATAACAAGGGCAATAAGCACCTGTCCTACAGCAGCCATGGAAGCCTTAATAGGTATGACACCTCCTCACATTGTTGTGTGGAATCTAACTGTTCACATGAAAATTCTCTGTAAAATTAAAGAGCAGGCGTTCATCAAGTTATAGGATTAGATGACACCAAAACCCAACTTATATCATTCCTTTACAGTAACATTAACTGAATGTCAAACATGGAATGAAAAGGAAAAGCCTAATTTAGGAAAAGGGTCACTCGTATGGTATTAAGATGGCTCAAAGATAGACCGGAGAACCAATGTAGGAGTGTAAGGGCCTAATGTTGCCCTAACAAAAGCTCTTGGTAATGAACAACCATATTTCAAGCAGAAGTACATGCCATAGAACTATGTGCACATATTAATATTAATAAAGGCATTTGAGGTGCACACATCTATATCTGGTCAGATAGATAAGCAGCATTAAAGGCTCTTAGTGCTTGCACTATTTAGTCAAAGTCAACTGTCTGCAGATATTAAATAAACTGGTCACTTACAACTAGGTTACCTTAATGTACATATTCCATACATTCCATAATGTGGGTGATATGAAAGAATTGAAGGCAACGAAATTGCTGACCACCTAGCCAAGGAAAGAACTAATACTCCATTCATTGGTGCAGAACCATTCTGCGGAGTGCCAGAATGTTACACCAAAGGAAAAAAATTAAAGCCTTGGAATGCAAAAAAAATAAATAGTTACTGCAAACAAATTCCTAACTAATTCATTGAATTGTCAGCATAAAGAGCAAAAAAGATACTCTCAACCAACAGGAACTTAGGATCTAAATGGACTCTATACTGGACACTGCCCTCTTGGAGACCATTTCTATTAAATGGGCAAAGTAGAGATGATTTCGTTTAGTAGAAAAAGAAACGGCAAGACATATACTTTGCGAATGCAAAACAATAGCCCAACTAAGAATAAGGCACCTAGAATTTGCTTTGCTAGATTCAGGACAAATTGTCACCCAGGCAAATTATAGGTTACTTTAGAAGCATTAAATTAAATTAGGATATATAAAGTAGGGTACTCACAATAGATCTATTAAAGGTCACAGCGAAGAGAAGATGAAAGACTAGAACAACCCCATACTTATCTCTATCTGTCTATAAAAAAACCCTTTAACAGAAAACTAATGATACTTGAGAGCAATACAAAATCTTGGATATAAAGTTTTCCTAATATTATATGCAATATTGTTATTGTTAAGACAATTATTAATTTTCATTTTTTAACTTTTACATAAACTTCAGTACAATTAATATGCATGAAGTTTAGATTGTTGTTATCTTTCTAACAAAAGTTAAGAAATGTAGTGATGTAAATTCTATCTAAATGACCCCATTTATTAAATTAAATTTCATTCCAATGCTATCATGAATGTTTGAAAGTAGTAGAAAGAATATGAACTTATTCATGATATATCTCATACATATTTATGTGTTAAATGTTGCTCTCTATTAGCTCATTACCTTTGGCAGAATTGTATAATTGTGTTAATAATGTATCAAATAACTTTGCATTTATTTAACATTGGGTAACAAACATAATGAAACCGTCTGAAAAAACAAGGACATTTCTCAGTCTATGAAGGTGAGTAGGGTTTACTCACTCTGATACAGAATAGTTAATACTTACTAAAATATTTGTTTCACCTTGATTGCATCAATCATGATTACCATGTTTCTGCATTTTGAATTTTTTAAATATAATTTCTACTTTCATTTATTTAAAAGTGGTGGAGCAAAAAAATCAGGATGTACTACTATCTTGAGGCGGTAATGGGTTTGTATCCGGGGTGCAGGTTATGGTGTGGGCTTGTCGTTGGCTTAGCTCAGGGTTTTTATTAGCATGGAAGCTCTTTCAGGTTGTGGTGAGACACTAGTGCTTTATTAATTAAGTTCGGCCTTTATCCACCATCAAACACCCTCGTATTCCTCTCCTGAAGTTGTACTTTACATGCCTGCAACTATTTTTATTTATTAGTATGATGCAGTGATATGTTTTTGTATTCTGGTCAGTATTAAAACAACTATTTCCCTCACGACTACAGGTAGCCTGTTCGCCTCCACTACAGATTCTAAATATCACATCTTAGTTGTGTGGAGGTCCTTCACCAAGTGCCTTACAACGAATTCTAAATATCACATCTGAGTTGTATGGAGGTCCTTCACCAAGTGCCTTACAATGTCGCCTGAACAGCAAGCATTGTTTGCTGCCCCATTAGTTCCCTCGGGCAGGGCATTCTCACCCCTTTCCCTTGGTTCAATGCATGACCCCATAATGGGATCTTGTACCCCAAGCTCGTGACTTATACGTGTTAAAAGTCTTTCTACCCTTCCCATTTTTACTGTATATTTATATTTTCTCTTCTTGATATAATTTATATTCTTAGCTATGATGTATATTTTTCCCTTTTGAATAATTCTTTTCCCCGGGACAAGACATGTACTGTCTCACTTCTGAACTTGCCATGAAAATGATAATTTGGTGGAGGTGGGGTGAGAGAAATTACAATATTGCACAGAAATCCAAGTTGAAATTTGATAGATCATTTTCCTCCCCCCCCCCCCCCAATTCTCAATACTGGCATGAATAATCAGTGCATACTTTTCTTCTGCACTCACTATGCAAGATGATGATTTTATCTGGGGAAAACAATAGGATTCTGTTAAGATTTTGGTAGAATTTAGCCCTTCCTGTGCAGAATTAGCTTAGCCATATCCAACAAATTTCTTTTAATATTGATATTATATCTTTAACACTTCTCATGTACATATCAGTAATGTTGCACAAATGTAATGGATATGGACTGCAATAGGTGTTTATTATTTGGTCAAAAGTGGTGTTATTTTTCTCAAAGTGGCATTATATTTAACACAATTTTACTAATTGTAGAGTTGAACAAGTTAAAAAATAAATCATTATTTAGCTAATTCAGTGTATATATATATACATTTTTTCTGGTAAAATAGGATATTTACAGTTCCATTGTTTTATTTTTAGGGCATTACAGAGCCCAAAGTTCTCCTATACACATTAACACCACTCTCCCAAATGGGTGTATTATAAAACTTTCAAATATCTGTAAGTAATTAATAAGTTTTGACAAGTTAACATAGTTGTGTGGTGAAAGAAAGACATAATTAAAGAAAAGAGTATATTTAAGGTCATTAATGAAAAGCAGACAACTGTAGGGTGGAAGAGAAAAATGCTACCAGCTGAAACCAGGCCAGATAAATAACAATGTATTATGTCTGGCAATATACTATGTAATGAGCAAATAAAATGTTATTCTTTACAGTTCCTCAAGAAAATGCTCATGGACAGGCAAAATTCCATGTCTTCATTATTTGCCATGGGTAATGAAGTTGCAGCTGGTTGTGATCCATTGGAAAAGAAAGGCATTGAACGTCAGTTGCGAGAGCTAATGGAGCGTTTTGATAATTTAACAACAGGAGCTGCACAGCGCTATGAAGATCTGCAGCAGGCTATGGCTGTTGCCAAGGACTTCCAGGTTAGTTTACAGAATGGTAGACTCAGGATCATATTTAAGCTGTTAATATGAGTTTATTGTCATGAGTGCTGGAGAACTACTTTGTTTCATTAAGCATTTGAATTATATTTTTTGGGGGAGGAAATAACACTTGGAAGATTTAATGTCATACCGACATGTTGTCACAGTAGCAACCGCATGGAGAGGGGGAGAATCATGTTGAAATCCTGGTGTGGCATTGAATTTTTCAACTGGTTCTAATAATAAAAAAAATCATTACCCAGTGTAATCTTAAATATAAGAGAAGATTACCAATATAAAAATAAATGACTGTTTTGCAGTAATAAGTGTTTGAATTATAAGGCTTTTAGTTATGTCATTGTATAAATACATTTTAATGCTTTAAGGCAACATGCATTAATCTTGCAAAACAAAGCCTTCTGAGACATTACAATAAGACTTTGACCAGGGTGTTCATCACCTGTTAATGCTCTAATGTTAACACAAAGTTAACTACAGCTCTGACTGTGGTTGGTTGGCAGACTCTTACTTTGGTTGGGTGCACTGCCCATTGCAGTTAAACTCTGCTGAATGTACCTGCAAGTAAATCTCATGCTCTGTTTTCCACTTGTTCTGTCTCTATGCGAAAGCACATACATGTACTTGTTCAGCATGCATTTGAGGAAAGCAAAAGCTGTCTAAGGTTTATCTAAATATGAAACAGATGTTATTAAATTTAACATGAAATTTTTAAGAAAAGGTAGAAAGTAAAGAGATAGAAAACAACACCTTAAGAATTATTTTGTTGGATAAGCTTTTATCAGGATATGTTATTGATGAAAGTGCCATTGCAACACAAGTGAAATTGCACAGATTTAACTGCAGTAATGTCTCAATAAATGTATTGTTGTCAATGCACTGCAAATAACCATTCATCATGCTAAAGTCAGTATTCTACAGAGTAAAAATTTTATCAAGAATGATGTACATGGCCATTAATGTTATATTATTTTTTGTAAAAAATTACTTGCAGACACTTAATTTTTACAGTAAATTGCATTTAACTTATTATTTCATTATTTTCAGGATAAGTTAGTGCCTTTAATCGAATGGCTAGATCGCACTGAGAAACAAGTGAAGGAAATGGAGCTTGTTCCTACTGATGAAGAGAAAATACAGCAGAGGATAAAGGAACATAATGTAAGAACAGGATTGCAATACATATTATTATAACTTTAAATTACATTTTAAGCATACATTCCTATTTTCTTTTTTAGTCAAAGATATCCTGTTGCTAAGAAAAATGGGTATGTATGATGTTGGGTATTTATGTCCTGGGTTTAGTAGGTTGATTAATGTTCTACTATAATGTAATTTTATGATGCATAAAAAGGTCTTCTGACGCTAATGAAATTAATGCCAGGAAATGAAAGTACTATGTGATTTTTCTCTATTTATGATATAAACATGTTCGTTTATTGGAGAAAATGCTGATGCACATTAGGCAAAAAAAGTGTTGTAGCTCTTTTAGATGTTCTCCTGGTTGTTTCCTACTCTGGGTCACAAAATAGAACTAGTAGAAAGAGATCTCGCACATCAGCACTACTTAAATTTGTATTATCATTCCACTTAAAATTTAATCCTGTTATTGGTTATTTAACTTTTTCTAAATTTTAAGCAAGCACAATCAATTGTTTCAATATTTAAAAAAAATGAAGGTATAGTAAATAAAACTTAATTTGTGCATGTAAAAGTGAATTGTTACATTTTTGAAAGTCTATAGCAATGTTAATGTAAAAGTAAATGAAAAGTATCAAATTTTGTGTAAAACCATAAGCTGATGCCATTATCATTTTTAAACAGGCTCTCCACAGTGATATTCTGCGAAAGAAACCAGATTTCTCAGTACTCACAGAAGTGGCTAGTTCATTAATGGGACTGGTAGGAGAAGATGAAGCTTCAGCACTGGCAGATAAGTTGCAAGACACAACAGATCGTTACACTGCACTAGTAGATGCTTCTGAAAATGTTGGTCAGCTTCTGCAGCAGTCACGAGCAGGACTTCGCCACTTGGTCCTAACTTACCAAGACTTGCAGGCCTGGATGGAAAACATGGAACATAGGCTGGCAAAGTACAGAGTGCTTCCTGTACACACAGAGAAGCTGTTGGAGCAAATGGATGACTTAGCTGTAAGTACAGACAAAAGTCTGGAATTGTAAGTTGTTGCATAAATAATGATTACGATATGGTACTCGGATTGGTGTTTGTGTTTTGTTGTTCCCTCCCCCCCCCCACACACCATTATTCAGTTGTTGTTTTAAGGGATGGGAGAAGGACCCTGGAGTGATGGTTTCCCCTAAAATTCTGCATGAAGGTTCCATGGAAAAGGCTCTTATATGATGACAAAACAAATAAATACATAGATTACAATATGCAAGATATATTTTAAGGATGATAGAGGGTGAAAGATTTCATTATGCTTGCACCACAGAAAACCCTTGTAACAATTTTTATTATGGTTAATTTTCTCATGCACAAATCATTTGATTAAGTTCTCTAAATATCTATAGTTATCTTCATTCTCATTCAATGCTTGGAAGCCAAGGCATACAAAAACTTACAAGGAGAAATAATATGTATAATATTAATGGTTGCAGCTTATTTTACACCATCAATTCTTGTGCTTCTGAATACTGTCTTGCTAAATCTTCTCATTATCTTTTGTCTGGATCTGGATACCTGTAGTGTAGCAAATGCTCTATATTTAAAGGTACATCTTTTTATACAGAGGCCATCCAGAGAGGAAAGAATGTAGGGTACATAAAATATGGAATTTATGTCTATTTTATTTATACCATAAACCATTTTGGTGTTTCTTTAACTGTTTACATATATTAAATCTTTTGAAGTAATTTATCTCTTGATTCTGTATTCTTATAAAGAATATGAAACTTGCAAGAGTAAAATTTGTGACATTAGTAAATTAAATTAATTATGGTAGATATTTAATATCTATTCTAGCTTTTATTAAAATTATCTTGCACATCACTAATAGTCATGTATTTAAAGATAATATATAATTTTATTGCGAAACTAGTCCTTGGATTTCAAAAAGATAAGTGGAAAATTGTTACAATTATTAATTGTTATAATTGTAATAATTTTGAATGTGCTTACAGTGAAGGCATAATCAAATTGAATTAATTAAAGTGGTACATATTAACACATACTTCACTTCACTTTAATTAATTCAGTTGTTATATTAATATTTGTGTTGCCCACTCTTACCAGCTTCCTTTTTACATCTATAATATATCTTGTTTTCTTATTCATGATAGGATTTGACTGAAGAAATTGCTAATCATCAGAGCCAAGTTGATGGAACTGTGGATAGTGGACTTGAGCTCATGAAGCATATATCAAGTGATGAAGCACTGCAGCTCAAAGACAAACTTGACTCTCTACAGAGGAGATTTAATGATCTCACTACACGCGGTGCAGACCACCTTAAACATGCTCAGGTATGATGTGGTCTGTTTACTAATTAGATTAAACTTATTGGGTTGTTATTAATGGTTTTTAGATGTAGCATAATGAACTGAACTTGAAAATGTGGGATAATGGATATTATGTACAAAATATACAGAAATAAGTGTGAATCCCAAAGTTAATATTCTTCTTCATATTCATCCTAAACAGGCAAAAAATGCTTTATAATATAAGGAGCTGAAAGATCCAGTATAATAAAACAATAATATACCTAGATACATACCAAAGTAGGTAACTGGAGTTAGTAAATACTGTGTGTGTCCCAGATTTCATGAAACTATGCAAACTCTTGATGAAATTGCTCTCGGATATAACTTGAAAAACATTTACCAGGACTGAATTCAACATCAGAGTAGTAGTTACATAAGTAGGTTTACTTGATCACTTATTTTTTTTTTAGAGAGAGAGGGGGGGGGGGAGGCACAAAAATCAAAGTGCAGAAAATATAGATGGAAATTAACAAGGTTGTGATCCATGTGAAAGCCAACATGATCCGTAACCAAGTGAAACAAGACTTTTGTGTTGATAAAACCCAGGTTATACAGTGAAAGTTAGTGAAAGTGAGCATTATAGTAAATAGGAGAGAGATAGCTATAGCTGCGCAAACTGCCAAAAAAGACAGCTCACAGGCTGGCATATCATATCTACATTTTGCCAACTAAGTGATTTTGTTGTTAGAGCTGAGTGGCTTTCAGTTGCTCTGAGAGAAATTTTTGGTCGTTAGATCTATTTTGGTATAGGCCACATCTAGAGACTTGAATTTGGTGAAATTTTGCCCATAATATGATTGGCTTAAGGGAAAAATTTGCCATTTCACCCATCTTGTGTTGAAGCTTCCTCAGGATTGACTGCATCTTGTCTAACGTCTAACTGGCATTCCTTCTTTTATATTTTGGTTGGGAGATGATAAGTACTGCCCTCCTGTGTTCCCATTGGTTGACATTTGATTAATGGATGATCGTTTCCTTAACAGAGGCCTCCAAATAATGTTCAGATTTTTCCATTGTCTCTGTTATTTTTTGTTCTTTAAAAATCTCAATACTTTTGCAATGTTTATAGTTTTCACATGGACCAGTAATTTTGGTCATCAAAATCAATATGGTGGCCGGTTTCAATATCATGCTCGGCTAATGCAGACTTCTCAGGTTGATTGAGTTTGAAGCTCCTTTTTAGTCTTTCCCACACTGGAGGTATTGGACCAAGATAATCTTAACATTGGCTGTGGGAGTTTACAAAAACATAATTTCAGGGGTTAAACAAATTCTGTAAATTTTTTGCAGAAATTGCTAATCATTGGTTCAAAAAGAGGGAGTGAATGTTAAAAATTTACACTTTTTTTTTTTATTTGATTACTGTGAAAGAATTAAAAAATATAACTATTTGTTGATTATGTACGACAACTGAAAATGCAGCTTTATGTTTATTTATTTTAGGCTTTTAAGAAATTTGTTAAAATTTCTTCTTTTTAAATAATGCCATAATTGGGAAGAAATTAAGTCAATAGTGATTTTTATATATAATTTAAACTAATAACTAATGCACTAATGTTTCAATTGGATATAGGTTGAAAATTAAGATGATGATTGGTCTGTAAAACATGTTTCTAGTTATTAGATAGTGGTATATAAAGGATTATTATTGAACTCAAATTCTTCCCAAATTAATTTGTTAAAATGTTGAAGCAAAAGATATACTAATGAATATACATGATATTCTTTGCCTCATATTGATTTATGTAGCTAAAGAAAGGTTATAAATGTTTGGTAATAATAAATATTTGCATTTACAATAATTTGTGTAAATAAACTGCTGTACCAATGTAAACATTTATTAATACAGGAAGCCTTGCCATTAGTGCAGCAATTCCATAACTGCCACAACCGTTTAGTTGATTGGATGATGGGTGCTGAAGCTCAACTTCAATGTGCAGAACCTAGAGAAGAAGACATACAAAGACTGGAGCAGGACATTCAAGGTTAGGAAGTGGTTTGCTTATCATATGCTGTATTTTTATTGAGCAAGCATGCTTTTTAGAGTTTAATTGTCTTATGAGTTATTTGTTAACTGCTTAATTTTAGCTCAGTATGCTTATGCAATACAAAACTACATTTTGAAAAGAATTTAATAAACCAGTTATCATTTAGAGAAAGCCAGTCTTGTCAGCTTGAAAACCAGTCAAAAATATCTAAACTTAATGGTTAAGCTAAGGAGGTTTCCGATTTGCTACAGATAGAGAAAACTGTATTATGATTTCAGAATTCCGCCCTGTTTTGGAAAGTATAAATCTGGTAGGACCACAACTGTGCCAGATCTCTCCTGGGGAGGGTGCTGCCACTATAGAAGGGCTAGTTACCAGAGACAATAGAAGATTTGATGCCATTGCTGAGCAGATTCAGCGCAAAGGAGAACGTATTCAGCTTTCCAAACAGGTAAAGGAATATAATTTTGAATACTGGAAGTGGTACACTGTGGTAAAGGAAATTAATTTAGTAGATTACAGAAATTGTTTATTAGTGCTGGTACAAATTAATATAGATACAAAAGTAACAAAGCTAAACTTTATACTTACCAAAATAAAATATATTTAAAAAAAATTATGGAATGTGATTGGTGGATACATATTTTAGGATGTCTGAAACCTTGTCATTAGGAAGTAATCACAGACTTAATGTTCATTTGCTTTATAACCTTATTAACTTCATCTCATCTTCAAATATCAATAAACTGATACTTGTGGTATATCAGTTGATTTAACTGAAAATCAAACACTAACAACAAAGTGAAAGAATTATAAAAGAAATTAAGGCTGTTATATAAAAGGGGTCACAACAGGTTTGCTTTATATATTTCACTTGAAGAAATTGTAGCATATGAATATTTATTAAGTCTTTTAGTGGAGATCTAAATGGGAAGAAAAGGGAAATGTATTTGGTGGAAGGAACATGATCAGCTATTTCACTCATATTCTTCTCAATTTTCCAGCGCTCCTTGGAAGTTATTGGAGATATTGATGAGCTGCTGGATTGGTTTAGAGAAGTGGAAGGACAGATACGTGAAGCTGAACCTCCCAGTTCTGACCCAGATGTAATACGTGTTCAACTTAAGGAGCATAAAGCCCTTAATGATGACATATCAAGCCAGAAGGGCAGGGTTAGAGATGTTCTCTCCACTGCCAAAAAGGTAAACCATCCCACTATAAGTTTTCATGTTCTTTAGAAATGAGAGTGAATCACTATATGGTGCAAATAGCATTTTATTGAATTAGGTAATTGTTTATCCCAGCTCTGGAACACTATGATGCTTTTGGTGTTTGTGTTTGCATTCTCTGGATGAGGTTCTTAAAATCTAAACAGGTAGGTATTTAACTAAGAAATGGCATAATGATCATTATTTTAAAATTTTGAGGTTGGTTTATCATTGTAATAGCAAGAATATCACTATCCATAATTTAGTACATGTGCTAATTTTAAGTGAACAACCTCTGTAACACTGAAATATTTCATATGGACAGTGGTTATGAGTTCACGTATTTGTTTCCCATTGCAGAGTTATCATGTTATCAGAATGTTTCATCTCTAATTTTCTGTAGAATAAGATACTGGAGCATTACTCCACAGCACCTTGTGCCATAGTCATTATGACCAGAAGTAAGAGTTCAAAATGGTATTGAAATTCAATTAACAACACATATATCCTTTCGCATTATCTTTTTTCAATGAGATAAATATGTAGTCCAATAATATAAGTTTTTGACTTTTACCCCTTCTATTATTATTAATTAGTAGAACAATGAAAGAGAAACTGGAAGAAGATAAATAGTTTGCCTACCGCTTTGAGCAAGAACTTCTCATGAGATTCTGCAGTAGATTTAAATATTTTCCTGTAGCCAAAAAAAAAAAAAAAAAAAAAAAAAAAAGAGAGAGAGAGCTTGAACCAAATACAATGTCTGCAATGGTAAAATGCGCTTCATATAAACATGTATACAAAGAGAGCATGTTCTATTACAGTGATCTTTCCAGTCAGTTTTAGGTACTGGATGGCTCACATGTTTAGAACTTTGCTCAGATGAATATCGGGTATTGTTCTGAACACAGCTCTAGTCAGAGAATAAATAAAGCATTCGCTCATTCTCTAAAATGCACAGCATAGTATACAAATCTTGATAGAGTGCTTGGTAATTTTTGAGGGTGTTATTAATAGCTTTACCACACGGAAGATTTTTTATATTGATTAGGTGTGTGCTATAAGTAGATAATTTGGAGAACTTAAGGTCTCATTCCAGGGAATGTTTTCTTCTTTTTGTTGACAATGTATTGAGGATAAAATATTTGACAAGTACTTTAATCTTTTTAAAGGTTTTGCGTGAATCTGCACAACATGATGATACATCAACAATCAGAGAAAAGATGGAGGATCTAAGAGAGACAATGGATACTGTCTCTGGTCTAAGTTCAGACCGCTTAGGAGTCCTGGAGCAAGCACTGCCTCTTGCAGAACATTTCCATGAAACACATGCTGGGTTAACTAGCTGGCTAGATGATATGGAACAACAGGTATCTATGTTAGCAATGCCTGCACTTCGCCCAGACCTCATAGCTCAACAGCAGGATAGAAATGAAGTGAGTAAATACATCTAATTTAAAATATTCTTCACATTTAGCTGTCATTGTATACCTTAACATTAAATAATACTATTGCATGTTATCTAAATTGAAATTTAAAAGATCATTTAATGCTCTGCTTAAAACTAGTTGTTATATATTTTTATCATAATTTTATATCCCACAAATCAATTGAAAGCTTATGTTGATAATCAAATGCAAACAAAAGAAAAAGTGGGTGACTGAAAAGAAATGGTTATGGAGTTAACAAGCACTCTAGCATTCTACTTTGGTGATAGAAAAACAATGCAGTGTGAAAACAACAGTGTTGCTAGTTTACTTTTATCAACATAGAATACCACTGTCCAATCTTAAAACTGTTAAGCATGAATTAACCCCTGTGCCATTATGTGTGTGTGTTTAAATAAACCATAAATATAACTAAAGCAGTCACATGTATGAAAGAAATGGGATGACACAAGAAGTAGGAGGGTGATCATGTGATAATAAGATGGAGGATATTGCATTGAAATAAGAGCTTTAAAATAGTAATACTATCAAATATGAGCATTTTCTTTTTCTTTCCAGATGTTTGTACAGTCAATTTCGGAACATAAGCCATTGGTAGAGAAGTTAAATAAAACTGGTGAAGCTTTAATCAAACTTTGCAATGACGAAGAAGGCATCAAAGTGCAGGAAATATTGGATGCTGACAATGAGCGATATGCAGCTCTTAAAAGTGAACTTAGGCAACGACAGCAGGCTTTGGAGCAGGCACTTCAGGTAACTAATGAGCAGTGTTACAGAGGACATGAAAGTGACATGGTATTTATAGTTTTCCAAAACCAGAAAATATTTTAAATGTGGTTAAAGAAAATAAGCATTGCTAATACATAACAATTGTAGTAAATAAGGAAAATAATTACATTAAATTATTAGGAAAATAGAAAAATTTTGGAGCAAACCTTTCAAAACTTCCAAGCTTTGTTATACAAAATATTTATATGTTTGTGCAAGGAAAGTCTATTTCTTTACTACAATTGGGGAATATAGAGATTTTTATTGAATATTTTGTAATTGCAGTGATTAATTAGCTCATTGGCTGCTGAATGATACTAGACCTTGGCACCTTTTAATTGCAAAAATGGCCAAGTATATATTTGGGATTCTTTTATTAAATTAAATTGAATGTTATTCATGGATGCTCTTTTAACTCTTGTAGTTCTTAGAATCTCATTCTATATTGCGCTTGAAAGACTACTTAATTTTGCTCAGAGGCCTCTTTTTCAGGCTTAAGGTTTTTTTACGTGCTGTAAATCTATGACATGGTATCAACAGCTTTACTTCCGTTCCAAAGGAAGTCATGCTAAGGATTTTTCACTCGAAAAAAAATCCATCACCCTCTGCCAGGTTTGAATCTGCTACCTCAGGTATTCGAGGCTAGCATTGATTGATTGATTGAATTTTATTTTTAACGTGCCAAAAATGAATTTTATTTTTAACATGCCAAAAATACTTGGATTTTTTGTAAGTATAAAAAGTTACATGACTGGTAACATGGTAAAATACATAACTTAAACATTTACATTTTGTTTAAACCTGTTGTAAGACAATTTTTGTATATGCAATAGTAACTTATTAAAAAGCACAATGCCAGATTATGCAGCTGATTTTTCATATTTTGAGAGTTTATGATTTTCAGTGGATAACAAATGTGCATTTCATGTATTGTAATTATGAAAATCTGAATTTTTGTAAAAAGTTTCTTGTTTGATTTCAAAAAGAGTAAGCTCTTAAAAATATAAATGGAAGGAAACGTTATAATTTTACATTGCATAAAATAAGGTTTACAGGTATCCTTGCTCTTTAACTTAAAGATGGTTTATAGAATTCTTTTCTGTGCGATAAACATCCTATATGCATTAGTAGAGTTGCCCCATAGGAACACAACATAACTAGATGTGTAAAAACAAGAGAGTCAGATATATATATATAAGTGTTTTTGTGTCAAGCATATCAAGTTGCAATATGGCAAAATTTGCAGAGCATAGTTTCTTGGCAATAAAGTCAGAATTTTCATTCGTTAATAAATTATCCATATATATATATTCCAATAAATTTAGAACTTTGTGGACTTTCAATCAAATTGGAAATTTAGATCCGTAGCAACTAATTTATTTATGAATTTTAGTTTTTTCAATATTAACAATTAGTTTATTATTATCACACAACAATTTAAATTAGCTAGTTTGATTTTGTCTAATAAAGCATCATATACATCTGAACAAACAGTAATAGAGGTGTCATCAGCATAAATTAAAACTTGTCCCACATCTATATATTCTGATAAATCATTTATATGTAATATAAATATTAAAGGGCCAAGTATATTGAAAGTAATATAGTTAATATCCAAACTATCAAAGGTCTTAGATAAATCAAAATATAAAATGGCTACCTGTTTACCCTCATCAAGGTTTTTATATACATAGTTCAAATAAGGCAGTTTCTGTAGATTTTCCAGGAAGAAAACCATGTTGATTTGGAGAAATGAAATCAAATTTCAACATAAAATCAAGCATTTTACTGTGCAAAAGATGTTCGAATATCTTGGAAATTGTGCATAACAACGATATGGGCCTATAATTCTTTATGTTATTGGCATGTTATCCCTGTTCTTTTGCTAAATAACATTGCAGAAATTAAAGATTTTACTCCACTTCCAAAGGAAACTGTGCCAGTTTATTTTTTACATTTAGAAAATTTATTGCCCTATGGGACTTTGAACTAGTGATTGGGAACTAAGGGCTTCAATGGCAAGCAGTACACAATGAAGGATGATGCAAAGGAACATGTGTTATTTAATTTTTGTGGTTTTGTTTTAGGAATCTAGTCAATTCTCTGACAAATTGGAAGGAATGCTCCGTGCCTTGGGTTCAACAGCTGATCAAGTTAACTCAGCTGAACCAGTATCTGCTCATCCATCACGTATTCGTGACCAAATGGATGAAAATGCTGCCCTAATTGAAGATCTAGACAAACGTGAAGAGGCTTATGCTGCTGTAAAGAAGGCAGCTGATGATGTCATCAGTAAAGCTGGAAACAAAGCAGACCCTGCTGTTAAAGGTAAACCATTTCTGAATTCTGCTGTTTCTTAAGCCAAAGGATTTCCACATCTAAATTCCAAAAATTATTGTATTTCTGTATAATAGCACACGTCATGGTTAAACATTTACATACTATTGTTGATGTGAACTTGTTGCAAATGAGTCATATGGAAAACAACTTGTATTTGTTTTAATGCAATAGAAGATGTAATGCTTGTTGATCATATTAGTAGTTAGCACTGAATAGATTGAATGGCCTTTATCCCCTCAATTTATGAAGAAAAAATAAACTTACCTCACAAATTATCATGGGATTAATGTGAGAATCAACTGAATAATTCAGTATCATAGCTGGGATTTGAGCATGGTTCTCCTGCCCTTCCTGCAGTTGCTCTATCATTGAGCTACTATGAGAAGATGTCAGTAGGACATTGAATCATCCAAATAACTTGGCATTTTTCCTGGTAGACCACCAAAGGTAGCGTCACACTTAAGAGATGAACCATAATAGTGATTTACATTAGTAAATACTTATTCCCAGGACATAGTTTAAACCATCCATAGATCCATAGAGTCAAGTTAGTATATATTTTAGGTTTATTTTATTAAAGGGAAGCCTGGCTAAGGGTGCTATTAAAATGATCAGGTGAAAAATTCAACACCATAGCCTCAATGGTTAGAGCAAATCTTGTGATTATTTTAGGATTTCAAATGTACCTTTTGCAAAGCTGATAAACAATAAATCCATAAAAAAGTGTAATGATTAGTTTTCCCTTTTTCAAAATTGTGGATTTTTTATATTTACTTGTACAAGTTGATTATATTGCTACAGTTATGTTTTCTATTAACTGCTTAGCAAGTATCCTGATATATGGTGGACTTTGAGACAGTGATGTTTTTTAACAATTAAAATTTAGTTGAGTCAATTTTGTAACACTACATCACTTACTTTTTTATTTCGGAAAACATGTTTCAGAAGCCATGTGCTTCCATTGTCAATTCCTTTGGTCGACCAAAGGAATTGACAATGGAAGCACATGGCTTCTGAAACATGTTTTCCGAAATAAAAAAGTAAGTGATGTAGTGTTACAAAATCGACTCAACTAAATTTTAATTGCTTAGCAAGTGTTTAAATAAAATTTTAATTTTTAAGAATTTCCCATTGCAGATATCAAACGCAAGCTAGACAAACTCAATAGCCTCTGGAATGAAGTGCAAAAAGCTACAAATGATAGGGGAAAATCTCTTGAAGATGCTCTGGCAATTGCAGAGAGGTTCTGGGATGAACTACATAGTGTTATGGCTACACTTAAAGATCTTCAAGATTCACTGAGCACTCAGGAACCTCCAGCAGTGGAACCTGCAGCAATACAACAGCAGCAAGTGACTCTGCAGGAAATACGCCATGAAATTGATCAGGTAATTGGAATGATTCAAAAGTGTTTTAGAATGAATGCTGAAATACTTTTTTAGTAGGTACTTTATATTATTGTGTAGTAACTTCATTAAATGAATTCTGTAAAACACTTTTCAGACAAAACCAGAGGTAGACCAATGCCGTCAAACTGGCCAGGAATTGATGAACCTCTGTGGTGAACCAGACAAACCAGAGGTTAAGAAACACATTGAAGATTTGGATTCAGCTTGGGATAACATTACAGCTTTGTATGCAAAACGTGAAGAGAATCTCATAGACGCAATGGAGAAAGCTATGGAGTTCCATGAAACGCTACAGGTATGAATTTTTAGAATGAAAAAAAGATTAACATTTTGGAAATTTGCCATTTTGTATAAAGGATAATGCTAACATAAGCTCATAAAAGCAAAGTGCAGCATAGCATACAAAATGTCTGTCCCCTAAAAATAATGTGAATCCTGATATAATTAAGAACTATTATGCCTTGAGACCTGCCATATCGACTCCTAGAGCCCTTTGTGCCTCATGAACTGGGCTTTAGTTGAGTCCACTGTTCCAAATAAATTGGATCATGTCCCTGATATCTACCATTCTTATATCTCTGAACTCCAAAAAGCAGGAGCCCAGGGTTATATATCTATGAATAACAAATGCCTCATGTTCACATAAAATATGATGGGATGTTTCAAAGAGGAATGTTTCATTGGCAAATATTGTTTCAGTTTACTGGGACATATAATGATTAGGCATATACATAAAAAAAACTATAAGATAAACAATTAGTATTATATTGCCAAGGAACTACTTTCTCTTTATTTATTTATTTATTTTTTATGGAGGGTTGCTGAATGGTTTTCACTGCTTACACTTGAGGACGAACCACTCCGAACAAAGAACTTCATCCATATAAAAAATAAATAATAACAAAATATTAATAATGGTTTAATAACACTACAATAGCAAATAGTAAGACTGTAGCAAACACTATAGCAAATCATAATATTGGTACTATTGCAAGATAGAGCTGTGTTAGAACTGAACTGAAATATAATGATTGTTGGCATCATATGAGTCCCTCGGTGAAGGAAAAGAGCAATAAAGTTTAAGAAGCACCAACAAATAGACACAAAAGATATCAAAACAAGGCAATAAAAAAGGGGAGATTTCACAATTTTAATTAAAAGCATGCACAGCTAGGTTTTACAAAAGTTTGATGTTACAATAAAATAAGAGTTTAGAACAGACATGTACAGGTTGGAATAGGCGTGGCCTGTTATGGAGGTTTTAATGGCCTCGTAGCCACAGTAATAATGTATAGTAAGAGTTTAATAATAGCTGCTATATTCAGTGAAGACATATTCAGTATATTCATGCCTTTTAAATTCATTTATTTTTATATTACTGTTATGAAATTATAAAATATCAAGAAATAGCTTTCCATAATACATGAATTGTAGTAATACATATACAGTATAAAATATCTCCCACAAATGATTAATTTATTACAATAATTGTTAAAATTTCACATCACACCTTTCACCTTATGACACACACAGCTGTGCTGTAGCACACTGGTTGTGGAACTGTGTTTTGTAGTACTCTTTATATATACCTCTCATGTATCTTGTTATTTTAAATTAATATATTAAGAAAACAATGTCATTTATTAATTTTAATGAAAAATGTTATTTTGGAAATTTGTAGAAAGCACAAATGAGCTTAGTGTTTCCTGAAGTTTGGTGAATCCATCTTTTTCTAAGGTAAATGGGGGATGGGGGATGGGGGGGGGGGGGGGAATGGAAAATGTGAAATGATAGTAAGGTGCAAAATAAAGAAGTAGAGTTTATCATATTAGTACATTCCTATGTGTACCTGATGTCAATTAGTTACATAATGCATAGGATGCTATTGGAGTTCCTAATGAGGAAAATAAATAATTAAATATGACAACAATGAATGAAAAAAATTCATAAATTCTTCTGTTCAGAAAGAAGTTTTAAGTGAGTTTGGTCTATTGAAAAATCAGTATCATATTGAATGATAGTCAAATATGTCCCACATTACTCTTTTAATGTAATAACATTTGTGTTTGTGATGTTTTTTATAAGAAATATAATATAATCTTCATTAAAGATGGCCAAGAAATGACAATTATTTTATAACAGTTAAATTATTATAATAGTAAACAAGTCACAGGGACAAAGTAGAAAATTTACTGCATGTATAGATTACCTTTCTGTTACACCATTTGGTGATAGAAATGTCAAATAGATGCTTTGTATCGTGTAGCATTATGGTGTGATTCAGAAATAATGGGGATAGAAAGTAGTGTAAAGCAGCGTTGCTTTAAGGCTTTATTTCATTTACAGCTGTTAAAATTGTATGAGATTATTTTAGTGGTGAATCACGATATAGATTTACAAAATTTGAGTAAAATTACTTTACAGAGGTCATTGCTTGGCCTGCAGATTGTGTTTTATGATGAAACGACTGAGCTAATATACATGACAAAAGAGGTTGTGAAAATGAATTAAGTTAAGAGTAAAACCTGATTAAAGGATGTAAAACTCACAATAAAAGCATAAGTTATCAAAATTAATTTTGCTGTGCTATTACTTAATTGATTCCTGGCCACTGAAAGGCAATTAGGGAGTCAACACATATCAATGAAAATCTGATATGGGATAGGAGAATGAGCACTTAATGAATTATATAGAAAATTTCTCTCTGATTAGCTAGTTTCTTAGATTTGATGTAGACTTAAACATGCAAGCTTGGAACTTGCAAACTTTCTTCCATATTCTAGTTCAGAATGATGGATAGGATTATATTAACTTCAGGCAGACTTATATGCATCATTATAAAAAAGTCATACGAGTGATTGATTTTAACTCTGTGCCCCCTCACACCACCAGCAGCTATGCAGCCAAAGTACTCTTAAGAGTACTAAAAAGAGTGAAAACATTTAAATTGCAAGAACATGAAAAGGTTTTTGCTGATAGTTTATGTTAACAGTGTTGATGCAAGTATATCATCTCAAGGGTATAAAGCAAATGTTAATAATGTAAAGTATTTCTCACCAGCACCTTATCACCTCCTACAGGTATAAATACTCTGTTTTTGCAGAATCTCTTGGAGTTTTTGGACAGTGCAGAGGACAGATTTGCTGGTATGGGTGCTCTGGGATCAGACATTGATGCTGTCAAGAAACAAATTGAACAACTGAAAGACTTCAAGGCTGAAGTTGATCCTCATATGGTGAAAGTTGAAGCTTTGAACAGGTAAGTTTGTCATTATTTCAACCTTTGTGAAGAGAAATGGGTGGAGATTGGGTGGACTACAATTATTTTAGGCTACTCTTGCTAGAAAACAAAGATTAAATAATAATGCACCATAGGAAGAGGGGTAGTGTTGCACTTTTTGAATCAAGTGTTTTGGAATAGCAGAAATATAATTTAGATTCCATATTGGAAGTAATATATCTTCTCTTTATAGTTAAAAGTTTGTGTAGGTTAAGTTCTGATGTAATTTCTAGCACTAAATGCCTTACTTTTTTATCTTTCCTTTTTGCAAACCATCCTCAATGATTGATGCATCAAGGGCTCTCAGAAGGCAAGTTATTAGTGAAAATTTATTGGTTTGAAGTGTGTGCATGTGTGTAAAGAGGCATGATGTACTATTGTTAACTTATTCACACATGCATGTTGATTACAGAGTGCCTTAGACTTAGCATTTGTGCTCATATTTTGTTTTCTATTCTTTAGTTTTTGGATCAGCAATAATTGTTTTCTTCTCAGTATCTATTTTCATATAAATTAGACTTAACATTTAAAATCCTTCTTGGCAGTCAACATTTTCTTTGCATAAGCTTATCATTCCTTGTGTTACATGCAGCAATTGCACTGCTTGTGATACAGCTCAAACAGAATCAAACACAAATGTGTGATTTTTTTTTTTTTTTTTTAATGCCTAAGCTTGAAATTGTTACTTTATTGCAGAATTGGTGACAAATATTTGTTCATGATGTAGTTGCTCTTGTTTGTTCCTGTAAGCATCTAATATTTAAAAGCAATGAAAACATTTTTTTTTTTTCTTTTATGAGAAGTGCTTAAAAAGTGTCCAAAGTAGTGCATTGTATGCTTAGGAACTCTGACTGCTCTCAGTTTGTTTTATTCATAAGTACAAGGATATACATATTTATGTTTACAGCAAATAAATGTAATTTTCTGAAACTACTTCAGGTTAGGAAGTAGGCTTTCACTATCCATCAAATGTAGGGACAGGTGAATTTCATTTTATTTTTTAGAACATTTTGGTGTTATTTTTCAGTGAGTTTTAGCGCAATAAAGTTGATTTTAGAGCCATTTTTGCAATGCACATTTTAAAAGTTTGGTTATAAGTAAAAATTAATTAATATATAAATTATTGTAAATACAAACACTTTATGTATTAAGTTATGGAAGCAAGAGCATTATTTTTAGACAAGTATACAAACTATAAAGTATTATGATGCTGTCTGTCCAACATATTATGAGGGTCGGCTGATAAGTCCCGGGCCTCACACAGATATGGCGCCACTTAGACTGTAGCATCTTACAGATAAACTCTAGACTAGCTTGTATCCATAGTTACAGGTGAATAATAGCTTGGTTAGTTTTTAAATGACAGCATTTTAAACAAAACAACTTTAGAGTTTTCACAAAAATGGAGGTTTTGGAAAAACGAGCATTTGAAAGGCTTAACATCTAAAGAAATCAAGAAGGAAATGGACAGTACATTGAAAGACTCTGCCCCGTCATATTCAATGATATTAAAAGGTGCATTGCAGTGTTTAAAATGGGACATATGGATACTAGTGATGAGCCTCGCTCTGGACACCCTGTAGAAGTTACAACTCCAGAGATCACTGAAAAAATTCATTGTTTAGTACTGGAAGACCACAAATTAAAGTTGTTTGAGATAGCAGAGGCTGCAAACATATCAAAAGAACATGCAGGTAATATTTTGAGTAATGTTTTGGGCTTTGACAAGGTCTGTGCAAGATGGGTGCCACATTTGTTGACACCTGATTAAATATTGCAAAGAAAAACTGTTTCTGTTAAGAATGTGGAGATCTACCGTAAAAATACCAGTGAATTTTTGAGACAGCTTATTACCATGAAACTTGGATATATCACTACACTCCAAAAAGTAAATTACAGTCAAAACAGTGGATTGTGCCAGGTGAACCAACTCCAAAAAAGGCAAAGTCAATTTTGTCAGCTAACAAGGTAATGGGTGCTTTCTGGGATTATTGATTACTTGGATTACTTACTGGTGACAATTACACAAGCTTACTGCAACATTTGAGTGATGAGGTGAAAAGAAAGACCTCATTTGGCAAAAAAAAAAAAAAAAAAGAAAAAAAGACTTGTTTCATAAGACAAAGCTCGGGCCCATCGTGCAGTCATTGCAATGGGGAAAATATGTGAATTAAAGTTGGAATTGCTTGAACATCGACCCTATTCGCCAGATCTAGCACCCAGTGACTACCACCTGTTCCCAAATCTCAAAAAAAATTTCTTGGAGGATAACGATTTCACAGCTACAAGGAGGTCATTGATTCGGTAAACAGCTATTATGAGGACCTTGATAAATCACACCTCAGAGATAGTTTAATTAAATTAGAGCACCAATATGACAAATTTATTAGCTTTTCTGGAGATTATGTTGAGAAATAAAGGAGAAAACTTTTTTTTTTCATTGAGAGGCCCGGGACTTGAGAAATGTTGCAATTTTTCTAAAACACATCTTTAAGATGTTATTCAGCCAAAATTGGCCTGGAACCTGAATATTTGATTCTTTAAGTAGCAGCTAATATCCATATTTATCCAAATACAAGACGACACCTATTTTTCTGAACTTAATAATTTAGCATATCCTCTACATATATAAACAGAAGACATGTTTAAAAGACATATAAAAAGAATTTTTAAATGAAATTTAAAGGTTTGCCATATATTTTGAACAAATTAATGGACACAAGCTGATTAAGCCATTTTTTTCTTTCTTTTTATCTTTTCTTTTCTTAACTGAATTTGAATTTGAGCAGTTGGCAGAAAGGGGAGTACATAAATGTATGGTATAGGTGCAATGGTACATGATGGCAGTAGTGGCAGCATAACTGTAACGATGATGATGGATATGATTTTGTATTTAGATAAATATTTTTGCCTAATTTGCGTTTGCACAGAAATTCACCCAAGGTAATGGCGGCAGCTTAGCTGTAATGACAAGTATGAATAAGATTTTCAATTAAGACAACATACTTAATATAATATATTGCAAAAGTTTTACTTAATTCAAATTTGCACATAGATATGAAGAATTAAAAAAAAAAAGAAATGAAATGGTGTGTTATTTATGGACGCTCTTTAACTGCTTTGGTTCTCAGCGTCCCTTTCTACATTGGTTTTGCTCAGAGGCCTCTCTTATCAGGCTTGAGGTTCTTTTACGTGCCGTAAATCTATGACACGGGACCCACGGCTTTACTTCCCTTCCGAAGGAAGCCATGCTAAGGATTTTTACGCCCCAAAAAATCCATCGTCCTCCGCCGGGTTTGAACCTGCAACCTTGGGTATATATGAAGAATGGACTACAGAGATATACACATGTGTGATGGTACAACGTGACGATGACAAAGGCGGTGGCTGAAGCATAGCTGTAACAACAATTATAAGTGCTATTTTCTATTAAGATAAGAAGACTATTAAGACAAGTCCTCTAATTTTAGTTTACACTCGGAGAGTAATCTTTTTTCCAATGAGAATGATCATGGACCTTTAACAGCTCATTTTTGGCACAAAATGGAAAGCACAAAATCTGCCACATCATAACCTTGGTGGTAATCTATACTATTTCTCCCAGGTTTTGCCACTACCATATCCGTGAAGTTTGAAGCTTATTTTTTCCATGAATGGTATTTCTCCCAGGTTTCTCCCAGGTTTTGCACTACCATACCCGTGAAGTTTGAAGCTTATTTTTTCCATGTATGGTATTTGGAAATTATATATCATGATTGCAAGACAAGCCTCCCATAACAGTAATATTTTGGCAAAAAAGATTGTTTTGTATTCAGATAAATATGTTATATCTTGTACAAACCCATAGTAGAAATGAATGTCTTGATTTGCTTTGTGTGTTCATATTAGAGATAGATACAGCAGTTCAAATTAACAGAAGTGGAACTTTTACCAGTCTGCTTTTAAATAACTGAAAGTGTGTTCAGGGGAGGATTAAAACTAAGGAATAGTGTCCATGCCAAAATTTTAAATGTTTACCTGTTTGATCTACTGAAGCATCAGATGTTTTGAAGTTTTTTTTTTTTTTTTTTATCAGTAGATGGCATTCTTTATTCTAATTGATGTGTATTAAAATTATTTAGGCAAGCTCAGGAACTAACTGAGCGCACATCAGCAGATCAAGCTGCAGCAATCAAGGAGCCACTTTCTGCTGTGAACCGGCGATGGGATGAATTATTGCGAGGTATGGTTGAGAGGCAAAGGCAGTTAGAGAATGCATTGCTCAGACTTGGTCAATTCCAGCACGCATTGGCTGAACTTCTAGTATGGATTGATAAGACTGATAATACATTAGATGACCTGAAGCCAGTGGCAGGAGATCCCCAAGTACTGGAAGTGGAATTAGCAAAACTAAAGGTGAGTTAGTTTATGTTGTATGTGTGCAATATGTAGAGAATAGAAATGAAATAAAAGAGACTGGGTGGAAGAGAAAGGGTTCTTATTTCACAGTTCCCTCACAGACCTAAGCAATTCAATTGTGCATTGACAAGCAAGTGATTTTTACAAACTCTCTGAATGGCATCCTTTGTCAGTTAAGAAAGGGATAAGTAATGTTACTGACATCTATCAAAGGACACTGAATTAACAACTGAATTCTGGATCTAATAGTAAAATTCCTTTGTTTTAGTATTACACGTACATTGTTATGCTTCTCTTATGCTTAACACATTCTAATTGTATTTAGATTTAAGCAAGTTCTCATTTGGCAGATGAATCACTTCTCTATCTGTATTTTTTGTTTTTCTAAATTATAAATGTATTCAATTCACATCACTTTCTCTAACTGTTCCACAAACAAACTTTCTTTACAAAAGATTATTCTTTTATCTACATTATACTATTAAGATGCACATTAGCATAATTGGTCTTATTACTTGTTCTTTTGTAAGTAGTACGGAAATAAGAAAATACACTAGGCAAAAGCAATAGTATAATCTTAAAAGCTCATCGATATCTGAAATAATTTAAATGTGATTCTCTTTTGCATTACCAGGTGTAAAGCAAAATTGATGAAACGAAAGTTGGTTTCTTGCTTGAGAAAAGATTTAAAAAATGTACCGTGGAATGGGTCATTGTGGTATGTGGGGATTTTCCTTGACAAATACTGAAGCTATATACCAATTGGGTATTTACCAGACTTGTTTCCCACAGACACACACATGCTAGAATGCTTTTTTGGATTCAGGTTGTCCCAAAGCATACATTTCTGGTGAAATCTCAGTATCAAATTTTGGGTGGAAAACAGTACCTTCTCTATTTACATTGTAATATATGCTACAGAAATTAAAAATGAATGAATAAAAAATGCTGATTCTTAAAGCTGAGAATATGTGAAGGTATCTTAAGCCCCTTAAGTCAGAAGTTATAAAGTATTTCAAGTTCTAAATTCCTTTTTCTTTTTATCTGTTTTTAAAACTGTTTTTTTGTTTTTAGGTTTTGGTGAATGACATTCAGGCGCATCAGACTAGTGTTGACACACTAAATGATGCTGGCAGACAGATAATAGAATCAGGTAAAGGCACTGCAGAAGCCTCAGCTACGCAAGATAAGCTATCACAGCTTAATCGCAGGTGGCGAGATTTATTGACCAAAGCAGCAGATAGGCAACATGAGTTGGAAGATGCATTGCGAGAAGCACAGCAGTTCCATGCAGAGATCCAAGATCTTCTATCATGGCTAGGAGATGTTGATGGTGTGATAGCAGCATCTAAACCTGTAGGTGGCTTGCCAGAGACTGCATCAGAGCAACTTGAAAGATTTATGGTAGGTTGTGCAGGGATATGTAAGTTGTAAGCCTTTTAAATGCCCTCCCAAATAGTTTATAGCAGCAAAAGGTTAGTAATTAAAATGTGAGTTGAACTGAAATGTTGTTATGAAAATAGAAAACTAATCCATACTAACATAAAAGTGAAGATGCTGTAACTAAGGATGGAAGTAACCAGCAACTAGCAAATATTTAGGTAATTGTTAATTTGAGACTAAATTTTAGCCAAAAAATGTTTGCATCATTTTTTACCTGATTTCCAGCATTCATTTAGAGAATTTTTTGTAATTTCACTAAAGGGAAAAAGTCAAAACATTTTTAAGGCATAAATAGTGGTGAAAGAAATAATATGCGTTAAATTAGTGATTGCATATTACATTGCTGATGAGAATAAACTTTTATTTCTGCTTATAGGAAGTATTTAATGAAGTTGAACAAAATAGACCAAAAGTGGAAACAGTACTTCAGCAGGGTCAAGAATACCTCAAAAAGTCTGGTTCAGGAGCAGCAAATAACCTGCAGCATAATTTGCGCACACTGAAAAACCGCTGGGACAGTGTGACAGCACGTGCTTCTGATAAGAAGATCAAATTAGAAATTGCTCTTAAAGAAGCAACCGAATTTCATGAGGCACTGCAAGTAAGTTATTTATGGTTAAAAAATTAATGTAAGCTTTATTTTGATAAATGAACATTTGAACATTTTCTCACCAGTATACAGTGGAGCTCATTTTATATAACAAAATTTTGTGAATGGGGAAGATCATTTTTTTTTTTTAAGTTGTTTTACAATGCAATAGTCTTAAACAAATAAAACTTGTATAAACTGCAGGAAATGTAAAAACAACCATTTACCATTAAAGGGCACATAGATTCTTGTCAAACCATTCATTACATAGTGTTTATAATAACAGTTCATAACATATGTCATCAATCTATATAAGCACAAAACTACTGTTGGCCAAAGACTGCCGACTTCTGCATATAATGTAGCTATATACATGAACAGATAACTTCTATCTTTGAAGTGCTCTCAGATTCTCTGAAATAACCAATTTGCAAATCTAAATATAAGGTTAAATTGACTAAACCTAGGAAAATCATGGTGGCTGTAAAAATGTGTAAATCATGGGAAAATTATAATTCTGAGCATATTATAGTGCTAATTTGTATAATTGCATATGCGTTTTATAAATTAGCATTTCTTCTGAGAGTAGCTTGAAATCCTTGAGAAAAGATGGTTAATGTCATAATAATTAATACGTCACATTGCTTATTTTCAGGCATTCGTTGATTGGCTAACAAATGCTGAAAAAACCCTCAGCAATCTGAAACCAGTATCACGAGTCATGGAGACAATTCTTGGGCAGATAGAAGAGCATAAAGCATTCCAGAAGGATGTTGGTGTGCACAGGGAGACCATGTTGAATTTGGACAAAAAAGGAACACATCTCAAATATTTCAGTCAGAAGCAAGATGTTATACTGATAAAAAATCTACTTATTAGTGTACAGCACAGATGGGAAAGAGTTGTTAGTAAATCTGCCGAAAGAACTAGAGCCTTGGACCATGGTTACAAAGAGGCAAGAGAGTTCCATGACTCGTGGTTAGTATTTTTAGTATTTGTCAAAATAGAATATATCATAATAAAGTATGTATTTATACTGCATATAAATTCATGGTTACAAAGAGGCAAGAGAGTTCCATGACTCGTGGTTAGTATTTTTAGTATTTGTCAAAATAGAATATATCATAATAAAGTATGTATTTATACTGCATATAAATTCCTTGGCATCAATTGATCTACAAAATCATATTCGACTAAGCATTTTCAATAGGGAGGGCTGCTTTCAACCTTTCGAGTACCTAATTGTTGGAAACAAAATTTTTAATAAATTTTTTGTAATGGAAGTTATCACAGTGGAAGATTTACATACACTATCATTGTTGAAAAATGCATAATTAATAATACTAGATCTGCTCTAAGAAACACACTTTTGTATTACTCCTCACAACACACTTATAGCATATGCATTGATTGCAATACACCAGATTCAGTGAACTGTTGGTTTCTATTTAGAAATAACAGTGAAGTGTAGCATCTTAAAATGAAATCGTTAAGTGAATCCATCAGCACTCTTTAAAACTAATAACTTTAAGAAAATACGGGAAGGCTTGTAGTCAGAGACCAGTGAGAGCATTCACTAAGGCCTCATACTTCCCACTGCCTCTCTCGTTTGTTTACCTCAAGCTAAAAAGTATAGTGTATTTTATGCTCATAATAATTATGTGTTTTAAATTAATGAGTTGGCAGTGAAATTGAACATTATTTATTTTATTAACTTTGGATGTCTTGACAGATCAGGCCCCATCTTCAAAAATTGTTCAGAGCGACTGATTAATGCTGAAAGGTTTCACTCTTATATCAACTTCTAATAACTTAACAAAAATGAAGACAACTTCAAAAAATGTGCCTCATTTGATTTTTTTCTTTGTGGGTATTCGTACTCATGCTTTCTTTTACAATTAATAGTTTTTTTCTTTACTTAATTATCCATATTGTTTATTGCATTGATTTTACTGCAGTAATTTTACTCACTGATTTTATTGCCAATAATACAGGCTAGAAAAGTAATGAGCAATAGAAAGTATAATCTCTATTTGCAGTAGAGCCAACCCAACTATTGTAACATATTCTGTGCCCTCTTGATTTAGCATGAACTAGTCACAGGCATTACCTCTTATACCATCTGTTTAACTGTATAGACCTACAGCAGACATCATTGAAGATAGCCCTTTTACTATGTAAAAGCCCTAATTACATAACATCCTACAAAATAGAAAACAGGATTTCTTAAAAATTGATAACTCTTTGTTCATTTGTTTTAATATGCATGAACACTCAAGCGAAACTAGTTCCATGCAAGTTTGTATTCATGGACTAAATGAATTTGATTAAAAGTAATATAGAGCTTTCTAAATAATTCCATTTCAAATCCAAACAAATTTTCTTTGAGTAACAACTTTTGAAAGATTTGAAAAACTTTTAAAATTGAATGTTGCTATTTCAGGTCAGCACTGATGACATGGCTTGAGGATACAGAAAAGAACTTGGATGATTTGGCAGTGGAGGCTGGCATTGGTAATGATCCAGAAAAAATCAAGGCACGTCTTGCCAAACATCGAGAATTCCAGCGAGCTCTCTCTGGAAAACAAGCAACATATGATGCTACAATGAGAGCAGGTAAATCCCTGAAAGAAAGAGCACCAAAAACTGATGAACCGGCCCTGAAGCAAATGATGAATGAACTGAAAAATAAGTGGAACTCCGTATGTGCCAAGTCTGTAGATAGGTGAGTATCATTTGTATTAGTGCTTATAGTATTCAATAATTCATGAAAGCAAAATTAATGAAAAAGGTGTCTAATGCATCAATAGTTTTTGATTAGATTAATTGCTTTATCTATATGTAGTTTGATGAGCGAAACATTTTTGCACATTTGTGGATTTTCACTGCCAAGGATATAAAAGTTTTAAGTTAAACATGTTCTGTTCCTTGCATCTGAGTAAACTTCTGTTCGAATTAAAATTCTTAAAGATGTTCCTAGTATTCTTGCTCATGCACCAAAAATAAAATATAATGTTCCGATGTCTTTATGGTTGGTTGAGGATAATCACCGTTGACTGAGGTTAATAGGTGATAGATTGTAAATCTATTAAGGAGATTTTTCTCTTTTACCATAGATACTTAGGTTTTATGTTCATGAAATGATATTAAAATGTAATTCTAATTTACTGCCAAGGATTGAAAAGGTATGCATTTAACTTCAAGATATAAAATTTTTCAATTTAATATACTTTCTCCAAATATTGCAACTGTTTTAATCCTAATATTCTATAAACTAATATTTAACATTCTTATTTCATTCATGATAAAGGTCAATGGTAAAATTATAAAAATAATATACTTGTGATTATTCAAAATACAATTAGGGTTTACTTGCTTGTGTATCTCTTCTGATAATCAGATGTCAGTATGAACTATAACTATTCTAATTAGAAGTTACCAAGTTTTTTTGCTTTTTTGTTTTGTTTTTTTTTTTTCCTCATTTTTTTTTTTTTTTTTTTTTACTGTATACCCTACTTTTATTTACCTAATTGTTTTACTTTGTTTGCTGTATGATTACTGAATTACTGTTTTCTTATATTACACACACATATACACGAATATATAACATCCATGCCCATGATCCCCTGATCCTGACTCGAACCCATGATCCCCTGCGCTATGAAGCACCAAAGCCTTGGCGAGCACGGCTATGGGGACCAGCAAGTTAAAAACATAACACAGGAAACATCATAAAAGTAATTTTACTTGGACATGTTTCGAAGCATATGTGCTTCATCTTCAGCTGTCTCTAACTGACTCGGTATTTGTCTCTGCAATATTGGAATTGTAAGCTTTGATGTGATTGGTGCTATTATATATTTCCATAGGGTGCTGCATGGCAGCAAATCAAAATTTATTAAGTTGTCTTCATTAAGTTGCTAATCATTCCTAATGGTGTGGATTTTCTCCTGAACATCAAATTCTGCTGTGTATCTTGCATGTTTCATGAGTGTTAAATTCTGCTGTATTTCATGATATAATGACCAGAAGTGGTCTGCAATTGAGGATTTCTCTCTTTCCATTTGATTGCTCTAATGTTCATTTAGTGTTGTTTCTAAATTTCTCTTGTTACTTCCTCTACATAGTGTGTAGAGAAGGCTTTGTATTGCACTCAAAAATTCAATACCAAGATTTCACTGGAAGTATGTTTTGGAATTTCCTGAATATTATTATTATTATTTATTATTATTATTATTTTATGTATATATTAGATGTGAACGAAAGCCATTGTTAACTGCTGTGTGTATTGTGTGTTCATATTCAATCTTATACTCCTGCACACCAATTACATTATAACTATTCTATATCATACCAATAGTAAAAAGAAAATGATTTTGTTTTCACAGACAAAGAAAGTTGGAAGAAGCTCTTCTTTTCTCAGGCCAATTCAAAGATGCTGTTCAGGCATTATTGGAGTGGCTGCAGAAAGTGGAAAAAGTTTTGGCTGAAGAAGGACCTGTTCATGGGGATCTAGACACAGTTATGGCACTTGTTGAGCAGCATAAGGTAACTTTGGTGTTATATTTTTATATTTTACTTTATTTTTTAATTATGCTAAGCTATACTTGTGAATATGATAGGCAAATAATCCAGGCTCTTATCCAGTGCATATCCAAATGCATACAATAAACTTTTTTTTACACTGATTTTAAGTTATTCTTAAATTACAACATTATTTTTAAAAACTGCCATTCATTTTACATATATGTTATCACCCTTTTGACATTTGAATGCCCACTTTTTTCATATTTATTTGAGAACTGTTGTATATTTTTACTTCTTTTCTGAAAGTGTTGCAGTAAAGATTGTTTATCTATATAATTTGCAACATTTTCTATTTTTAGCTACTATCTCTACAGATGAGTTCCTGTACATGCAAATATTATATGTTCAATTTCTTAATTCCTGCCTTGGATGCTGCACTGATTTTGTGGGACAGTATTTCTTATTGTTTTAATTTTCATGGTTCTTGCCTATGGAGTACTTGTTTCATTAAGTTTGTGTTTCCCAAATATTCCTCATTGAAATAGAAAATGTTAAAAGATCTTTTTTCGGTTAATTTACCAAAAAAAATAATTTACATATCCTCAAATTTGCTCTTCTCCATATTTGTTCTAGTTTATTATTCTCCAAATTATATTAGTCCATACAGAATTTCTTAAGCTCTTCTTTTGATAGTCTAAACATTGTCTTGTTATATTACTTCTAAATTCAAGAGTCTAAGCCTATATTTTAGAGCCCTTTTATTAATCATTTGTAGTGAATGTGTTTCACTTACTTACATTAGATTGACTTAAGATTTCTTTACAAAACATCCTCTGTGTTATATCTACTACTTCCTCTGCTACATCCAGTTCCAATAGTTCAATACCATTTAATTTTTGGGTTAATTATGATAATGTAAACATTCCTTTAGCCATTGTATTTATGCTAGAGACTCTGTATCTGTAATGTCTAATATAGCTTATTTTTCTTTTATCAATGCTTGTATCATCCATTTTTTGTCCGCTTAAATTTTTACTTCTAAATAAACTATCTTATAATCTGTGCTACCTTTCTTTAACTTTCTTTTTGCTCTTGTTTTGTCCCTTTCTTAAATACAATTTGTTTTTTATTTTGATGTGCATTCATTACAATATTTATCTATTTCTTGAAACAATTGTATTAAGCCATTTACTGAAATTGACCCTACCACCAACTTATTTGTAAATAGCAAGTCAAGAATTGCAATATTGTTTATATTACATGTGTAATATTAGATTGTTTCTAATAAAATTATTTTTTTATTTAACCCTAGTAATGTTTAAACAGTGTATAAGTTGAACAAAAATGGATTCAATTTACATCTTGCCATTGTTCTTTTGTGCATTTAATTTCTGTGTTTACCACTCTTTTATCAAGACTCAAAGTGAATTAAAATATTTTAGTTTCATAGAGTCAGTATTGTATACCCTTTTATCATTGCATTGGTGCAGCATCTCTGTGAATGAATTCATAACACCAACATGGTACAGTCAATGTCATTTAACAATTAATTCTTCTATCTGACTCTATAAAAAATATCTCTAAAGAAAATTAATGATAAAAGAACTTTTACAAGTAAATAGACCATTTAAGCAGAGAAAATAAAACATCATATTTTGTGTTTCTACAGACATTTGAGGAAGATTTTCAGAGTAGGGCAGCACAAATGGAATCAGTGCAGCGAACAGGTCATGAACTGGAAGTTAAAGCTACTGCTGCTGATGCTGCAACTATTCGAGCACAGCTTTCAGAACTCACTGGCTTATGGAACAGGGTTGATTCTTTGAGTACAAGGAAGACTCAGAGACTAGAAGAAGCTTTGAAAGAGGTAAACACTTATTTTTACTATTGGAACCAGGTGTGATATTCAATATATATAAGAGAAGAGTACTATCATTATAATAAAAAAAAACTTATTTTTACATTCAGAAAATTCACTGTAATGTGGTTATCATGATAGTAATTTCTGCGAGATTGGATAATTGGATTATTTTTCCCCCCTTTTGTAGGCTGAGCAGCTGCACAAATCAGTCCATATGCTGCTAGAATGGCTATCAGATGCAGAAATGAAGTTGAGATTTGCTGGACCTTTGCCTGAAGATGAGCAAGAAACAAGAAATCAGCTAGCAGAGCATGAGAAGTATGTTGAAATTTATTGAAGAGTTGTATGTATTTTCCCAAGTACTATAATTAAGCTTTGTGATAGCTGCTACTTAATGAATCAAAAAACTCACATCTTGGAGAATAAGCTCCTAAAGCTGCTTAAAATTTTCAGAAGAAATGAAGACATAAATAAATGATATATTCAACATTGTAATCTGTAAGGTTTACAACTACCCCCATCTAATTGGAGAGGGATTGCATAGTTTTAACATGCTCTCTAATGACATTAATTGAAAACTGGTACCATCGGTTTATACAAAGTATAAACAGAGTTTATACAGAGCCTGAAAATGCACTTTATTGCTGCATTGTGTACCCAAAACAAGAATGACTACATGTTTGGATTCATAGACAAGCCACCTCCTTGCTGCTAACAGCGCCTCAAAATACTGGATAGTCTATGCAAGTAGACCAAGCACATTTAAGATGATACATGTAGAAAATGCACTGTTAAACATTATCAACATATTGGACTGTAAAATAATTGTTCAGATAATACAAACATACATAACATTGTAAATTGTGGACCCTATTTTGAGATTAAACTCAGTAATCCATCCAATTCTAGGATGTAGATCATGTCAGAAAGTACATTTTTTAATTATTCTTAATTTTTAATATATTTATTTACAAAAAATTATCTCTGATAATGAATTATACAAAGGTGTTAGTCTTGCATAATTTACAATTACATATCTGTTTCCAATAACTAACTCGTGCTTTCTTAGAATATCCATGTTTATTATGTTTACAACAGTACATTAATTATTACCAGTATTTTTGACTGAATAAAATCCTCCTCTGTATAGAAGGCATAAGTAATATTTATCTAAATAGGAGTAAAAACATAGATTACACTCAAACTTCACTCTTGAAATAAGGTAACTTACCTTATTTACCTTATTTCAAGAGTGAAGTTTGAGTGTAATCTATCTATAAGGTAAATAAGGTAAGTTACCTTATTTCAAGAGTGAAGTTTGAGTGTAATCTATGTTTTTACTCCTATTTAATTAGTTACTTCACTGTGCATTCCCATTAATGTTTTAATTAATATGTATCTTTTTAATTCCAATCTAAACCTGATTTTATTCATATGCAATTTCTTTATAGGAACAAAACTATTCCATTGTATTAAACCCGTTTTTCAAAATCCTGCAAATTATTTGTTGGTCTATGTAAGTCCTTTCTGTGTTTGGTTTCTTTATTATGAGTAGCTGCTTTGGTAGAATTTCAAGCATTTTGAATAGTGATTTACAGAGTGACATCTTCCCCTGCCATTATTCTTATTATCTTTTTTGCATAATAAACATTTTTTGGCATCTACTAAATTTCCCCAGAATATTATTCCAAAGGTCATCAATGAATTAAAATAAGCATTATAACTGTTTTTAGAATTCTCTTATTTATAACCTAAATTATAGTCTGATTGCAAAACATGCACAGCTCAATTTGGGTAAGATATAACTAATATGGTGTTTTCAATTCATATTACTGCCATCAATAAGGTCCAGGAATTTTAATTATTGGCTTCTACAATATGATTACCTTCATATTCTATCCATAAGTACGAGATAGTTGTATGATTTATACAAAAATTAAATGTAGATCCCCCCCCCCCCAATTTGTTGAATTTTGTTACTTTCAAACCAATTATTTAGTGGCTGAAGATTTTATTAAACGAGTCTAGGAGCTGACTGGTTTTTTGTTCTTTAATTACAATATTTGTAATGCAGATAGACCATTAAAATAAGTAAAAATAATAAGGGATCTAGGATAGAAACTTGTGGGACACCCTGCTTTATTTCAGGCCATTGAGAGCAAGCATTGCTATTATTTGAAGAATTTATTATAAACTTTTGCTTACTGTTCGATAAATAGGTTGCAATCCATTAATACCCTTAGTCCTAATACCATAGTGTGATAATTGGATAGAAGTAACCATGATAAGTTACTAATAGAAGAAGATGCAAGAAGATTTTGCCAGTATAGAGGGAGATTGATTCTTCAATAACAAATAAATATGTTATTTATATCATAGTAGATTCTCTGAAAGGCAGGAACAAGATGGTCTGAAGATCCCTTTAGGTCTGCCAGGCATTTTTTGAACATGTTTTTTGATGTCAGTAAACAAGCAGTAACACCTATAGCTTTTTATTAAGTCCTACATTAAACCTCATAAACTAGAACAAATAGAGAAACTTAGAGATGCTAGTGTAATATGCAGAGAATCTGTTATAAGTGAAAAAATTGTTCTGATAACATTAGCAAATATTGAAGTTTTGATACATAAAAGATACTCTCTAATTTCTAGATTTATGAGAGAAATGGCAGAAAAAGAAAGAGAGAAGGATGATACGATTGCACTGGCTCAGCGAATATTAGCCAAAGCTCATCCTGATGGTGCAACAGTTATTAAACATTGGATAACCATCATTCAGTCACGTTGGGAAGAAGTTTCTACATGGGTGAAACAGGTGAGATAGTTTTGAATGCAAATTATTTTGTATCCTAAATCAGATTGCTTAGAATGTTGTTCCAAAGCCAGCTGAATATACCTATATTTTGTATATTTCTATGTTCATTAACCCATTGGAGCCTTTTTTAATATCCTCGGCTACCTCAAAAATTTGAATTGCATCACTGGACAGTTATGTGAGTGCAATGTGAAATTTAAAAATTCATGTAAAATCAACCAATACAACAATTTTAATGAAAGGGTGTTTTGGAACAGTGATACATAATACATTGAATATTTCTGAGTTGGGTTTATAACACTTGAGTATCAGAAATATTCTATTCCAATATAATTTGTTTCATAGAATTTTGACTGCATGATACCAGAAGCATTGACTCATAGATTTTGATGGCCTAATATTGTGGGTAAAGTAGATCTGGAAACAGTTTCCAAATGAAGGGCAACACTTGCCAAGCATTTTTACTATTTTTTCCCCTCTACTGTAGCATAAAAACATCTTTTGTTCCATTCTTTTCTTTCTTATCTGATGGTGGAATGTGCTTTGGAAAAGAGGCACATATTTTATCTTGCAATATCAATGGAGTGAAGGTCAACCTTTATCATTGAACTCTGATAATGATCAACTTTGAAACTATAGTGCGTCACAGCATAAGAAACAACGCTGTCACCTAACTTCACAAATTGACAGCTAACCTTCCATTTCATACACGCAATATTTATAGCAGACTTAAGATTAATACCTAGCATCACTTTATTATGAAATATGTCAGGAGAGATATCCTCCTTATTTGCTCTCATAGCATTAGTTTTTCTTTTCATTAGTGTTCTAAAGAGATCAATGCTACCTGTTTGTTAAAAATGCAAATATATGCAGTTTTATTGGCTAGTGCAACTTGTGAGTTATGCTTCACATGTGTTATTATTTCTAAATTGATTAGAAATAATTACTTTATTTCAAATCTGAAGTACAATTCTAACTCTCAGAGCTTTATAGTCGAAAACTGACACTCTTGGCTTGCAACTCATCCTTTTATAGCTGTCAATGACATGACCAGAATTTCAAGAAGTAGCAAACATTTTAACATGTATCCACACACCCAGGTGTAGCATTCCAAGGCCTGCTATGTAAAGGAAGCCGACTGTACATGTGCAATAATACAGCTTTAACTGCTGCAAAGCAAACTGCTAACACTCATGCCACGATTACAGGCCAGCAAGGCATAGTAGTCACTTATTAATTTTTGATAATCATTTATCCATTGCCTGATGAATTGGCATAGTATGTTAATGTTGATATGCTTCAAATAACTACAACATCTGATATATCATAAAATAATGGATTGAAGTATTGACGCAGTGATTGTAAATCATAAATTCTCCTCCATCATCTTAGTACCTAACATTTTCTTTTATATACATATAATTATCTTGAGGGTAAAAGACATGCTGACCAGGGGAAGGCTTTAAAACAAAAAAAAATTCCTTGTTACAGCGTGAACATCGTTTAACAGAACATCTTCGTTCATTGCGGGATTTGGAAGGCTTATTGGAAGAATTACTTGCATGGTTAGCTGGCCTGGAAGGCACTTTGCTCACTTTGGAAGCAGAGCCTTTGCCAGATGACCTACCAACATTGGAAGGGCTTATTACAGATCATAGGGAGTTCATGGAAAACACATCTAAACGACAAACAGAAGTGGACAGTGTATGCAAATCCCGCCAGCAAATGAAACCAGCACAACCATCGCAGCAGGCAAAGGACCGCAAACTGTCCAGACCAAAAACACCTGCGTGAGTATTCTCTTCTTTCATTTTTTGTAATAAGCTTACATATATTTTCTTTGTATGCAGCATGGAAATTACTTATGTCATAATTAAGTGGGGAAGTGGTTTCGGCTGTGGTTGTCATAGTTGCTTTATGGCAGTTATTTATGTGAATCTAAATATATTATTGATAAAGGAATATGTATTGCTGGTCAGTAGTGTGTTATCTTCTGGTTTATCTCTTCAGCTTTTTGTTTAGTTTTCTTAGTTTTCCTTTATTTTACACCAACATAGTAGAAGAAATTGAGTTTGTAAAAATTGAATGTACCTAATTATTTTGTTTACTTTTCATTTTTGTGTTTGGTTAAAGGCTATTAAAATTACTTTCTTCTTCAGCTATTAAAATGAACTGTAGATAAGTTCCACCTTTGCAGAAGTAGAAATTGTAGAATTGTTTCATTTATCAAAGAGCAAATAACTTCCTGAACAGTTAATGTATAACTAAGCACATTAAAAGATGCTAAATCATTATTAGATTACCAACATAAAGCATTAGAGAAACTCTCACTGGAGTAGACCAAACAATAATATTTTCAAGATGGTGGACAGGCATATGAAATCCACTTCAAACATATAAATAATTCTGCTTCCCTTCACTTACTTTGTAATTGAGAGCATCATAATAATGGTGAGCTTTTTAAAGCTCTATAGTAATTTGAAAGATTTAGTATTGAATTTAGATTCATTATGCTATTTGCTGTCTATAACAGGAGAATTTAAGGTATCCTTGGATCAAATGGAACATATTCTTCCAAATAATATATTAGGTCTTATTTTAGGGGTACCTGCACAGTAACTAGTAGAATAACTTAAAAATGAAGCTTATCTCAGTTTTTCATTTTAAGATTACAAAGCAGAAGAAATAGAGCTTTAGAAAAAAATATTTGTCATACTTCTACAAGGAGGGCGAAAAATGGGACAGGTCCAGTTTTCATCTAAAGTGAAGAATGATTTTCTGTCGAGTTTTATATGCTGAAAAAATAGATAACTCTTGATTCCAAATATTTATCTTTACAGGCATTTCAAAGTTCTTAGGCATAAATATTAAGGATCCAGAAATATGGTGTAAAAGGGTGCTTTATGAAGTTGAAATTGCTTTGTGTCACTCGACGGATAAATATATTGGAAATATTCTGATGTGTTCCATTCGCATGGCTTTCTCTGCATTGCTGTAACAAATTATTGTTGTTAAAAAGCCTATCCTTCTATCTACTTCATTGTAATTGAAATAAACATTAGCAGAGATGGTACATTATTACTTGCTTCCTTGTTAGTGAAAGGGAGATAAATGAATACATAGGCTAAAGCAGCAGTTAACACTTTTAAAAGCTGTTGCCATTGGTAAAATCTGTTTCTTGTATGACCAGGAGTTTACAAATTCAATATGAGAAAAATTTAAGTATTTTTAAATTTAAACCAATAACAAGGAATATCTCAGAAATGGTTGACTTAATGAAAAACAATCTTTATGACATAAATTGTATATTAATGAGATCTATATTTTTTGTAGCAAGGTTATGTCTATCTCTTATGGTTTACCAGTTATGCAAAATTTATCCAGAAATTTATCTTCAGAAGCTATTATCAGAAAATTCAATATATACATCTTATTTGATATGTGAATATCTTTAATATACAGTATTTTAATCAAAATCGTTGGAGCCATTTTTGAGAAAATCAAAATTTCCAAAAATTTTTCCATGTAAAGGGTAGTTTGGGGGGGGGGGATTTTCTCAAAATATTTGTGTCAATCACTGGAAGATACTAAACTTAAATACAATGTTTGGTATTTTACTGATTTTTCATTTTTGACCTATTGTGTTCACAGACAATCAGAGACCTTTTTCTAAAAATGCTTTATTTGAATACAGGGAACCCTAAAACGTACATTTCCAGTGGAATCTTGTATCAAATTTTTTGATAGAACACAATACCTTCTCTATTCACATGTACATAGTACGTGTAGAGAAAGTAAAAAGAAAGGACAACTTGGAACAGATAAAATATATTGAGGCAATAGAGTCTATAATGAAAATCAACAGTCTGAAAACTAAAATTTGGATGCATCTTCTCCTCGCATATGTCAGCAATAATTACTAACGCTGTATATAAATATCTTCTCTGAAATAATAATAATCTTGATGAATAAAAAAATATCCATTCTTATTTGTTTGTCGGTATGCCTCTAATGATGTATGTATGTCAGCAAATTTAAATTTTATTTTGTTAGAGGCCTACATTGCCAATTTACTTTGCTAAATGGAACTTGCTTGAATCACTTGCACATGTTTTAGTGTTATTGTTTTGTCTTGAAAATGCACTGTTGTAAATGTTATATGTACACTGCATGATTCTTGTTTGGTGAGCATGTGTGTCTTTCTGTCTTTACCTGCCTGTGTACGATGTTGTCACGTCTGCATCTGCAGTAAAGAGAACCACCGAGACAACAGAGAATCATCTCCAGAACTTGATTCCCCATCCCGCAAATCTAGGTGGGTATTTCAGATTATTTACTTGGTTCTTCTATCATCAGTTGATCAGTTGTTTTAAATTAACAGTACCACTGTGGGTGGTTAAGTAATTTGGACAGTTACATGATTTGTGCCTTACCCATGTTCCCCAGATACTTATGACAGTAATGCAGTAATTTGAAAGGCATCAAGCAACAGTACAGGCTTCTGTTTTGGAATTTGTTTCCTTTCTTGTTTTATATATACACTGAATTTATCTGAATACAAGACTGTTTTTTACCGAAATATTAATGTTCAGAACTGAGGGGTTGTCTTGCACTCGCGACATATGTTTTCGAAATACATGTAGCGGAAAAAGTAAGTTTCAGACTTCACGTTTACGGCAGTGGCAAAGTCTGGAGCAAATGGTATAGATCACGACCAAGGTTGCAACATATACAGCAGATTTTGTGCGTTTCATTTCATGCCCAAAATTGGCTGTTAACAGGCCTATAAGCATTTTCATTGTAAAAAATGTTACTCTCTGAGACTAAAATAAAATTAGAGGACTTTCTTTCACATCAGTGGATCCATGTAATCTATTAGAAGCCAACGGTCAAGCAAAAAGTTCATTACCCCTCCTCCTGGCTCACATACCGATACTTTTCCTGTTTCCTTTGTATCTCACCTGCAACGTGAATTTATATGCAAATTCGAATTAGGTAACGTTTTAAGGTATGTATTAACTATATTGTCTTAAGAGAAAATAGCAGCCAATTATCATCATTACAGTTACATATCACCACCGCTACCATCATCACGTTCTATCATCACATACATTCTGTATTCCTGCTCAAAACATGAATATACACGCAAATTCGAATTAGGTAATTACAATATATTATATTAAGTAGTCTTAATCGAAAATCTTATCCATATTGTCGGTACAGCTAAGCTGCCGCTGTCACCAATAAACACAGACATACCTAGACATTTCCCTCTATTTTATCCATCTCGATCCCGCTTGCAGTGTGAATTTCTGTACAAATTCAAGTTAGGTAAAAATATTAAAAGTATGTTTTCTAAATAGAAAATCGTATCCATCATTGTCATTACAGCTACACTGCCATCATTTACCATTGCACCCATACCATACGTTTCTGTACTTCTCTACTCTCTCTCCTTCCACACTGAAAACATGAATTTCTGCGTAAACTCAAATTAAGTATTTAAAAAGAAAGGCCTTTATCAGCTAAAGTGTCTTTTAGTTTGTTTAAAAACATGACAAACTATTAAATTTCATTTAAAAATTAAGTTATGTTGTCTTCTTTTTATATATGAAGACAATATGCTAAATTCCAAAATTAAGTTCTGGAAGATGGGGGTCATCTTGTATTTGAGATCCTCTTGTATTCAGATAAATACTGTATATATAATTACAGAGAAAATTGGATTTCTTGCCTAATTAATTATCTGTTCAAGTAGTTCCCTAGTGAATCCATACACCCTGAGTATTCTCATAATATGAATATAAATCTTAGGATGATATAGCATATTATTATTATTATTATTGTTTAATTATGCAGCAGTATAGACTGCCTGCTCTTCATCTCTCAATCTCAGGGTGATTTTAAGTTCCTATTAATGTAGCATAATGCTGTCTGCAAAAGTGACGATTATTTAATGGCTTCCTAAACAAAGTTTTTATTTGTAGCATGAGTGCAAGGTAGTGTTTGAATTTTATCTTTGGATATGAAAGGAAGCATTAACTGAGAATTTAATGAACTTAAAATAAGCTATTTCTGGAATACAAGGTTCCTGGGCATGATGGCAAAACTTTTAAAGGTTCATAAATTTTATTTTTGAATATGAAAGAAAATATTTACTGAGAGTTTCATGAACTTAAAATAAGTTATTTCTGGAATAATAAGGTTTCTGGGCATGACAGCAAAGTTTTTAAAGGTTTATATCCCTTTCTTCACTGTAGTATTACTAGTTGCTTATTCCATAAAGATTTTATATACCTTACAAGTAATGAGAGTAATGAATATGCCCCTTTGTAACAAAAATATCTAAAAAAAGTAAGTAATTTAGTTATCCTAAAATTGTCAAACACAGAGAAGCGATTCATAAAAGACATTTGAAAGAAAGTGGAGCCTCTTGATCATCCAGATAAGGTTTCATCCCTGTACAACACATTACTTTGCTTCAGAATTAGCAAATGGCATTAGGGGCCATCCAGTCTACCTGCTTTCACTGTTATTTGATAGATGGCACCAAAATCGCAATTACCATCTATTCTAAGTTTCACTATTATTTTGGCCTGAAAGAGAAACTATTTACCTTGGTGACTGAGGGAGACCACAAGAAAAACTCAACCATTCAATAGCCAATGGGATTTGAGCCTCCTCTGCTTTTGGCCACACAGGACAGCAATTGGTTTGTGCAGTTGTGTGCAGTTTCTTAGACAGAGAAATAATGAATTACACAGATAGCTCTGCAATTGTCAAGATGATGCATTGCCTATCATCCTTCAGGATGCAAAATACATCTTACTATTAAGGATCAAAAGTGGATCAAACAGCCTATAGGCAGTAACACTTCTGTTTTGGCATAAGGATACTTAAATGTTAATGCTGCCAAAGCATTGTAGCAGCTGCTGTGGCATTGATGTTACCCTTTAAATATTATCTGCAGTTTTTTTAAAAATAGGTATTATCTCAATCAACACCACTCTTTTTATAATAAATATCAATTTATTATTAGAGGGCTAGTACTCTTCCAAAACATTCATTTTGATAAACTTTGAGATTCCCATATTTTTGTTGCTTTTAATTGTAGATTTTATATTTTAATATACGAGGGTCACTCCAAAAGAAATACACACTATTTTTTTAAAAATATAGTTTTTATTCTACATGTTTGAAATTTTTACAGTGTGTGGATACTTCCTTTAGGAACAGCATTTCATTGATGTTTGGAGGAATCTAGTAACAGTGACAGTCACATTATATGTGATATTAATTTTTAACACTACGTCACTTACATTCTTATTATGAGGGACTAGTTTCAGAAAATGAATGAAAATGGGAGCTTAGGCTTCCGAAACTAGTCCCTCATAATAAGAATGTAAGTGACATAGTGTTAAAAAACCAACTCAACAAATTAATATCACATAGCTTTTCATTTCTCCACATAATCCCTATCCTTCTCAACTGCCTTAGGCCATCTTGGAACCAGTGCCTGTATACCTGTATGGTAAAAGTCTGGACCAGATGTTTGAGCCACTTTTTCACAGTGTGCATGAGGAAGTCATCATCTTCAAACCTCGTTCCTTGAAGAGATTCTTTCAGTTTCTCAAAGAGATGATAGTCACATGGAGCAAGGTCAGGACTTTAAGGCGGATGTTTCAATGTTGTCCATTCAAGTTTTCTGATCACTTCTATGGTTTTTTGACTGACATGTGGCCGTCCATTGTCATGCAACAGCAAAACATCCTGCTATTGCTGATGTGGTCGAACATGACTCAGTTGAACTTAAAGTAGAGTGACAATTTGTTACTGTGATGTGTTTGTCAGCAGACACCAGTTTGTTAACTCTCTGCACATTGTCAGGAGTTCGTGCAGGGTGAGGCCTGCTACTGCGCGGAAAATCCTAAATATTGCTGCATCCACTTTCATCACATAATCTCTTGCCCGCCGACTAACTGTACTTCGATCGACAGCAGCATCTCCATACACCTTTACCAACCTCTTGTGGATGTTTCCCACTGTCTCGTTTTCACAGCACAGGAATTCTATGACAGCATGTTGCTTCTGATGGATGATGTCAAGTGCAGCTGCCATCTTGAATGCTGTTCATGGGAACAGGTTGAACCAAACTTGAACACAAGTGGGAAGAAGTATTTTTACACAGTAAAAATTTCAATGATGTAGCATGAAAACTGTATTTTTTGAAAAATAGTGTTCATTTCTTTTGGAGTGACCCTTGTAAGAAAGCACTGTGAGAGATAATCAGGCAGAACTTAGTGTTCCCAAGCTTATGCTATCAAGATGTTCAAAGAAACGTATATTAAGCATAGCATTAAATAAAAATAAGAGAGTACATATGATCATCAGTCAAGCTGTATATGATAGGTATAAGTTCAACACATCTGTTTCCCATTAGATAATTACGTCACTATATCACTGAGTATCACCTTGTACTTGTATGCCATAAAAAATTAAGTACTGAAGGCCAACCTTTTATTGGACTATTCTGTTTCTAAAAATAAACAAAAGGTATTTATATTGGAATAATTGTTTTTTCACCCAAGGACGTGTGTAGGACAGAAGTTGGATAGGTAGAATCAGTTTGAAAATTTCATTGCCATAGCCAGGATTTGAACCATGGATCTCATGGTCTCTAGCCGGTTGCACTTTCACTGAGCCACCATGGCAACACCTGGCATAGCATTGAATTTCTCAACTGACTCACATGTTTCCCGGTTTTCAGTTGGACTCCACCTATTCAAAAGGTATTTAGTTCCTCTTGTCTAGGTACAGTCCATTTTTTTTCTAATGTATTTTTATTGCACTCAAAATAGAGGAGATTCATTGACAGTGGTTTGGTATCATCTTTATGGGACTCTCAATAAGTGAAAAAATGTAGCGATGTGCAATGGGAACTTGTGAATTTCAAGTGGCTCAGTACTTAATACATTACATAATTTCCTGTGTATGTTTCCATTGCCTACTGTTCAGCAAGTATCCCATTTCCTTACTCTTTCTTATGGCTATGGATGTCATAAGCACTAGTGTTTACTCATGCTTACATCCAGCTTGAAACAATCATTTAGGTATTTTATTTAGTTATGAAGCATTTAATACAATTGCTGAAGAAGGTAAGTTAGCACTAATAGCATCACCTTAATAAATAAATAAATAAATAAAAAAAAAGGGGGGGATTAGATATGATCACAAAGAAGGACCAACAGTGATGCTTAACAGTATGTGTGAATGCATTAAAGCTTAATATTTATGTATTGCATGTTGTTTCTGTGTTAAATCCTTATTCTCTGTTTGTGTTGTGCCATTCTATACTATTTCTGTATCCTTTCATAGCCTGAAACGTGGCTCCAGTGAAGCAAGTCTAGGTGGTCAGCCCAGAAAAGACAGGTTAGCTTTGTTTTGACAGGCCATTAAATGCATATATGAACTGGCATTAACAAAGTTAACTAATATGTCCATGGAGTCTTGTTTTAAACCTTTGTAGCTCCTAAGAAATTAATTCTTAAACTTAATGTGGAAAAGAAACAGTAGAAACAATGCTTGCTTTTTATTTAAAGTTAATCATTTAATACTTTGTATGGAAGAAGAGGTGTAAGGAAAAGGTTACCACTTACAGAAACCAGAGCATTAATTTGTAGAGGTATAAGTTTTAATTATAACACAGGTATAAATCTAATTCTTTTGTCAAACTAATACAGATGTAGGAATAATAATATAATAACTGGATAAAAAATGGAAAAATAACAAAATATCTCACCATGAAAGCCTTACATAATGTAATTTACTGATAGTGTGAAGTAGGAGATAGTAACTGATGTCTCTTGTGTTCTTCCATTCTGCAATATCACTTATCATTTTCTGCTCTTATTAAGATGTTGAAACAAATCTCTCTTCCAGTACTGTCATAATAACATAAACCGGATATTTTCAAATCATTGTTACAACAGTACAATCATAGAACCTTCCCTGTAGTGCTATGATAGCATTTCGGCTTGCATTGAGAAGGGTTCAATTCCCAGTACCAGCATGAGGGTTTTCCCCTTTCTGGGAATTCAGTAAATTGCTGCACTTAAATTCATTAAATCCAGGGTACCTGTAGAGGAGCTGCTTGATTGAAAAGTAGTGGCTATGAACTCAGCAACTGCATTCTGGCCATGGATGTCCTGTTTGAATGGAAGCAGAAAATGAGAGGTCATGCAGGATGCCTGACTACACTCTGAATTATGTAGTGCTCTTAACACTTGAACTGATTTAGTGACATACGCGGTCTGATCAACAAAGACTGAGACTGATTTTTTCCTGTAGCTTCCGTGGTAGTTTCGTATCTGTAACATAAATATTTGAAAAGAGTGGGTTTTTATGTATAATGTCGGTAGGCGGCAGCACTCTCGTATCAGTAGGTTGGTAGTAATGCTCTATTTTGTAGACCCTATGTGCATTTTGCATACTAGATAGTGGAAGTTACGTGAGAGGAGCAGTACAGTGCAATCAAATTCTGTTTTCGTTTAAACCATACAGCCACTGAAACTTACGAAAAGCCTGAAGCAAGCATACAGAGAAGATGCACTACCTTGTGCAACAGTGTTTAGGTGGTTCAAGGCCAACTTGTCAGTGTTAAGAAGGTGGGCCTGGTGTTTAGGCTTCTGCTGTGGCTGAAGTCAACATCAACACAGCTGCTGTGATTGTCCGAGAGGATCGGCGTATAACATTACATAACTTCAGTGAAGTGTTGAGAATTTCATATGGCAATGTGTTGGCAATTATGCACGACCATCTCCATATGACCCAAGTTTGTGCTCATTGGGTGCCACGTCTGTTGACTCCCAAACAAAAGGCTGTGGGAATGGAGACAAGCTGTGAGGTGCTGCATCTCTTTGCTGATGGAGGGGATGCATTTTTTAAATTGATTATCACCGGTGATGAGTCCTGGCTGCATCATTATGATCCTGAAGGAAAACAAGAAGCCAGCACAGTGTGGGAATCGCCAGGTTCTCCAACACCAAAAAGGCAAAAGATGTTCTAACTGCAAGGAAAGTGATGATCACATTTTTTGATTGTAATGGAATGATTTACCAGCATCAGTTCCCCCTCACACTACTGTTACAGCAGCATACTACACGTCAGTATTGGCTACCTGAGGAAGCACATTGCAAAGATACGATCACAGCTTTCTCGGACTGGGTGGTGACTTATCATGACAATGCAGGGCCTCATGTCGCAAATCAAGTCATGCAGTTTCTGGCTCAATTCAACATTACCTGTGTACCACATCCCACCTTATAGCCCCGATTTTGCACCCTGTGACTTTTTTTTATTCCCATCACTAAAGGCAAAGTTTAGGGGTATTCGATTTAAGAATTCTTTAAGCAGTGCTCAAGAAAAGTGAGGTGATTCTCAAGGACCTGACAAAGAATGGTCTGCAGCATGTGTTCAAGGACTGGCAGAGACGCTATAAAAAGTACATTGAAGTAGGAGGGGACTACTTTGAAAAAGATCATGTAAACATTGAATTGGAGTAATAAACCTCTGTGAAAAAAAAATCAGTCTCAGTCTTTGTTGATCAGCCCTCGTACAAACTTCCTTTCTATTATATGAGGAATGTAAACAGTTCAAACAAGAAAAATACCCCCCCCCCTCTCTCTCTCTCTGCACTTTGAAATGCATCATTTATGTTTAATAATATAAAAACCAGAGTAAGGATGCATTGGCTCTTCCTTCTAATATGTGTTGCAGGATTTTAATGTGAGTCAAATATTTTTTCAAAGTACAGCTTTACATGCTCTTATCTAATATGACTTTAAAATCATGTTTTACTATGATTTCATGCTGGAAAACGTTTTTATAATTATTGATTTACCTACTTAGATAGATAATGGCAGATAGCCATTCTGAAGAATGCAGTGCAGTCAAATCATCCATTTTGAATTACATAATGTAAGGCAGCCAATAGTCTTTTATCAACAAATTAAACTAGCTATACGTTTGTCACTAAATTATGATGGCTCGCTATTTGTACTAACTATATAACCATGTACACTGTCCCTAAATTACTATCTGTGTACACTAAACACTTAACTCACTCAACTAAACCTAGCCTAAACCTAATCTCTACACCACAGGGTGCATCTACCTAATGTCTTCCACAAGCTCCTGAAAAAGGTCTCTTAATGGAGTGCACCCCCTCCAATAGTTCAGATTTTAGAAGGAATAATAGACATTCTGTATTTTCTAATATACCATGTTCAATCTATGTGTTTTATTTATAGAAGAACGGTTTCAAAATACTTCACCTTCTAAAAATATTTTGAAAATATTATTCTATGTAATAATGTAGGCATATAACCTAACCAATAAGCGAAGCAATTCAAGTGTAAACTCGACTCATTTTAACCAATGTGTAAATATGCTTCACTGTGTACCACTTCCAGTATTTTTATTCTTTTGATATAACTTAACAATAATGGTAATGGTAATAATACAGTTGATACTCTATGTATTTGAAACTTTACTTGCATGTTTTATTTGTTTTCTCATTTGTTCCTCTTCCCTTTTGATTGGTACTTATTGGATAAAAATTGCTTTATAAAGTCAATTCAAGTAAAAATGACATGAGGTACACCTGTTTACATTAAATGAAATCAATGTTTTTGTGTTATGTTTATGTGATCTTTTCTAAATGTACAAAACTAAGATATTGTTTTTTGTTGGCTGTTTTGGTAGCTCGTAGTTAGTTTGTTGATAAACAATTTTTTTTTTCTTTCTTTCTTGTGGATGTTTCTTAGCATCTTCTTATTAAAGCATGAACCTTACCATAGAATTTTTCTTCTGTTTGTGGTATGTTTGTAGTCGTGCCAGCCCAAGTCGCGAGAAAGCTCCTGAACTTATCCCACACATTGGGCCCAGATTTGCAGCCAAAGGAAGGTTAGATAAAAATGATAAGTAGCTTTAGATATCATTGCAGGAAATGCAGAAGAATGCATGTTTTAAAGATTTAACTATAGAGCAATTCCCATTCCAAAATTATGGATGAGACAAGCTCAGTGGTATTTTATTTTTATTCTTTGTAATAGTCTGGGCCTTTATCAAAAAGTTTTAATTTATAGTAAATATACAGTTAATTTAATGTGACTTAATTCAATGTTATCAATACATCAAATTAACTGTAATATTAAAAATGATGATGTAGGTAAGAAGTTAAATGGTCAAAACAATTTCACTTTACAAGAAAATATATTAATATACTCAAATAAATCAAACTGTTTACAATTATTTTTTCCTTTCTTATTAGAAACTAATCAAATAAAAACTTTTCCCCAATTTTTGATTAATTTTGGTACACACATTATTTTTGAAAAATATGGTTCCCTGGAATTGCTCTGTAGTGAAACAACAGTTGTTGTAAGAAACTTTCTTTTTTCAACTTTTACTGTAGTATGATTGTTTAATTAGCCAGTGATCTCGAGATTATAAAAATTAATATTCCTGCAATGAAATCTTGAATGTTAGATGTGTTATTTTTAATATTTCATTAACATACAATTAATACTGTTGGGCTTCCTTTTTCTTATTAGCCCACAGATTCTTAACAGGTACTTATATACTTATGTTAATCTCTTTTTCATTTTAACATCAGGTCTTTAGAATATAAATAGGCAGCTTATTCTTATCTTTTGTTTTTCTTCTGTTAACTTGGCTCAACATAACAAAAATCTTTTGTTTAAATTCTAAAAAAAATGTATTTGCACAGCCAGTAGATTTTATAATTGCTCAGTAGCTTCAGTATATCTAAGATCAAACAGAAGCATAGGGCATGGATTAGTTTTTCAAATTATAAATAAATAATTTGGAATCTTGAAGTGTTGAGTCGAGCTTCAGCTCTTTTCTTTTTTCACAGCATCTATCAGAGCTTCATTGTTGTAATTGACTTTTGTATATATATAAACTGTATGAAAATGTTCTTCAAAATTCTGTAGAATTTTATCTATTCAAACTATGTTATTTTATTTTTAAAATGAAATAGTACAAATTGTAATGCCCATTCATATAATCCATACAGGAAGAAATAATTTATTGCAGACAATGTAGTAAAGCCATCATCTTCTGAAGTTGACACATTTTGTTTGTCTTTGAGCAGTAAGGGTTCAGAGCCAGTTTTCCGAAATCCACGTGTGAAGCTGCTCTGGGACCGTTGGCGCAATGTATGGATGCTGGCATGGGAAAGACAGCGCAGATTACAAGAAAAGTATCAGTACCTGCTTGAATTGGAAAAGGTTAAGAACTTCAGTTGGGAAGACTGGAGGAAACGAGTAAGTGTTTAAACTGCACAAGTATATATACTAAATATCCTAAATGTGTACTGTGCTAAGAAGGTTTATAATTTTAAATGCAAGAACGCAGCATTGAATATAAAATTAATGCTCATCATTTATTTTAAAGTTCCTCAAGTTTATGAACCACAAGAAATCCCGTTTGACAGACCTCTTCCGCAAAATGGATAAGAATAATGATGGCCTGATACCAAGAGAAGATTTTATTGATGGCATCATGAAAACAAGTAAGAAATATTTATATAATTTTGAATTATGAAAAAATGAGTATTACACAGGAATCTTTAGGCTTGTTTAAGCATTGTGGAATCTTGCTAATAGGTGCATATCTTATGATTATTCCTATATATGATGTCAGATTATAATTCCTGATCCGAAATGCACTAAGTATTATAAAAATGTTTCTTTAAGCATTCATCTATGCTCAGAATTTGTGTTAAAATTTTGATGGCACTTGTTCATTCTTTTAACCCTTACAATACATACAGTACAATTTAGTCATACCTTAAAATAATAAAATGTACAATTAACATTTCAGCATAAAACATGGGATTTTGGGGATTAAATGAAAATATACAGCTACAAAACTGGCTGATTAAAAATAATAACTAACAGTTTTATTATGCAGACTTCATGTAAAATAAATCTTAGCATTCTATAACAAAATTGTAAGAGAACTAAGAAAATAAAGTTTGACATAATATTCAGTTTAAGTCCATTTGGACCAGCAGCCAATGACAATGCATTGTATCATAGAAGCAGAAACTATATGAATGGGATAGAGAATGATTAGCTATGGTCAAAGCAGCTAAACAGTGTGATTATGGTCTTGGTAGTTTGATATCCCATTCAGTAATGGTAGCAATAGTGTTGACTATGCCAAAAAGCCAAATGATGTGATTATATGTCTATACTGCTGTTTTTGTAACCCATATTTTTAGCATTATAGCATTATACATTTTTTTCCCCCCCAATAGTGTATAAACATACATGTACATGTATATGCCTTGACAAGTTCTGTGTTCAGTGGCTTACAGAATGCTATCTAGTCTGTTAATAAAGTGTAATTTGTGTGCTTGGTATTAGCTATGTGTTTTCAATAATTACTGAGGTGTGGTAAATAGCAAACAGAAAATTGCAGATCTATGAAGAAGTAGATTGGAGTACAAATTTGAAACATGTGAATATAGTACAGAAGTGGAACATTCCTCCATCTACCACCATAAAACAATAATATTACTTCACTTAAACTGCTTAAAATCACTTTTGAGGAGGGGAAAATTCCTAAAAAAGTTGTACTTACCATGCTCAATTCTAACACTAGAAGTTTCACCAAGGTGGGTAATACATGTGCAAATTTCAAATGATCACTCAGACAGCACTATTGGTTTAACTCAGAAAATGCATTGAGCAAAGAAAATGGACTAGGTGATTTTAAACAATGCACTAGAACCTTCCATATATTTTGGAAAACTAAGTGCAGATGAAATGGGGCAGATATAACCCTGGATTTAATTTAGTAGTGATATGATGGCAATCTTAGCAAGGGAAGCTTATAATTCTACCGTGTTGTAAAGAAAGTGGAACTGAGAAATTGATACCATTGATTGTTGGAGAAGTATGCAATACATGATTCTTCAAAAAAAGTGTAATGTTTTACATAGAAGTATGCTTCCAACATGAAAATGTGGATGTCTGCAATATTTGAACATCAGTAAAATTGAATTTAAAAAACAAGAGAATTTTGTTCTTAATCGACCAGTGTGCAGCTCATTCACCAAATGTGTCCAATTTCAGAAATATTTTCTTCCCAGCATATTGCAAAAGCAAGTTTCAGCCATCAGATCAAGACATAATATGGTGCATGAAGCAAATATTTCAAACATATAACAGGCTGGTACAGTGAAACTTGAAAATGGCAATGAGAAACATCATTGCCTTAGATGTTATGAGTTCATTAAGGCTGCTGAGGATTCTGTGAAGGTAAATACTATGTTGTGGAATTGCCTCATTGAAACTAGCTTTTATTGGATGCTCAGTGCATTCATTAAAATGCTAAAAATAAGTTTTTTCAAGAGTGAAGAATGGTATCTAATATCTATAAACACATTTTTAAAGCTTAAGACAACATTGATCATATCTTCCAGTATGTGAAACTATGAATAGAAATGGGAATACGTACTTAAAACAGGGGGTAGTAAAACGACAAAAATTATATGAACCAGATCCTGAACTAGTTCCAATATTGACAAAATGAAGCTTGTAAAGTAATATGTGTACAGTTTCAAAGTGGATTATGTAATGACTTCACTAAACAAGATGGTCAGTATAATTTTGAAACTAAAACCAGCAAAGCAGTGTGCATATATTCTGTATTCAAATTCAAGTGTACATTATAAATTTTCCAATTTTATTATTACATTTCTTTACATTTCTCATCTATGGTATCCAAACTCTGAGTCCTGGCAAACACATACTAACCAGATTCCATCTCATTTGATTTTAACAAGAAATATTATGTATTAATCATTAAGTTTAATAACAATAAAATATTTTTATTTATTTATTATTATTTATTTATAACAGTTTATTGCAAATTTTATTTTTATAATTAATATTATGAAAATAGAATACCAAATATAGTATATTTCTATGTATGTATATTCCTGCTTGATATTTCATACATTGTAGTTTACTTGTTATAGTAAGAGATATTTTTTTAATTTTTCTTTTTACAAAGTAGAAGCTCAAAACATATTTTTAGAACATGAAGTTACAAGATTAATAATTGGAGGTATAGTGTGTGTGTGTGTGTGTGTGTGTGTGTGTGTGTATATATATATATATATATATTAGAAATGGTGATAGGGATTGTATAATATTTTGTTAAGCATTGCTTTTGTGTTAGTATGAATGCAGGTATATCTAATTCCATTGTATACCCTAAATCAAAAAGTCCTGTCATAGACATATTTACAGATGTACAGGTCTAAGCTCCATAATTTGTGAGTACATAAATTCAATATTGTATATTAAAAAAACAATTATTAAAATAATCTCAAGTTTTTAACTTGTTTTCTTGTTTCTTTTAACAGTATATTCATTCAAACAAAGCATTAAGCTTTAACACAATTTTTCTTTCAGAGTTTGACACTAGCAGATTGGAGATGAATGCTGTAGCAGATTTATTTGATAAAAACTTGGAAGGTTTAATAGATTGGAAAGAGTTCATAGCTGCCCTAAGACCAGATTGGGAAGATCGTAAGCCACTAACAGAGGCTGAGAAGATCCATGATGAAGTTAAACGCTTGGTCATGCTGTGTACATGTAGGCAGAAATTCAGAGTGTTCCAAGTTGGAGAAGGAAAATATAGAGTAAGTAAAAGGAAAATGTCCTATCACTATCAGTTATAGCTAAATGCTGCGAGCTTGTAGTAGTTCAACCATTTCCCTTACATTCAAAGCATTGTTCATATTTATGAGTCTAATTAATCAATTAAAATGCGTTTTTTCTTCTTTGGGATGCTGTGCAGAAATATTGAATTGGCTGTGCTGTAAAACAGACAGATCATAGTAATATGCTAACAAAATTGATGCAAGAAAAAACACTTCCAAGGACTTATTTATTGATGTGTAATAAATATACTGACACCATTGAATGTCTTGTTCAGTTTCCTTAATGGTGATATAAATGTTTGTGTAGTTTGGAGACAGCCAGAAATTACGTCTGGTACGAATTCTGCGCTCAACTGTGATGGTTCGTGTTGGAGGAGGTTGGGTTGCTCTGGATGAATTCCTTGTTAAGAATGACCCATGTCGGGGTAAGTATTGGATACTGTCATGCAAATTTAATGTGTTGAAGCCAAACAAAATTTTTAAGAAAAGAATTCATTTCATATTAATGAAAACACTCAGTTGTGTAGAATAATGATAAAGCATGACTTGTACGCTGGTTACAGTTAATTTAATTCATCCAAACTTTTGAACCTAAAATTTCTAAGCCTGTTGCTCAAAGTAAAATTTTCATTAGATTTTAGGCCTTGACTGTGAAGACTGCTGTATGCACTTGCATTTCAGTGCCTTTATCATTTATGAAAATTGTATATTTAGGTAGATTTAGGCAGATAAAAATGTATTAATTGCATGGTATTTTGTTCTATATTTCAATTAAAAACCATAACAAGTCTGGTAAGGTATCCTTAAATTGCTAAATCCAGATTTCTGAATTTTAATGCATAGCACATATTTCAGTTCTAAACTCAGTTCATGATTCCATTTCCTACATTTGAGATTCCATATTCTAAATTAGCATCAACAGCTGTTGTAACACTCCAATGTGGTTTTACAGTACCAGTCCTAACTCCAGCTAAATTGATTTTCCATTTCCAATATACGCTTATTATTTTTCCCAGTCCAAGTAAGGTTTTGTTTAGGTTTGATTCTGGCTTTGGTAGCTCCTATACTCATACTTGTCCCTTGGGGAAGGGGAGGTTGAAGTATTGAAAGTAAACTGGTTAAGCATACTTATATAAGTATATTTATAAGTATACTGGTTTGCTTATGCTGACTGATAGATGAAATAATTATTTGTTCTGCAGTTTTTTTTTGGCTTTCAGTATGCCTCTCCAGTGGTATTTACCACTGTTGATAACTAACTGAACTTGAATTTACTCATGTTCCTCTGGTAGGTGCCCTATTGCAAAAGTTTTTGAGTTGTAGAAATTTCATGTCCATAGGAAGATGAAGAATTACTGCATAATTGATTATTCTCATTTTTGCACCAAACCAGCTATCCCAAATAGGCCCAATGGTGTACCATTGTGCCTCTGTGGTGGCAGAAGCTTCAGTTCAGGCAACGAGACAACAAATGTAGCTTTAATTACATAGCATTTATTTTGCTTTGTACAAAATCTATTGCAACTTCAAAACACTGCAATCATAGCTGTCATTATTGCTGACTCAGTCATTATTGTCTTAAAGACCTTAACTAACTGAATTATTATCTATTTGCATATTAAACCCAACCTTTACAACTCTCCTGGCTGCAGTTTTCTCTGGTTGTAATTGTAACGGCAGTCAAACTCTTTATCAATTTTAAAATGTTAAGCAAAAAGCTGTACAAAAGATAGCAAAAATATTCTAGAAAGTGCTATTATCTCATGCCATTTTACACATTTAAGAAGTGCTTTTTGTTTGAGATTTTAATTCAGGGCAAGCTCTCTAGATGGTTTTTGACTGAAGATATTTGAAAAGTCCTACAATTATTATTTAAACAACATATAAAGCTAAGTTTATTATTAATACCAAACTTTGAATCAGCATTTGTGAAGGTACAGAGAGAAAATACATGATAAGACAATATACCAAGGGAAAATCTGCAGTGCATTCAAATAGTGCTTATGTGGGTTGTTTTGTCAATCTGAATAACAATTAAATATTAGATAACAAATTTCCACTATTATTATCCAATTAGTTTCAAGAAAATTTACTCTGAGCAACAGGCGTCACTTATTTTAATATTAAACATTTGTTACTGTTAGAGGAAAAGTGTCAAGTAAATTTTTTATTACTATACTATGGAAAATAAAAGTATAGGCAGGCCTTTTTATGGGGGCTTAGGCCCCTAAACAATATATTACAATCTCTCGGTAGCATTGAAGAGTTTTGTATCAATTATAGAATTGTTAGACCCCACTTTTCATTTTTCTGAGTTCCAGCTATTGCAATGAAAGAAAAATGCTCATTGGCATAATTGACATGCGAAAATTTTGGTGGCATAACCTGTATTGTAAAGTACACAGTAATGCTTTGTGCCTACCAGGCCAATGTAACATGTATTCTGCAAGTGTATTGCTGCCTTATAAAGAAAGACAGAAACTGTCATTTTCTAACTGCTTATAATTATGGCTGTGACTTTATGGGTTTCCACTTTGAACTGGCATCACAAGTAGTATGCTGCTAAGAAAGTGAAGATTGCAGACTTCCACCAATAACTCCCTGTAGTCAAATCCATGACCTTTTCAGATTCATGCCATCTTCAAACCGTTTTCAGAAATCTGTAATTATTTTAGAGTGTGAGAGATTCATTAATTACACAAGTTCTGATTAATGTAAAAGTGGGGTTCTATGTAAAAAAAAAAAACTTTGGCTTTTAGTAGTATATCATGGAACTAGTTGCACATAGAGAGTTTACTGACAAGTGGGTTTAGTTAGAATATTACTGCCGGGAGAAACACACTTTGTAAGATTTAAACATTCATTTTGAAATCAAAACCTAAAGGTGGATAGCTAGATTCCATTAGAAACATAAATAAGTAAAATATTTCAAGATACATTTTTTGAAAGGTTCTCTCATGTTCATAAAAAGAAAGAAAGGGAAAAAAGTAAAAGCTAAGAATAATAAAGAAAGTAATTCATAAAGATATTTTAAAACCTAAGAGCTTTTATTATTTTATTAATAGTAGCAGTGGCACAATATGGATTTCAAATGTCTAGTATTTTAGTATATGTGATAACAATGGAATCTCTGTTGAACAGTTTTACCAAATTAAAGTAATTGCCTTCCAAGTACTCTTCATAAAACTAAATAAGTTGAAGTTCAACAATTCTAATTGACAATTTTCTAAACAATTTGTAAATTTTCTTTTGGCGCTTCTAGAGTTGACTTATTTGTTTTAACATGAAATTGCCAAACAGACTGTTAATGAGAGATTTCATTGTTCATCCAAAAATGTCTTGGAAAATATTTAAAAATTGCATTCATTCGGTTTTGGGGGAATTTTAGCCAAATTTCAAGAAAAAGCAAATAATTTCTGTAGGTATCAATATTTTTGTGTTTAAGTTCTTGTGTTTGTATTTGTTTGCTTTAAGAGTTTAGTTAAAGTTAACCTTGGTTTTACATATAACTGAGTTGAGAATGTATTTTAGTCATTTCAGAAAATATTTGAAATTGGAAGCCCAAAATTGAATATTTTACTACATGATAGGATATTGAATGAAAAACATGGAAAGATAACAGCCATTTTCTAAACTAGGATTTAAAAACTACATAGGGGATTTTGATTTGTTTGATTACCTATATAGGCTGCCTTAGTAGACATTTTACCCCATGAAATAATTGGTTGTTGGTTTTCATGCTTTAGAAAAACATTACTAGATTTACACTTAATAACAACTCATGTATAGTTCCATAGGAAATATCATTTAACAAATACTAAATTAATTTTCATCATACAGTTAACGCACTACTCCTGAGGTAACACTTTTTTGTACTCTTGAGCTTGAGGCTATTTCTCCCTTTGTCATGTACTCCTTGGTGAAGGATTTGCAAAACATTTATAATACAGAGATGCAGAATGCTACACAACAAAACAATGCCTCATGATTGGCTGAAAGTAAATTTGCATATATATATTGGAACTCTGAAATCACAAAAGACTGTGTAAAACCTAATGAAAATTTTAGTGTGACATAGATAATTTTTAATCCTCTAGATTGTCATTTTTGTGTGTTTCAAAACTGTAAATTTATGGGTTTTACTCCAGTGAAAATGTTATTGTTATGGGATATGTTATCCATATTCTTTAATTTTTTGCTTATAAAATATAATTTATTTACATAATGCAAATTTGCTACATAAACATTACAAAATTGCAGAGTATCTGATCCAAAAGTTGACTTTTTGCATCTTTGTGTCCTGGTATAGACTTGTAGATTGATATGTAGAACATTGTTAGTGAAGCCTTTTCCAGAACATGTAGCTCTTTAGTCACATATGCTAGATATTAACAATCTTTTTCTCTTGTGCTCTTTTTTTTTTTTTTCTCATCTTTCCATTACCCCCATTGCTAAAACTAATCTTACCTCTCTCCTTGCATTCCAAAATCTTGTTTTCATCTCATCATTGGTAATGTGTATTTGTTCATTGATTGTATTTGTTTGCAATGTTGTTATCATATAAACAAAATTGTTTTGGCACATAAGTGATCTTACTTCCAATACCTGATCCAAATAAGCCAGAGGAACATGAGCCATGGTGCCCATTGGGCCTGGTGGCATTACAGTGTAAGGTTTAAAAGAATTTTATTTTCATGCATGTGTGTTCACTTGGCATGTAAATGTGATTTGTTGCTCTTCAGTAAATAATGAGAGATTTGTTGTTTAAATCATCCAGCAAAAAAAATAACATTTTTAGATGAACATTATTATGTTGCTACAATGATAGTTTGTACCAGAATTGGCATTATGTATTAAATATAGATGTAGTTTAGCCTAAAGTGATTGCTTCCATTTATTGTCATATTCAGATTGTCAAGTTTAGAATGGGATGAAAGAAAAGAACGTTCTTTTCCAATTCCTATAAGCGTGCATTATTTACTGAAGGTTCCTGTTGCATTGTTTGAAATTTGTTTAGTAGCCTTGTAGTTACATTTTTAATTTTCATTTATTAATTAAACATGCATGAAAGAGAGCAATTAACAGCATATATCACTGAAAAAACCTGAGACATCTTTAAACAGAAAGTAAAAAAAATGTAATCATTTTATTCTAGTACATTAAACTTTCTTATGAAATATATTTGAATGGGCAGCTGGTTTAATTCAGCTAACATAATCATTTAGGATAGAATACATGTATCCCTTTATTAAGTCTGTTGATCTTATAAATGTATCTTTAGCATGGACTGGCATTGCAAATATTGCCTGTTAACTGTGTGGATTAAAGTATCTTTTAAGTCATAGGTTGAAAATTGGACGTGTAAACCGTTAATGATTCACTTAACTCATGTTGCTCATTCCATGCATTACGAATGCATAACTGTTAGAAATTTCTGTTATTTGAATATTTATAATAGATGTGTTTTTGTTATATTACAATCAACTTGCGATTCGGACAAATTGCTGCACATGAAAGTACCCCCTTTTTAAATGGTATCTGTGTAGTTATAAAATAATACTAGAAGTAATATAAAACAAACTAATATTTTGAAAGATTCTTTGAATCAATTTTTGGGAAAATTTTCTCATTTACATAATACCCCTCTTAAACCAATCCAATATAAATAGTGTGTTGCCCTTTTAGTACAAAAAGTAAAAGCACCTGCTTACAGTTTGCAGACCGTGGTTTGATTCCTGAATTTTAAGTTAGTTCAACATCCTTTTTACTTTCTCTACACGTACTAAGTACATAGTTTATAGATCGCCCAAAAATTTGTCACCAAGATTTTGCCAGAAATACATGGTTTAGGGTCCCCTGTATCCAAAAAAAAAAAAAGCATTTTTAGAAAAAGGTCTGTGTGGTGTGTGTCTGTGAGCACAATACTAAAAAAAAAGTCAGTAAAATCTTGGTATTTGAGTTTATTATCTTCCAGCGATACGACACAAGATTTTTCAAAAAATATTCTACCCCAAACTACCCTTTACATGGAAAAAAATTCGAAAATTTTATTTTCTCAAAAGTAGCTATACAATTTTGATTAAAATACTAAAACATTAAAGATATTTATATTGAAAATAAAATGTATATATTGAATTTTCTGAGAATATCCTTGAAGACCTTTTTATTCTGAATGGATTTTGCTGAATTTTGCGTAACTGGTAAACTGTAAGAGATAGACAAAAAATTACTACATAAAAACTGTGGATTATCTTAAAACACACAATTATGTCAAATACGTTTTTTTTTTTCCCCATGGAATTGACCTTTTCAGAGATATTATTTTTTTAAAATAAACTTTTCTCACACTGAAAGTTGTAAACTCCTGACTCTGCATAGAAACAGATTTCAACCACATAAAACCAGCTTTTAAAAGATTTGACTATCATTGTAGCCTAGTGTATTCCCTTATTTCCCTTCTACTTACAAGGAAGCAAGTAATTAAGACAATTTCTGCTATGTTTATCTCGATTAATTATAAAGTAGATATATGAATATGCTTTTTAACAATAATTTGTTACAGTGATGTAGAGAAAGTCATGTGAAATGTATATGCACCCAAAAATTTGAAAAGTCTGTTAAATACCAAACTTGGTATCTTGGTTCAGTATCTTTAGAGGATGCGACATGAAGATTTTAAAAAAAAATCTCCCCAACACCCTTTACATAAAAAAAATTTTTGAAAATTTTAATTTTCTTAAAAATGGGTTCTAAAGTTTTGATTAAAATATTGTATATTAGATATATTTATATGACAAATAAAATGTAATAAGAAATTGTTACAGGGATGTAGAGAAAGTCATGTGAATGGAACACTTACTAGACAGTTGATATATTGATGTCAAATGGTGAATCAATGAAGTAGGTGAAAATTATCCAGGGATTCATAGAGGAGCTTGGAGGTGCACAACATTCTACTTCTCATGTAAAAGCCCCTTCTCCCCCCCCCCCTAAATAACTTTATCAGGTAACTCGCTCTAGCCAAGATTTCATTAAAAATCTACAATTCTTTTACTGTGAATAGACAAATTGCGCATACACAACACAGTTGAGATGGTTTTGAGTTTTGTGGAATACAGTGCTCTCATTTGAGTATGCTTATGCATTGTTCCACTATTAAATGAGAGCTTATATGAGAATTACTGCCAAAGAGAAGTCTTAACACATTTTATACACATTCTACATACATTGCAAATAGTATGACTGTGGCACTAATATGTGTGTGACACTTAATTTAAAAAATTAATTGGTTAAAATGGATGTGCAAGTCCTAATGAACATTAAAATTACAATGCATTTTGTTAATTGGTAACCACATACATAGTTTGATTTTCAGTAATTTCTTTATTCTTAAATTCAAATCAACAGAATATATTTTCACTCTTGTGAAGAAATTTTTAATTTTGTACCTCTTTTTGAATATTTTATTCAATTGTAAATGTTAAATTATATTGCAAACTTAAGTTATAAACAATAATGCTTCTAACGATATGCTTTTGGTGCTGTAACAATTTAGTTTAAAGAGAAACTACAGGTGCAGTAATCATTTAAAGAAAAATTTCCTTATACGCCAGTATAGGTCTGAAAAAACTTGGGAAATGATGACACTAATGTATGAAATTGTGATGAAATAAGCTAAATGATCTCTTATATGACTTAAGAAGGTACTAAACTAATATAGTACTAAAGTTTGTAACTTTGTATAGTAATGCCATCCCAGTATATTACATATTCCTTAATGTAGGAAAAATTGTTGACCACTCAAAACCCAGATGAGCAAATACTTAATCACTAACAATAGCACCTTATATGCACAGATGCACAACTTAACTCTGTACATGGAAGTAGAGCTTAATCTTGCCATTAACATATCAGCAAAAGTGTTTACATAACAATGAAAATATACAAAAAAATTAACCAATAGAGAGATTTTTTTAAAAAGTCTTGTATTTAAAATATAAAAATAAATCAGTATGACATAAAATTACACTAAAGCCTGAAAATTAATGGTTGGGAGTTAAAGGTGATGCTGGAATCTAGCTTTAGGTAGCATAGTTTGCAATGTTATTCATGTTGCAAATGCAGGGCAAGTCATGCTTAATAGGAATGTTAGTGAACATTAATCATGAGTGCATCACTTCCATCAAAAAATGTGCTTCAAGGTATTAATATAGAAATGTTATGGCAAGGTTACAAACATTACACAGAGCTTTTTAGCAAAATTATAAGCTTCTAATATCACAATCTGCACTGCCATATTTGGCATTCCTACTGTAGTCAAAATATTGGTGGTGGGATTTCATGCTCACATGTATTTTATTAGACTTTTTCACTTGTATTCATTGAGAAATGGGTAACAATCAAACAAGTAATTTTGAAACTGACCTAAAAACTACCAATTGTAATTTATGAGCATGATGAAAAATCAAAGACAGTGAAACAAATTTGTAGAAAATTATTTCTCTTATAGGAAGTAGTATACATAATTGTTTTATATTTAATATTATTAGTTTAAAACATTTCTACTTGATACAGTAAACCTTGTGATAAATGTAAGTTTTTATATAAGTTAAGGTAATTTCAACTATAGTAGCAATAAATAGTAATAAAATTATTGAAATAGAAGACAATATATGAATTTATTAAATAATAATGATTGGTGTTCCCTTAACAGTTGTGCTGAATGCTTTTAGTTCTTGCACATTCACATCAATAGTGCTCTCCTACAAATGTTCTGCCTTTACTTTTTAAGTTACTTCTTCATTATTGTGTTTAGAATTACAATAGAGTTTCTTGGTGTTTGGTAACAATTCATTTGCCTCTTGTGGATGTAAAAGCTGTTGAAGCCATGAATCACTATTCTACTTGGTTCCCTTACTAAGTATAAATTGTTTTTTTTTTTGTATATTAGCATATTTGCTTAAGACTGTATTGTTACAGTAGGCTCCATTTTTATTTTAGTGGTCTACTAGATTTCTGTTAGTATTATTAATAGATCATTGAGTAGATAAAATGTGTCATGGCCTCAGCATTGTTTTTTGTTGGTGTTTTACTTGGAATATGCTTTTTTTCAAGTTGTTTTGCTGCATTTTTGTACATAACATTAGAGTATTAGCATTGGAGTTATGCATTTGCATTTATTTTCTTGGTTTTTGCTTATTGTATTGTTTCTTTTGTTTTTCTTCTTGCCTTTCTTCCCAACAAACAACCCTTATTATTACAATTCTTAAAATTCTATCCATTTTATTTTCCGTCACCAATATCCAATATCCAATAAAATCTCTTTTATTCCCCTGGCCTTATTCCCTTGCACACAACTTGCTTCGCACTCGGTGGCTCTGTTGTGTGCTGAATGGCAGCCAAGGGCCGTACAAACATCGAGCTGCGAGAGCAGTTCATCCTCGCAGAGGGCGTGTCGCAGAGCATGACCGCATTCAAACCCAAGGCCAGTCCAGGAGGTACTTCGACAGGACCCCAGCGATCACAATCGGTAGCAGGGCCAATAACCAAGGTTTGTCAGCTAGAAGAGTGCATGATCCTATCCCTGGGCTCCTTGCATCAAAACAGTTCTGTGTTTGATCCAAAGGGCAAATGGTGTCGGAAACATGAATGTGTTGCCCTATTATAAATCATTGCTACAAGCATGAATAGTTTCGGGCAGAGGCATATATTTTTCTGGTACACAGTTTTTTTTTTTTTTTTTCTTTTTCTTTTTTTTTTTTTTTTTTTTTAAATATCCTTCTCTTTCACTATATGGTTTACTGTCATGCTCTCTTTTGGAACAAATGCATAAAGATCCAATTACTTAGGATCTAAATTATGTGATTTGTTCCTCTTCAATAACTTATTCTGTGGGATATTCTGTTGGCATTGGATGTAAATGGACTCCTTAAGAACATATTCTCGTTCCTTTTCATTGAAAGTTCCCAAGACTAAAACTATTCAACAAAGTTGATGCAAAAGCCTCCATTTAACATGTTTATAGAAACTGAAATAAGTTTTCATAAATGAGATTTACACTAAATAGGGATTTGCACTTGGAGAAGGCACTTTAATGAATCATTCCTATAGATTGATTCCAGAATTTTATGATTATTTTAAAGCATTTTTCATAATTTTCCCACAAGTATTGTGCTATCGTTAATTAACAATCTTCATTTTGTGTTTCAAAATTTGTAATTAAAATGCTCTCAGATATAAAATCATTTAGTAATATGCTTATCTACATTTCAATTTGTATAGAACAGTTTTTTTTTTTCTCCCCTAAAGCTGATTTGATAGTAATGAAATGGTGTTAGCAGATTGAAGCCAAGTTCACAATTCATGTTGCACATTAGAACTGGTCTTTTAGATTCAATTTAAACAGATAAGACTAGACGTTAGCACAAATTAAGCCAGCATATGTGAAAGCAAGGAACTCAATGTTGATTTTATTTTAAACAAATGAAGCGCAAATTAAGCCAGCATATGTGAAAGCAAGGAACTCAATGTTGATTTTACTTTAAACAAATGAAGGTGAGTATGTAGAAGTAAAGAGAGGGAAATAAAGTTGTTGGTCCCGTGTCATATATTTATGGCGCATAAAAGAACCTCAAGCCTGATAAAGAGGTCTCCGAGCAAAATTAAGTGGTCTTTCATGCCCAATGTAGAATGGGACGCTGAGAACCACAATAGCTAAAGAGCATTCTTAAATAAAACTGGATTTCATTTAACCAAAGAGACTCAACAGTTGAGTAGGATAACAGTTTTGGCTTTCAGCAATGCTCAGCCCACAACCTTTGCTATGCTTTTTGTACGTATCAACTGTTTCAGTTAAATTGGACAACACATTATGACAATAATTGCTCATGTGTAATAATAATATGAGGCTGGTAATTTCAAGTGTTAAATGGAGGTGTACACAAACTAGTCATGCAAAATTAACATTTTATGGTTGTGTATGATATACAAATATGTCTAATGTGTAGCAATGAATGAGTTATGACATTTACTGTGAACTAACTATATTTTTTGTTGAATGACCTAGTAATTCCCACATGATACTAATTTTCACTTCTCATTGAATTATTCACTCCCTATTCTTATTGCTGTACAGAGCGTAGAGTAGTGATTATGTAAATTACGTGAATTTTGTATTATTAAATAGCACATGTTATGTCATTAAGATTATCTGAACTACACTACAGCAGCTAGGTTGGTGTGAAAATTACGTGCTAGAAAGGCTAACATTATGGAACATAAAGTGTAATCAAATAAATATTGCCAATCAGTTGGAGCACTAAGATAAATTTTTATTAATCCTTGACAAGTGAAGCTTACAGTGCTTACTTTTGTTGTTGTCTGTGGGTTTTTTGATAAAGTAAAGTTACTTGACAAGAATGACAAGATTCACATATCAGGGCTTCAGTGCATAGTAAAGGAACTTTTAGAGTGGATAGGACCAAACAATTTTGAGCTGGCACTATTTTAGAAGTCCTGGATTCAAATACCATTAACTTTATAGAGAGCAGCTATTTATGGAGATCTTATCTTGAAATGATAGAGATCAGAGGGCTTAAAGCCACTTTGGGGTGTTTTATTACACTTGAATTTTTTTAAAATCCAATTTTCTTTTCATTAACATTTTCTTTTCATTTCATTTAAGTGTGAATAATGAATGTTATGTTCTCATATAAAGAAAAATAAGGAATACAAATACATAATTACATCAACTTTGTTGAAATATTCCCAAGTTATTCCTTTATACCTCATATTATTATTTTCTGTAGTCATAGAAATGCTAGCTTCTTTACATAACTCTTACAGAAAGTTATTAATATCAAGTCACTTAATGTAACTTAACTCACACAGCATATGATTGCTAATAAATTTTGATAAAATTGTATTAATTTTAAACAGTGTAAGAGAATTAGCTAGCTAGCATTTCTTCTGGTCTTAGAGTGATGCTTCAGATTTCATCCCAGGTTTGTACTTGGTACGTATTTTTATCTCTTCTTTTGCATGTTTGTGGAGTCCTAGAAATATATGAAGGCTTGATGTGGTTACATGGTGAGAACAATGAAGGACAAAGGTATGGTACAGTTATAGTTTTGCATGGTGTAGACATTATACCTCAGGAGATGCGAAAATGTGATAAAAATATCCTGTTATTAATAACTTTGTTCTGCATATAAATATAAAAGTGTTTATGTGTTGCCAGAGAGCACGATTAAATTTAATTCAAAATGGGCTTTTAAAGGTACCAATGTTTTTCAGCAATTTTCTGGAAATATACTTGCAGAAGGTAGGTTTATTGATTGTAAATAATTGGAAATAAGGCATCATGCTACTAAAACTGCTATTTTTGCTTTAAGTCAGTCTTCTTCCTTTTTAACATCCCTGCCATATCACAATGGATTTATTATTTGAGCTGTAAATAAAAAAGAAGGGCGAGGGAATAGGAGCTGAAGCACATTGAACCGTTATGTTGGAGTGAGTGGAAAACTTTTGCAGCTGAGGAGTTTATGAGTCAGCTGATGCCGATTTTTGAGAGCCTGAGGCAACGAGAGGACCTGCCGTACTCATATCCGCTCGCCATGGGTTCGCCCTCAACTCATGGGCTTCCCTCCTACCACTGGGTAAATAAAACACCACAATCTGCAATATTTGGATTCTTGTGATGGACCTGTGGTAACCAACCTCCTGTTGCATTTTCATCTAAAAGCCTCACTACCTTCTTACAGTATCATGGGAAACCAAAACTATTTACTGTTCAAAGTTCTGTTTAGCAGATCATTGCCATGAGTATCAGATAAGTATTAAAATGTTCATTGTTAAATTACTTGTTGTAATGCACGTCTGTCAGTGCAGAAACACTTTTGACAAAATATGCATATTGACAAATATGCTGATTAGCTTTATTCCATATTGGAAAAAATCATGCTTGATTTGTTTATGCGTCATTTATTCAGTAAATGGTAGCAACAGAATGCTAATTCATTTGCTTATTTAAATGCTGCATATGAATGTTGGCACTCTGCAGGTATCCTGATAATGTGTAAGCACTAAAATGTTATTTCTTTCACAGCATTAGAATTTAAAGTATCATAGCATTGAATAGTGCATTACTTACTGAGTACAAATGCTCAATAGATAACTGCTAAATTTTTTTAGTATCCCATTCCATATATTAGTGCCTTTCACTGCATGAAGGATGATTATGATGACGCCAGTAACAGCAACAGTATAGTAATCATGCGTACAATTTTGCTAATTTAAGCGAAAAGATTATACATATTTTATCTTCAACAGAACTTAATACTTGGTGATTTTGTAATAAATATTATGATTGCACACAATTACAAAAAAACTGTGTAAAATTCCCGTTTCTTCTAGTTAAGATTTTATTAAGCTTAGCTTTAGAGAAGTTGCCTGTTTCATCAATACAACATGTCTGTCCAGAGGGAATGGGTTTGAATTTGAGTAATGATAGGTACCTTCATGAAGTTTTTTCTGCAGTTTTCCCACATGCTACGAAGACAGGCATGGGGTAACTCTGTGCCCTTTGGATTTCAAGCCCTTTTGAGCACTCATGGCCCAATTTTGTAAATATAAGATGTCAGTATGAGAGTAACACTGAACATTTTTAGAATTCCATGATTCTAAAAACAATTTTTTTTTTTTTTTTAAATTTAATTGAAGCCTAAACAATGTGAAGATTGGCTTAGAAATGTATTTGGCAAAGAAGCTCCATGTAAGACAACAATTTTAATTAGTACAGCAAATTCAAAACAGATTGGTTTTTTCTTAGTGATGTATTTTGTGAAGGATGGCCAAGAACTGCTGTTACTGATGGAAGATATTGCTGCTGTTTGAGTATAACTTGAATATCAACAGACACCTTATGAATTTATTTGGACAACTGTGGGAATTGGTATGAATCAAATCCAAAATGTTTTACATAAACAACAAAAGAAAACTTTGTGGTCAATGGGTTCCACGTAAACTTGCTCCTGATCAAAAACAATGCATTGACAGTGTAGAAAAACTCTGGAAAGACTCCAAAACAGCACTTAAAATTTGGTTAGGGATATAATTACTGATGATGAATAGTGGATTTATTGTTATGCCCTGAAAAGAAAAAGTAAATTGGTTCAATGGGTCTTTCGAACAGAACCTAAGCCTACAAAATTGTGATGAATTCATAGGCTGGAAAAAAGATAATTTCAATTTTTGTTTCTAAAATGTGCCATATTACTACTGCAATATTAAAAAAAAATGACGATTATAGATGATTTTTACACAAATACCTGTTTGCCACAAATTTTGTATAAAATTCTTGAAAAATGCCCAAAGGAAAAATAATGTTACAACATGACAACTCATCATCATATACAGCAAAACTAACAATTGAGTATCTGGATGCCATAATGGTCCACACCACGGACCCTTCACTGTACACCCCCGACCTAGCATCTTGTGATTTCTTTTTATTTCCAAAAATTAAACATGGTAATCACATTTTGTAATCAGATGATGCAAAGGGGCATTATAGTATGTGCACACATTTTCTTAGGTACTCAGCTTCCTAGTGTTCATTCGGTAGATGTCATGCAATTTTGGAAGCAGGTTCATCAAATGCAAAAATGTATTGATGTTAAGGGGAAAATTTAAAAAACAACTAAATCATTTCAATTTTTTAAAATTAATCCTTGTTTATTTTCTAAAAATGTTCAGTGTGTCCTCACATACTACCACTTGTAGATATTATTTGTAATGATATTATTGTTTAAACTTGAAAAAAGCATAATCCTTATTCAACCGTTACTCTTGATAGGAGCAAAAATAAAGCTGTTCCTGGGTCATTATTATAGTGGTTAACAAAAGAAAAAGGAGCAGAAAGTTGATAGTTATTCAGTATTCAGGATTTTGAAGGATGGGGGAGTGACCATTGCGCAAAGAGAGAGAGGGAGAAAGTCAGAAATAACATATAGTCTTTTTCATTTTTGCTCACTATATTTTGGCAGATGATAAGACTCAAAGAAGTGCTCCTGGGCAATCTGCACTCACTCGCTTTCATGTATGCATCTAAGTATTATGCACATTAACTTATATGCATAATTTTGTGGGGACTAATTCCTGTTGTTATTGCTAGAACTATCAACTAAATACTATTACACAGTATTGTACTACTCCTCAAAACAATGTGGCATCATCTTTTTTTGTATCATCTAGCAATAGGTACATAAACTAGTGCTTTGCAACATTTTGTGATTACATTTAGTTTTATTTTTTTTTACTTTCCTTAGTGGTAGGTAGAGAAAGGATTACATTCCATACAAAAATTTGGTGTTAAGATTTGTCTTGAAATAGACATTTTGAGATCTATTGCATGCAAAAAAAAAAGGACACTTTTAGAAAAGTGTGTGTGCGCGTGCATGCATGCATACATGCATGATGAGAGAGAGCTTAAAATTAAAGAAGTCCAAATTTCTTACTTGAGTCAGACACTGTTGAAGCATTCTAGGCAAAGATTTGCTTTAAATAAATAAAATAATAATAAAAATAAAATCCTTCTCTCCATACTATACAGATTTTCATTCATGATTTATACTTTCTCAGAAATTTTTCTTATAAATTTTATTTAAAATACTGTATGATAGGATATTTATATATGAATATGACTAATAAAATCTACCCAACTGAGCAGGATGTCTCAGGCAGTAACATCTGTGGCCCGCATTTGGGAGATTGTGGGTTCAAATCCCATGGGCCAACCTGGCTAGGGTTTGTTTGTGGTTTCCTCAGTGCCAAGGTTAAATACCAGATTGGATATTTTAATACCACAACTTAAAGTTCTGCCTTCAGTCTAAAACAACAAAAACTGAAAACAGATGAAATTACAATTTCATTGCCATCTATCCACAGATAGTGCAAGCAGTAAATTAGATGGCACCCCTTACTACATTTGCTTGTTGCAGAGCTAAGTGGTAAGAACAATGTGTAGTAGTAAGTGGTAAGAACAATGATGGATGCCACTCTAACACCATCTGCTTGGTGCTAAGCAAAGATTCAATGGAATGGAGAGAGATCTTAAAAGGCTACTGTTCACGACATAGCATAAGCGAGGTTGCTTGCTGAACAATTCCGTCGCAGTATGACCAAGTTGTTAAAGTGACATTAAATATAATTTTAAAAAATATATATATACCCATATCTTGAAGTTCTCTTCATTCAAATTAAGTATGTTCGACTGATAATAAGGTATAAACAAAAGCTTATTTCAAGTTAAAAACAAAAAATATAGCATAAGCCAGGTTCAAAATACTGATTTATTTTATTTTCCATACTGTACATGTAGCCATATCCATTTGCTTTAATTTAGGATTATTTAAAGTAAAATATGTGTTAATTAATGTCAAAGATTTCTGCATTAATTGCCCTTTTTATAAGTTTTAAAATTATTATTAGATGCCTTTTTTAATACTATACATTTTTTATCCTTAGTTCCTGTTATACTGGCAAAAGTGCTGTGATTTTCTTTCCACCAAACTGGTCATTGTGATCTGATTTATCTATAAAGGAGACGATTCTATAAGATTTCATTAATAATTCCAAAGCCATATTGTGTGAGTGACATCCTAATTTGGACTGCTATCCAGATTGTGGTTTATAAACCACAAATATTCTCTAATAGAGATTACTAATTTATTCCAACAGAATAGAACAGGCCAGTAATAAAAAACGTATATACAGTTGAGCTCCGGTAATTCGAGCTAATTGGGGCTAAAACTACCGCAAATTACAAAAAACTATATGAAAATATCACTAAATCAATGGGAAAATCATGAATAAATGCATAATGAGCACAATAATGGTTGAAAACATAACAAAAAAAAAAAAAAAAAAAAACAATTTAGTACAAACCTTTATTACATGGTAAGCTCACTACAGTACGGTATATACAGTTAGCATCTACAACAATGGTCAGTTTATTACTGCTGTAACGGGTATTTTTACTTAAGTATATTTTAATGACCATTAAAGCTGAGTAGCTATTACTGTACCAATTTATTATTTTTTCTAAATGGATGGTATGCACTGTACATTTGATTGACACAGTCCCAGTTAGTGAAGGGTCGACAAAGAAAGAGCAAGCATGCTCCTCTAAACCTAATGGTACTTGTTAGTGTATAATAGAAATGCATTAGCAGTTTGAGGCCAAGATTATTTTTGTGCATTATGAACGAAAGTCCTAAGTGGGAGAGTTTTACTGGTGTGTACATTGAAAATTGAAAGCAAGTTCAAAATGTAATAATGCATTTGATTGTGGAGAAAATGTAGTTTTATGTAGTATTTTAATTTTCTTAAGACCTGCTAGAAGTTCATGGAACCTTGACATATCAGAGCTCGAATTACCGGGGCTCTACTGTGTATGTGTATATGTAATTTCCTTGAAGCCAAAGACAGATCAAAACATCTGTGTTATTTTACAGTTTAACATTGAAATTGAATAACAACTGCATATTGGGAGAGTTGCATTCTAGAAATGTACAATATCATGCAAGTGAGATGAATTTCCTTATTATTAAGAATCTCCTTATAATTCACAGATTAACTAGGAGTGAACCCATCTTCTTTACTAAATCTAAGTTCTATAACAAAATTAGCCTAAACATTTGAAATGTGAATACTATAAATGTGGTATGTAAGAACAATAACTTTTTTAACACATTAGTTATTTATGCTTCTATTTATGTGTTGTGCCAGTTATTAGGAAAGGTGATTCTTCTATCCTTTTTATGTTATTCACTATAAATGTTTGCTTAGAAATCGTATACCAGGCAATGTGAGCTAAGGTAGGATAATGTCAAAACATTACTTGGCTTTTATAGCACCTGCCACTTATTAGCTAATGATAGTGTTATCCACCTTGTGATGACAGGTGAAACATGGATTAGCAAAGAGGGAGGTAAAAGGAAGTACATTCACATTGGATGTACAAACAGTGCAGCTAAACATGTATTGTTATTTGCTCTGTTTAATTTAATTTTTTTTTGGGATGAATGGTTTTAAAAGAGAGAGGGAGAGAAGAAAACTGTAACAAAATTAATTAAAATGAGACATTGTAGCCTATTACATATACCTGAGCATGAACCAGTTGTCATGCCCAACTTAGCAGACTGTGGAAGTTTGTTTTCATAATACAATCTGTGAATGTATTTCCTGTTGTAGACATTATGCTCGGCTGTCTAATACTCACAAGCTCATTCAGAAATGTTCTCAAATTTATTCCATTAAGGGACATATGCAAATTAGGGATCAGTAACTGCAACTAATATTTAAGGAAAGACTTATGTTATGAAATGTTAAATTTGCGCAAATAGTGTATTGTAATGATTTCCAAATGTTTCCTATAGTAAGATGTCTATCTGTTCTCTTTGCTCAGGTACATAAAATTTAATGAAAATGAAGACTATTAACAGGCTATTCACATAAATTCATAAATAATTTATTATGACTGTGTATCACGCGTACAGTATTTGAATGAAATAGTTGGTGCTATAGGAGAAAAAAGTATGAAGAATAAATTGTTTAAAGGACTGTTGTCTTTTCTTGCTTTTTTAAAAAGATACCCTCTCTCTTTCTCTCCCTTTCAGTCTCTTCCCTAAGAGTTTTATGTATTATTATTATTATTATTATTCAGGACTCTTTAAAATGTTTATTTCTGATGAATCTTTGTATTGAATGTTGGGTTGGAATGTAGTACCTCTCTTAGAGAAAAATTTGAGAAATTAAATTAATATCTGAAAGGCTAGGACATTTCTAAGTACACTGTAATTACCTTTAATGAAATATAGACAGAGCTGTTATTTATAATGCTTTTTTAAAAATATCTGTTGTGAACAGCATTTTGGAGTTTATTCCTTTTTTTGCAACTAAATTCAATTTCATTGTTTTTCCTTTCATCTGAATTATCTCAATATTGTTATAATGCTATAATTATTACTTTAAAAAAATTATAGCTAAATCCATAGATCATGAATGAAAAAATTCTGTACTGTAGCACAACTGCACTATTTATAAAATGCTCATGGCAATGACCAGTAAAGGAATTATTTGTTTAGTCTTTTAAGATTGGTGACTGCTTCCCATCATACAGAGGGGTTTTGTATGCTCCCCACTTGTTGCAGTTCTATGAATTAAGCTTGAGTGTGGTGTGAATTTTGCGCAGCTTCTGTTGCTCTAGGCATTTCCTTGTCTTGTTTCTTCCTTCTAAATCATGTGTGGTTTGGCGTTTTCTCACAATTATAGTCAATATGTACGCATTTTGTTATAGAAAAGCTCTGGTTTATTGAAGTAGGCAAAGCAAGCTTGAAATTGCAACTGCTTTTCTTCCTAGGGTTTTCAGAATTAGTTAGTGGAAATAAAGAAATAAATGCTTTGAATTATGTGCAGCATAGAACAAAAGTATATTATTTTTTAGTTTTACTTCTTTATTTATTTTTTTCTTAATTTTTTAAATTAATTTTTTTGTTATTGCTGGGGAATGTAAGGGTAATTTTGCTGTTATAATTTTAAATGGTAAGTAATAGATCTTAAATATTTGAAAATTGGGTTTATTAATGGTTTACAATTTATCCCCATATTGCTCATTGCCAATTTAGTTGCGGTTATCGCAATAGGAGATGAGCAGCAGTTGTTACCAAGATTTCATTGGGTGAGTTATGAATTACTAACACTGTAGAGTAGAAGTCTGTTTTTTTTTTAAACTCTAATTAGCTCAAAATTTAAATAATACTTTTAGTTTCAGTGAAAGTCTTGTGTTAGTAAACTGTCACTAATGCATACTAGAGTTTTATATATGTATGTAAGCACGTGACTGCCTTTTGATTGCAGAGCTATGTTAATTTCAACTAATTCTTGTTACTAACAATTATGTTATTAAGTTTGGACAAAATAGAATTCTCTGAATTTGTATAACATAAAGGCAGTTTAAGCAGACATTTATTTTGTTTGTTTGGCATGTATCTTGAACTCCAGAAGTAGATTGCCTTCTACATTTTAGGCTTACCTTTCGACTAATATTTTAATTTATTTGTGAATGGCCCAGTGTAAATGCTTTGCTATGACTGTTTGCAATAGTTATAAGGTTAAAAAAAATTATAAATGGTGTTCCTGATTTTGTTGTATGTTTTTAGTGTTGTTTTCCACACTTATTTCAAGTCTCTTCACAGATATTTTACTTACATATCCTATTTGTTTGTGGCATCACTGCTGCACTCAAGCTGCTACTTAATAATTCTTCTGAAAAACATGCTAAAGTTAGATGCAAAAAGATTAAAAGTCATCAAATGCTCAGCTTTTAACAAACATATGAAGGTTAATTAAAATAATGCCATCTGTGTTGAAAAGCACATAGTGATAAAAGGATAAATTTTAATTTTACTGTGCAACAATAGTAAAGGGGGCAGGGGGGCATATATGTAGAGACATCCAATCTTATACTATAAACAAGGAGCAAGGAGATATATCTTTCATTATTGTTCCCAAAAGCAACCTCTTGGTAATATTTTATGGATATACGAGTATCGTAATTTAATATTTGCTGTCCAACTAATGGTACACTAACTTCCATAAATTTATTTATTTATTTTTATGTCTATGTATTCTTAATTTTTAAACTAAGGCATTATATTAAAAATTCAAATGTTTATTCAAAAAAAAAAAAAAAAAAAGGAAGAAAGAAAGAAAAGATTGAAATACGTATAAATATTTTCTTTTCTTCCTTTGACAGTGAATCTTGTTAAAGTTATTGTGACTGTCTATTGTAATACAGGTCTCATACAGCTTTAGCTGCCTGTGATGAACCAATTTTTAAATAAAATATTGCTAATTTTAAGAAGTGAGGTATTCTACTTGATTAGAAATCATTAGAAATCTGCTAAAGCTTGCTTGTATTACTGTAATAATTCAGTGATTTTGCACTAATATTCGCAAATCTAAAACAATGTTCTTAACATATCTCCATGGATAATTTTCCTTTGTTCTCCTATTTTTGAAAGTGTCTCCAAATTTCAGACTATGCATTTCAGTAAAATAAGAAATAATCAGTGGCACATGCTGTAGTGTTTTGGTAATGGATTTTTATGAAAATTGTATTATGCATTAAATAGACATAAAATAAAATTATCAAATATATCTTTGATAAGAGAGCTAAGAGAATCGGGAGTTCAAATTTTGGAAAATTGAGTTATAGACAATATTAGAATATTGTAGATGATCAGCTTGTTTTTTGTTGTAAATATTTTTATATTTAAGAGAAGCATTATTTCACTTATTAAAGTTCTCTTACTCTTTTGAAACAATAGAAAAGGCAACTTGTATCCATGTCAGTTCGTGTGTCACAACTTGATATTGCCAGTGCAGCCATGTGACCTTTTTATCTCCCCCTTCTACTGTATCAAAACACTCTGACCGAAGTATGGTTCTGGCTCAAGCATGTTTTTCTGAAGATGCTGAGTACTTGATGTTAAATTCAAAGTAGCAGAAGCACAGTCTTACTAATTTCCATTATAGCAAAATAATTTAAGTAATTTCTTCCAAAAATTGCTGAGTAGTTTAAACAGTAATGCTTCTCATGCAGAACATAACCTATCCTGCAACAGTAAATTAAATTAAACAATGAATGCTTTCAGTACTGATATTGTGAATAAATGTTTGTTGGCCATTTTCAGAAATATATTTTTCAATATTATCTTGTTTTAACGTTTAGGTAAGAGAAAGAAGCGCTCGAAGTGTTCCTATGGGACGGACAACAGGCCGATCTTCATTCTCAGGCACTCGTACTCCAGATTCCCTCAGTGATAATGAAGGCACGTTGCCACGCCCTTTGAGAAAGGGTTCTGCTCCACCAAGATCCAGCCTTACACCAGGTTTGTATTTTTTTTAATGTGTGTAAACATATGTATGAGAATTCTTGGATCTGCATAATTTGGTAGGCTCAGGGTGTAGTGAAATAAAAATGTATAAATTTTCCTTTTAAAAGAATGATGATATTTCAAGGAATCTAGAGGCATCGTGGTTGAAATAAATTCTTATTAATACAATACACATTCTTGGTAGTAAAATTTTTCATTGGAAAATGTTTTAATGTTGTGAATTATAAGCTTTAGTAGAAATGCACTGAGGTCCAAGTATGAAGTCACATTTTTTCTCCATTGGTACAGAAGAAGATGGCTTATGATGTTGGTCAAATTATAGAGTTGATTGTATATGTAAAAAATATACAGCACTAGATATCCTCTGATTAACTAGTCATAACACTGTTAGCCATTGCATAAGCAATTTAGGTTTTTTATGGCATATTTTGAAGGAGTATAATCCTAAAGGTAAAGCTTCACATGTTTCTATAAGTTTGGCAAGTAATGTCTGCATTGAGGTAGATTTATAATGTGTGTGCAATTTAAGATGTGTTCCAAAATGGGGTATTCACATACTTAGAAAATCTGACACAATGTGCTGAAATAAATCATATACATGTAAATAGTATTTAAAAATTGTGTAGCTAGAGTTACACAAGACTAAAAATTTGGCCCCCTTTCATTTTTTTTTATATACATAAAAATGATATATTTGAAATCATACATACAAAAAGAGACATTTTAGTTGAATATGCTGATGACGAGATGAAGCAAAATATGGAAAATAATTTTAAAAATGTACGTGCATATGGGGAGGGGGGCGCTCCAATCAAACAACAGCAAACATAAATTTTGACCTATCAAAGCATAACCTAAGTAACATAAAATTAAACACCATAAGGTGAAAGTTTGTTTGAAATTTAAAAGTAGAAAAAAAATATGATGTGTTACGCTCATATGACTTATTGTAACTGTTCAGTTAACAAACTTCTTACAAAATATTATTTTCTTGATTACACCCTACTAATCAAGATAAGCATTAGCAGAATGTACTTTTACTTAGTTCCTTATAACTAGAAGGGATCTAAAGGAATGAGCTATGCTAAAGCGGTAGTCAAATGTTTTAAAAACTATCATTATGTGATTGTTATTGAAATTCGCTTCTTTATTTGGCCAGGAGTAGAACAAAAGAAAAACAGACACTTCTTGTCTGAGAAAAGTATAAATATTTTAAAATTGAAACCAATAACAAAGAATATCTTAGAAACAGTCAACTGTACAAAAAAATGCATATGATATAAATTGTGTTTTAACAAGATCTGCATCTGCAAGTTTTGTCTTTTTCTTACAGTTTACTAGTTATGCAAAATTGTCTAGAACAAACAGGTCTTCAGAAGCTATTCATGGGAAATCAAGATATTTTTATTTCTTTATTTATTTATTTAATATACATTTTATTTTATAATGTAAATAGTTTTAATATACAGCGATTTAATCAAAACCGTTACAGCCATTTTTGAGAAAAACAACATTTTCAAAAGTAAGGGTGGGGGAATTTTCTTGAAAAACTTTGTGTTGCATCCTTGGAATATCCAAACTTAAATACCAAGTTTGTTTTTTAACAGTCTTTTAGTTTTTGAGCTATGCTGTCCACACATACACATGCGCACGTATGAACCTTTTTCTAAAAAAAATGTATTTTATTTTACTCAGGGGATCTCAAAACATATATTTCTGTTGAAATCTCAACATCAAATTTTTTAGTGCAATACACTATGTGCAAAGTAAGTGTAGAGAAAGTAAAATTTTTGGAATAATAATTGATTTAATTTAATAATAGAGTTGCACATAATATGCATAATATAAGGTGATTGACAATGATTCACATTAGTAATTCAACTGTTAAAGATATGTCTCTCTTCTGGCACACTATGACATGTAGTGGTTGTAATGTTTCACACACAGCTCACAGATTTACTGGGAATCTGGTCATGGTGGATCTTGTTCCTGCAGATTTTCTTACGGAACCCATATGTAGCCATTCTTTTCACAAGATGTCTGAGATCGTACTCTGCCTGTCTCCATTCTGTTGTCATTGCATCCATGGAGTAGAACTCAATCCAGATTTGATTTTTGTTTCTTCTCAGTTCCTCTATTGTGGCATTGTATGCATTTGTGGACTGTAGGTGCAGATGTTACCGTAGCTCTTCAATATAGAATGGCTCCCTTGCCAGTTCATATATAAGGCATGAAAATGTGTACTTCGAAAGACAGAGAGCCTTTTTTGAGGTATATGCTGAATAATAATTAGTGAACACCTAAAATGAAAAGCCAGTACTAAAAAGGAAATTTGTCTATAAAATAGACAGGTTTGAAAGATAATGTATAGCAAAACCATAAAACCAATTTATTATACATTTATATATTTACACATAAGTTATGGTATTACACAATGAGAAATGAAAAATGTTTTTAAATTTCAAAAAAGGCCCGTCAAAATAATAGGGAAAATGTTTAAATGAAAATTTCTAGATTTATTTGAGGGGTAGTTGAATATAAAAAATCTGAAGTATTCCATTCACATGACTTTCTCTACAATTATGCAACAAATGATTGTTAATAAGTTGTTCTATCCACTTCATGCTAATCGAGATAAACATTAACAGAAATGATCTTATTACTTAGTTCCTTATAAGCAGAAGAGAAATAAGGGAATACACTAGGTTAAACTGACATTCAAATGTTTTAAAACATGGTTTCTATGGGATTGACATCCATTTCTTTGCATGGCCAGGAGTTAAGTTCCCATATGAGAAAATTTTAAATATTTTAAAACTGAAACCAATAACAAGGAATATCTCGAAAATGGTGAACTCCACCAAAAGCATGTATGTGACATTGTGGTTTTAACAAGATCTTTTATCTTCTGTGTAATAAGTTTTTATCTATCTCTTATGGTTTACCAGTTATGTAAAATTCAGAAAAATTCATCCAGAATAGTCTTCAAAAGCTATTCCCAGAAAATTCAAGATATACATTTTATTTGTCATGAAAATATTTTAAATTTAAGAGATTTTAATCAAAATTGTCGTAGCCATTTTTTTGACTGAGCCAAAAATTTTGAAATGTCTCTTATGTAAAGGATAGTTGGGGGTGAAGTGATTTTATTGAAAATCTTTGTGTCGCATCCTTGGAAGATATTGAACTTAAATATCAAGTTTGGTATTTAACATAGTTCATTTTTTAACTATGTTCACATACACTTTTTTTTTAATGTTTTTTTATTTAGGGGGTCCCAAAACATATATTGCCAGCAAAATCTTGGTATGAGATTTTTGGGTGCAATACAATACCTTTTCTATAAACATGTACTTAGTATGTGTAGAGAAAGTAAAAAGATGTCATGGTTCCATTTCAAATTTCAAGCCCCCCCCCCCCCCCCCCTCCTGTTCCTCAATAGGGGCCCAGTGGTAATATTTTCAGTGTCACAATTTGGAAGACCCTCCAATGAGATTTGGATTTCTTGTTGTTTGTATGTTAAGAGATATTCAGAAAACCATTAAGGAGAATACTAATTAATTTTGGTTAGAAATGTTAGGATGAAAATTATTTTATAGTATAGAAACTGAGGGTTAATTAATAAATAATGAATGATCCAACTATGGAACACAAATTTATGTTAAGTACTCAAATTGCTCCACTTACCAAATTACATAGGGATCGATTTTCCCCATTCTTGGCTGCTTCAGCAGTATGTCATCGAAACATGTACTGTCAGTAATTGGGTAAGTAGAGCAATATAAGTGCTTAATTTTGATTCATTTTCTGTAGTTTATTTGATTCACCATGTGTAAGTTCTAATGATTTAAAATGTTATATATTGAATTATATTTGATTGATTCTCCAATGCTGTATTCCATTATTTCCTGTTAACTTAGAAAGTAAACAATATTAGTCTTTTTCATTATTTTTTAAAATTGTTTGATTTTAAAATATTAATGAATCAAACTTCACTGGTCAAGTTATAAAATCTTGGAATATCTCCCATAATCATTATGGTAGTTATCTCATTAATATTTAAAATTAAAATAAAATTAAACTAGCTTCACATTTAGTAGTGCCTCTGTTATTCATAAAGCATACTACTGAGCAGATATATCTTATATATGCATGCTGCCATAATATATGGTAGATCCACATATCAAATGTAAATGGTATTATAAAGAGATATATTCTGTAGGTGTAGGATCTGAATTATTATATTTAGTTTGGCAGTCTTTCTTCATTCAAGTTGAGTACAAACATATTCTATTATAAATGTAAAAAAGGAAACTAGTAATGGGGAAGCAACCCAATTATTAATTGTTACATTAATATTCTATTATATTGGTAATGCACGAAGAGTGGGAGAACCATGTTCAAATCCGAGCTGTGGCATTGAATTTTTCAGCTGGCACTGGTAATACAAACATATTCATCAGACTAGCAGTGTTTTAATTATTGTAACAATTAGGAGTACATATTGCTTAGTGCAAAGAATAAAGCTAATCTCCTTACCTTTCTTCTTAAAAAATCTTGATGCATTTACTAAAACTGTTTTGGCAGTGGTTTACTATACTCAGAGTATGGTTGTACAATTATGTTCTAGGAGGAAGCCAACCTGGCAGTAAAGCAGGTAGCCGACCTGGTAGTCGTCCCAACAGCAGACCTCCAAGCAGACAGGGAAGCAAACCTCCAAGCAGACATGGATCTACATTGTCTTTGGATAGCACAGGTATGAATATAAATTATACATTATTGCAGTATGTAAATTGATAAATATAAGGTGATAAGGTTAGCAAAATTTGTCATACATTAAAAATTTAATAATACTAAATAGAATTCTAACACAAACAGAAAGAAAATTACTACTTTCATTCAATTTCATTTAAAGAATCGCCAGGTCTAATATTTAGAGTCCACAGAAGAAAACTTAAGATCTTCTTGTCCATTGCTATTTTTATTATGATCTTACTATGGGAGGTAATTGACAATCGCCATTGAGTAACTACAGCTAATAGCTCATAAATAGGCCCATTCATTGTTTGGTGGAAAGAGATTCCTCCAAACATCACAGCCAACTCAGCCAAGGTTGTTAAGGCATGGACTTGTGAAAGGTAAGTCAGCAGTTCAAATTCTGCCAGGACTGTCCTTCATGACATAGTTTTTTTGCAGATTCTTCTCAGTCCTCGTAATGGCAAATGCCAGGGAAGTACTTTATACTTAAATCTGTAAAATTGTGAGGAATACATATTGATGGAAAAAACTGGATTGAACACACTGCAAAAGTATATACCAAATTGTCAAGAGTTTTCTATCTACAAAAAAAATTGAAGTTTAATGTTAGCACAAAAATTATATTAATGGAATATTATGCTTTTCATCATACTCACATACAATATGGGAGTTTTCTTTGGGGAAACTCAAGAGGAGTAGAACAAGTATTTATATGGAAAAAAAAAGGTATTTGATGTATCAAAGGTCTTGATGGAACTACTTCATGCAAAAATTATTTTATAGAACTTGGCATATTTACAGTTCCCAGTTTATTCATTTTATATAATACCTTTAACCATGAAACAGATATACGCATTCATATTATACTGGGAGAAAATATATTGACATTCCTACTTCAAGATTAGCAGCAATTCAGCATCATTATATGTTTATGGGTATTATACTTTATAGTAGGCTTCCACAAGAAACCTAACAACATTTAGCACTAAACAGTTTAAATACATATTTTACCAAATTGTATAATTTTGGTAATTGTGTTTAATTCTAGGTTTATTATGTAATGGCAAACACTCCAAATATACTCTATAGCTAATATTGTAAATAGATTATAGGAATAAGACGAATATTGTAAACAGTGACTGTTACAAAGCCAATATCTGTAAGATTTGGTGCTGAACAAATTCTAATACTTAGGTTGGAACATTTCCTTCCCAAATTTTCTTTCCTGTCATATCATTTCATGTTACTGCCTGTGGATCTATGTAGTAAGAATAGGCATTTAACACTACTTTAAAAAGAAATAGGTAGATGTTTTATTCACCAAAAGAATTACAAAATAAAGTCAGACTCTTTGGGAAGCATTGCAAACTTCCATCAGTATTGATACCTATACCAAGGGTATAAATGAAAGGAGAATTGGATTTTCTTAAATCACATCTTGGCCACTCATGTTAAGCCGTATATCTCTAATCTTCCATATTACTAAGTAAGTCCTACAGTAAGTATGTTTCAAATATGAGTTTCTTTTCTACCTATACCCTGTACTGTATGTGTATAACAATAATTTTAGATAAATTAACATCTAATCATAATCAAACTTGGTCTAAAGCATTCATTGTATCTTGAGCTCTTCTTAGGATCTTATTCTTAAGAGGTCTTCAAAATTTGCAGGATTAGATGAATAGGTTTCATAATTAGATTTAGAGAAGTAATGATGAGTCAGAAGACTAAAATTTCATTGTATCTAATTCAAGCCATCAACCTAAGTTTTCAAATGTTATTCTTTTTATTAGGATTAATTGAGTTTTTATAAATTAAAGATTAGAAGCTTTCTCTGAGTTAGTTATTACAGATGACTTCACGGTTCCCTGACAAAAACCACAGATTCAAGATGGTTAAAAGCCTGGATATCTCAGATTCCAATTTAACTCGGTTGCTAATCCATGAACTCATATGTAATTTTTATAAATTGTTTGTTCATGTTAATGTGTATACCACCGCCGCTGAATCCTTGCACTTGACAGTTCGGGTGGTTTTGCGTAAGGTTGCCAATGCTGCCTTTGCAACGTTGCCAGAGTAATTAGTAAACAACAGCTGATTACAAATATCTGTCGTGTGTAACAACGAATATAAACAGTGTACATAGAAAATAAATGCGATGAATAATGAAACTAATTTGTTATTATTGATGTTAACTGAAAATAACAGTGATACTGTAACGCATGTAGCATACATTAGGTATTTACGACAATATAGAACATATTAATGAAAGATAGCTGGTTACAATGAGAGAAAGACATGACAAAATGGTTTTCACCAGCTTAGAATTTTAATGGCTCAATTCCATCCAAGTCTCTGTCATCATCATTGTCACCAAGACATATCATTAGTGGTTCACATTCACTGATGATTCCATCTAATTCCTGAGCTTTTTGTATTATTTTGTGAACATGATTCACTTTCTTCTTCCATGTAGCTGTGTTCACTCTCGCCACACCTTCCTGCAAAAGTCTATCCACCTCTATAATTGTGAAAGTCTTATAATGTTCCCTCACGTACAAACAAACACCAAAACATTATCAACAAATATAAAATAGCCGGATATTGCAATGGTGCAGCATTTAGAAGCGACCGGCCGACCGGAATGCTTCTTTGTCATTGATTCAGAAAGTCAAACGGGTAAAGATTTTCATCTGTTTTCTGTGAATGTACCAACTTCTAACTGTCAAGTGCAAGGATTCAGCAGCTGGGCTATAGACACTAAGTTGGAAAGTTGAATCAATGTCATGGCTGGGACTCCAAACATATGTTGGACTATCTGTGCTAATGTTCTTATTGTTTGAGCTGTCATGGTAAGATGCTTGTATATGCATAAACTCTTCCCATCTGATTCTAGTATGCTGTTGAATTTTCAAGGCAATGTCAATATTAGAATTATCATTCGTAAAAGGAAACTTGCAAACCTTTAAATTTTCAAGCCTTATATAAGGGTAACCTCAAACATTTTTAAAATGCCATGTTTCTAAAATAAAATAAAATTTGTTTTTATCTGTAGCTACTTTCTAATGTTTTCCAAATTGACTGTTGTGTTAATTTGTTTGACTTGCCTAATTGTTTGTTAATTATCATCATTTAAAGATTTATGTTCAACCAAAAATGAATTTGATTAAGGAGTACTTCCTTACAATGTTTTTTTTTACGAATTCAAATCATAGTTAATGCCTAGAGAATGTGAAGATCATCTTAAAAAAAATGTATTTAGCAAAGAAGCCCCATCTAAAGCAGAAATTTATAATTGGTGCGGTGAATTCAAAATATATTGGATTTTTCTTAATGTGAATTTCATGAAAGACGGCCAAGATGCTATATTATTCTATAAGCGAATATTCAATTAATGCTTGTAGATGTAATTTAGACCTACCACAACATAAAAATTAACAATGTTTCTAGATGAAGGGACACCAAGTCGAATCCCAGTACATCGACGAGTGACGCCTAGCAGTCGCACAGCAGGAACTGGTTCAGCATCTGGAACAGCAACACCTACCCGTAAATTAACTGTCCCAGTGAATGGCACCAGTTCTCGCCCACGGACTCCTACAGGGCTTATAAGTCCAGCCAGTGGTGCCTCTTCTAAGTATGTTTCTTTTTATCTTACTGAAATACTTAAACAGGTATAATGTTTTAATCTGCTTGCTTTGAGACAGTGTCTTAATATTGCACTGGAAAAAATGCTGGAGTTTCATATATAAATGCTTCATTTCTGAATTTGAAAGAAGTGTAAAATGCATAGTAGTATTGGCATGATACAATAAGTAGAAGTGTGATTGGATGTTTTAATTCTACCAAGATTTTGAAGCTGAATTTTTATTTATAAATCACTTATCAAGTTTCAAGCATTGTGGCATGGAGTTACTGCAAGATAAGGAAAGTTCAAATATTTTAATTAGCAGCAATGATGTTCCTTCTGTATTTATGTAGTCTATGTTTTACTTTGTATTTGATATCTGTATGAAGTTGTTTAAGAACATTAATGAAATGACTGGTCCCTTAGCTCAGTCAGAGCCCCTTTCTGCTGTGCAAGGGGTTGCAGGTTCAATTTCTGGCTGGGGGTAGGGATTTTTCTCTAGCCTAGATTATTCCCTATCCTCCTCAGAGTCCAGAAGTATGAATATGAGTGTGAAAGATGTAATCATGACTTAATGATTAAACATTAAAGATAAATAGATAGCTAATGACATCAGTATATGAGTTAACACCTTGCCGATAGGCAATGAAAATGCAGCCATAGGACCATGCAGTTGAGACGGGGTGGGGCATAAATGGAACAATAAAAAAAATATTAAATATTTCGCTCAGTATAGAGTAGTTGACAAGGTGGAGACGCCATAGAGTGTTCTTTGAATCTTACAGTTTAGGCTTACAAATTTCCATTGTGAAATTTTATACAATTTTACACACAATATTAAAATAATAAGAAGTTGTATAAATGAAATTCTGTAATTTGTGGTTTTAGACAAAAATTTATTTGAATTTTTGTAATGGATGTGACTTTCATATATTGCAGGCATCAAATTAATTATAGGAGGAGATGTTTGTACCAAAATTAGAAATAAAGCAAAACAGCATAAGAGTTTTATTACGTTCCATTTGAAATTAAAACTAAGCAAATTGTCATGTTATTTTATAGTATACCTTTAATCTGTTTGATTTAAAAGGTTGTGATGATCTGGCATATTTATTGTATTAATCTGAATACAAGATATGTTGTTGCTTTTTTTCCAAAATATTAATATTGAGAATTGAGGGTTATTTACATTCCTCATGTTATGCTTTGAATAGCATATATGGAAAAACTAATTTTGAAACTTTGCAGGTGCAGCACTGATGAAACATTGGGAAAATCTAAAAATTACTGGCAAGGTCATAATGTATATAGCAGATTTTGTGCATTTCATTTTGCATAGTAAAGTTAGTTAACAGACCTAGAGAGATTATAAGCATTCACATTGGTAATCGAAAATAAAAAAGATACTATAATAAAAGAGATACTAGAATAGAAACAGAATTTCCTTTTGTGTTGATGCCTGCACCTAATATACTGGGAACCAATGGTTAAACAGAAGGAGAGATTTAGCTGTACATTTGCATTCTCTCTCACCACACATATAATGGCACATTTCTGTTCTCCCGTCTCCAGACCACAACATGATTTTCTGCAGAAATTCAAACAGAAAATTCAAACTATGTGTTTTAATAGATATATTGTCTAAATATAAAATCTTATCCATTCAAAAAAAAAAATGTGAATGGAATCAAACACAATGTAGCAATTCACAAAAGAACTGGTGTAAGGAAGTGGAGTCAACTTGAACACTTTTGATAGCTTCACTCACCTATTCATTAAGCAGAACATATATTGTCAGCAAGTGAAGCTATTAAGAGTGTTCAGGTTGACTTCACTTCCTTATAAGCATCTTATATTATCCATTGTCATTGTGAGTGTTGCCATTGTCACTGCCACCACCCTCTCCATCTACACACATTAATTTTGCTATCTCCACTCCCTCTGTTGTGCTCCGTGGTCTAAGGGTAACATGCTGGCCTCTGGTTCCCAAGATTGTGGGCTCAAACCTGGTAGAGGGATTTTTTCAGCTATAAAAATCCTCAGCGTTGCTTCCTTCGGAAGGGAAGTAAAGCAATTAGTTCCATGTTGTAGATTTACAGCAGATAAAAGAACCTCAAGATTGATACAGAGGTCTCTAAGCAAAATTAAACAATCATTCATGCCCAATATAGATTGGGACACTAAGAAATACAGAATTATAGAATTTTCATCATAATTTCTGCGCATATTCATTGGATAAAAGTTTAAACAAATGTGTTAATTTACTTGACAAGTTGATTAATTACACTAAACAACACTTACTTGAGATTTTTGCCCAGAACATGTTTCAAAGGACTAGTTTCCTTCAGTTTCAACCAGACATTGACTAATTCCTTGTGGTGAAGCTGGCAATGTTTTAATGTCCTCTTCTGGTGGTGGATCAATGAACTTGCTAAACACATCCTTCTGTGGAACGTCAAAATTGAAAACCCTGTTTCTATTTTTTACAATAAAGATGTTGCTATAGTCATCTCCTACTACATACATATCTGTACATTTTGTCTCTCTCTCCACCATGTCAATTTCCGTGCAATTTTATTTTTGGGTGGGGGGGGGGGTAAAATGAATTCAAATTTTGGAGGGGGTGAAATGAATTCAAATGTGCTTTTGTTTATTCAAAATATATGTGCAACACTTCAAATTTTGTTTGAAAATTAAGTTCTGATAAAGGGGATTGTCTTGTATTTGGATAAATATGGTGTATATGACTCTACTTATTTTTACTGTAATGGTTCAGGACCAATAATGTCCATAATTTAAACACAATTTAAAGGTCCAAAATAATGAATTGTGAAAAAAGTAGATTAGAAAATTGCATCCTGAGGCTTTGGAGATAAGCTTAACCATTTAGAATAATTTTAGTGAATGAGGATATAGGTGCTATTCATTTGCAAATAAATTTAAGTAGAAATAATATAAAAATTAAATAGCATGCCCTATTTGTTTATTAAAGGCTAATAAGCTTTCTTTACATATAATAAATAAATATTAAAGAAAAATGGACAAGCACTACTAAAGATGCAAAAACTGGTTTTAAAAAAAGTTTTTGACAAGCTGAAATTGTGCATGCAATAATCACATCTTGCTTAAAGAGAGAGCTAAATGGTGCAGGTCATTTATTACATTGCACTAAGTAATGCTTATAAGTAAAGGGCAGTAATTTAAATGTATGATTTTAAAATTAAGCCTCAGCCATTATTATGAAATAATTCTTTTTATTTTAAAATAGCTTTGTGCACTTAAACCTAATTTTAAAATGTAATTAAAATTAACATTTTCTCTTTAACATAACTTTATTTACATGCACAGCATTTATGAATTAATAAACTCTTTGCAAAGTTGCATAATGGAAAACTTAAATTTATTTTAGGTTAGGAATGACACATCGAGCTTCAAGCATACCAACGCTCAGTGGTGTTGGCGCTAGGTAAATAAAACACTAATTGGAACATAAGGAAAGGGTGGTTGCTTTTTGTAGTGCAGAATGGGAACTGGGAATGGTGGCACTAAATGTGAAAAAAAATGGTACTTTTTACAAATTCACATTTCACGATCTCAATAGTTTCTGTTTCAGAAACTTATTCACCTTTACTATGAAACTCTTATACTGGAACCATATTCTCTTGAAATGAAATATAAATTTTGCAAAATGATACAGAACGTTGTAATATCATATTTGTTATGATACATTTATCAGTCAGGAATGCGCTAAAGGCAAGGCTGAAAAAGTAATGGAACATTCATAATACTGAGAAAATGATATATCAGATATATCAGAAGCTAAAATATATAATAAAGAATTGTTTGCGTATTCAAAAGACAAATTGAGATTGATTTATTTATTTGATGAGTCAATTAATTACACTAAACAACACTTAATTTATCGACTCGCTGTCAAATAAATGAACATAACAACAATGTTTACAAACTTCCATAAAAAGAAAAGTGACAAATTGAGATGTTTTCCCAAATGCTCTGGCAAGAGAATGTCCTCATGCACACATGCCACAGATTTTCTGCAAGTAGTAGAAATTGAGATAGTGAATATTTCCAATTTGAACTTCGTTTATTAACACTTAAAAATCTTTTTGTTGATATAAACCGTTGCAACTTGAGAAAAATAAAGATGTGTACAAAAAACAGTACACACAAGACTGTAAGAAAAATAAAAGGAATAAATAATACATTCCATTCATATGGTGTGTTACCAAAACAGAATTTGTGTGCTGCATAATGTGGATATCATTGTTCATCTGTGGTACAAGTTATTAAAATAATTAGTGAGTGCTTGATAGCTTGAACATGAGCTTGTCTTTGCCATCTGCATTGATGGATGTATCCCTTTGCTTATGTGAAAAAAAAAAAAAATAAATAAATATATATATATGGCTTCAGTTACAGTTTTATATTCTTTTGTCAATTATTATTCTTGTATAACAGTAAAGCTTGGAGATAGGTTATTTACATAATTTTATTAAGCTTTTAAAGCATGAATGGGTGTTCATTTTTATTGCACAATTGCATTAATTTTTGTGGAAGGTACCATTGAATCAGCTCATGTTTGTCATTATGCGTGCTTTTGGTAATTTGGTGTTGGATTTATTTCATAGTTATATTGCATGTAACTTACTGCATTTCCATAACATTGTAAAATAGATCTGGAAAAAAAAAAGCTAGAATATTTTTACTTTTTTATATTGGTCTGTCTGCTTACAGTATTTTACAATTGTAATGAAATGTAATATAATACGGAAACACACATTATGTTGCAATTACAGTCTGATTTTCTAAGTCTTCCAGTGCACTTGGCCCTTAGGTTGCCAATGAGATGCTAATTTTGTCTCTAGGAGTGTTCCTCAAACTATGGGCTTTATAAAACGGCCTTCATTTTACAAGTGATGCCCATGGATCTGAATGCTCGAAAATGGATAAAGGTTGAGGGCACCAGGTCTTGTGTCAGGTCAACTATCTGCTTGTAGAACTTAAGATTGTTCAAGTATTTAGTTACCTTTTGGTTTATTTTGAGTTAATTTAACAGTTGTGTATTTCCCATATTGTGGTTTTAAAAGTAAAATCATGTGCCGAGCAGGAAAATAAAACCAGATGCGATAATAGGTATAAACAGGACACTTTTCTCTCCAGATGCTTCATTGTATTCCTATATTTTACAGAGGTTATCAAATTGGGGAAAAATATGTGTTACATCAGGGGATTTTCTCTACCTTCTCTTATTTATTAGTAGATATATAAATGATTCTTATGAAAGCTAATTGTTCTTCATTTTAATCAAGATAAGCCTTTGCAGAAATAGCTACAATATGCATTTTGGTAGGATGCAAGGGGAACAGCAAGTCAAATATTTAAGAACTGGGTGCTATGTGCTGGACTTTAAAATTCCATACTTCTTCAAAGACATCAAGAAAAGTAAATCAAAATCAAAATGACTTTTAAAGAACAAGAAAGTATTAAAATATGCTACATTCACACGATTTTCTCTACCTATTCTGCAACAAACTGTTCTTACAAAAGTGTATTCTTTTATTTACCTCATATTGATTGAAAAATAAACATTAGCAGAAATGATTTTATGACATATTTCTTTGTAGGTACAAGGATTATTACAGATAGACCATGCTGAAGCAAGTCAATCTTATATGATGACTTTAAAATTCCATCCTCCTTTGATAAACAGAATGAAAAAAAAATAAATAACAATTGCCATTTGCAAAAAGTATAAACATTGGAAAATTAAACCAATAATAACTACTATCTTAGAAGTCGTTAACACCATAATAAATGTATTTGTTGTGAAGTGTATACTTTAATCAGATCTGCATTTTTTGTGCATAAAACTTTAACTATTTGTTACAGTTTACCAGTTTAACAAAGTCATCCAGTATGAAGAGGTCCTTTGTGGCTAATCCCAGTAAACATATAGCATTTTAATCAAATCTTTAGAACCATTCCTTAGAAAAATACAATTTTAGAAAAATGTTCCATATAAAGATAGCTTGAATTGGGGAATCTTTTTGAAAATTTTGATTTTCTCAAAAATGAGTAATGATTTTCATTGAAATACTTCATGGCAAATGAAACATGTATATCTTGAATTTTCTACGTGAGGCTTTTGAAGATATCTTCATTCTGGGTGACTTTTGTATAACCATATGAGATAGACAAAAGCTTGCTATGCAGAAAATATAAAGCTTGTTAAAACATATAATTTATGCCATATATATTTTTGTAGTGTTAACCATTTCTAAGATATTTCTCTTTAAGGGTTTCAATGTTTTAAATACTTAATCTTTTCTCAAACGGGAAGTCCTCGTACATTTCAGATCTCTTTTGTTTTAATCTTGGTCATGCAATTGTATCACATATGTCCAGCTGTTAAAGGAATTGACTATCCCTTTAACTAGTATATTTCCCTATTTCGCTTTTATTTATAAGGATCTAAGTAATAAGACCATTCCTGCTGATGTTTATCTCAACTAGTATGGTAGATAAAAGAGTCATAGAATAGCATGTAAAACAATAGAGAAAGTCATGTGAATGGAATACATCAGATTTTAGGAAAATGGTCCATATGTGTGGTGTGGTGTATGTGAATAACATAACTCAAAACCGAAAAATTGGTTAATACCAAACTTGATAATTAACGTTAGCATCTTCCAAGATTCAAAGATCACAAAGATTTTGAAGAAAATCCCCCCATTCTAAACTACCCTTTAACATGGAAAAATGTTCCAAAATTTTGATTTTTTCAAAAATGACTAATGGTTTTGATTAATATACTTATATTGACAAATAAAATGTATATCTTGAATTTTCTGGAAATGGCCTCTGAAGACATCTTCCTTCTGGATATACAAAAACATATTTCATAAAAAATGTAGATCTCATTAAAACACACAATTATTGTCATATACATTTCTGAGAAAATTCTGTGTTGTCGCTTTCAATTTTAAAGTATTTAAGCTTTTCTCAAATGAGAATTTGTCATTCCTGTTTCTTTTGCAAATAGAATTAATTGAATCACAAGCAACTACTTTTAAAATATTTGACTCCCTGATTTCCCTTCTATTTATAAGGACATAATAATAAGACCATTTCTGTTAATATTTACCTTGATTAGCATGAAGTATGTAGAAGAATAAGCGTGTGTGAGAATAGTTTGTTAAGAATAGGTGGAGAAAGTCTTCTGAATGGAAACATTAGACAATTTTTTTTTTTTTTTCTTCCTTTACATCTTTTAACCTGACGTGGTATGTTGGATGAAATCAGCAAAATGGGTTCATGGAGCTTAAAGTTACTTAGCATTCATCTTCTCAGGATCACCCTAACTATTTATCAAATGATGCATGATTAAGCACACTGACTACCAAGAAAGTGAACTTGAAAAGATATGATGCTTTATTTTTGTTTCATTCAGTTTTGAAGGGTTTTAACAATTATCTTCTTGAAATATATTTTTGCATATGTTAAAATTCAGGAGTGTGTTTAACCTCATAGTTAACAATCATGATATAAACTTGTGAGCTAATATATGTCTGTGTACTAATTCTGAAAAACTCAGGATCAGAAGTTTGTTGGAATAACCTGAATTTACAGACTGACCATTGAACTACAAATGCCTATGGTATTTATGGAGATTGTTGACAAATGGGCATGTCTAATTGAAATTCTAAAACAATACAAAGCAATTCCTTCCCCCCCCCCCCATTCTTCAGTTTGAAAGAAGTGTAAATTTTGTGTTCTTTTATGTAAACCGTGAAAATCACAGAACATAAAAACCATGTAACGTGCACGATTGGCAATGGAAAAAAAGATTCAGGCCATTACTATCATCGAAAAGTATTAAAAAGATTACTGTGATGAAAAAAAAATCATATCTTTTTGAGAGAATATATGTTAATGTGTAGGTAAAATATGAAGCATGTCAGTTAAGAACAGGGAGAAAAGACCACTGTATCTGCCATTTAAACATTGCATTTAATATACCAGTCTCAGAAACCCCATCTAGAAGCTGTTGGCAAGCGGGTGGGATTGCTTAACTTGGCAGGTTAATTGAAATGTAATAACATTTAATAATGGGATCACTTTGTGCCTTTACCTATAGTTGTTAACACGAATAAAAATACTAAAATGGAAAAGCCATGTCCTGCTAAAGTATGTACCTGAACACTGTTGATATTGAAGACTTAAACACAAAGATAGAAGCATCAAAATTGACACACTGTGTCTGGTTTATATAGTTTTAAAAAATTGCTAGATTTCATGAGATTGGACTTAATCAAAAACAGCAAACAACTTATATTTTCTGTCATAAACTCCATCCCATCACTTACAACCAATTATGATCATCATTATACCAACCTATGATTATTTATTCATGGCATGTTGCCATAAAACTGGAGGAAGATCTTGAGCTCAAGATTTAATTGAATGTAACTGAACACAGTGATGTAATTTTAACCTGTTGCTCACATTGCTGATGCTTTGATCATTTTCTTGACATTCCACATCAACACAATTAGTAATATATGGTATGTACTAATCTTTTCATTCATTCATTTTCATTAAAATAGTTCAACAATATTATGGTTCTTTTGGAAATAAATCAAAACAGAAATTATATTAAAACTCTAGTTGCCAGCCAAAACAGTTATTTGACATGGGAAACACAATCCACAAACTCAGCAGCACCCTCAACAAGGCAAGCATTTGTTTTTGTGTGTTCAGAACCATTGGCATTGTAATACTGTATGGATAAGTTGCTTTTGAATAATATCTTTTCATGCATGAATTAGAATCCTGAGAGCAGGCTTAATGTAACAATGACATGCTGCTGCAGTGTTTAAATGGTCTTTGCTTTGCTCTGCCATTCCTTGCAGTGAATGGCAGCAAATTTAGCATGTATTGTATTAATGGAACATCAGTTGTCTCTAATGTATTTCAGTTTTGTAATCTTGTATCTGTGTAGTCAGTGCTGTATTATAACCATAAATTTCAATTTAGAGAATGAGCATTGAAATTGATAATATTTTCATATCCAAAATTTTGATAATAGGTAGAATAAATTTGGGATGCCTGTAGAACATATAATTTCGAGCCTCGTTTATTGGAGTTTCTTCTTGATGTGCATTTACTAATATATTGTGCATGTTTCAGCCCACAAATTGTTTGTTTAAACTAGCACCATAGATACTTAAATTAGAAATTTGTTGCATAATATAACAATTTCATGACTTTCAAATAGAAAAATAGATATCAATCCAGAGACATATTTGCATACTTTTAAGTTAGTAAGTATAACTATTTAAAGGAAGCAAGATTTTACTTTTAAATTAGATTCCAAACAATCAACTAACATATTGTTTATTCTCTAGTATCTAAGTAAAATGCTAACCTAACCTCTATTTTACTGTCTTCTTTTAATATCAGCCGATCAAGGATTCCAGTATTTGTTGGTTCCAGTTCCGTTGAATCACAGCTCTCTTCTTGTGCTTCTTCTTCTGGGTAAAGCTATTACCTTTTGTGATTTCTGTTTTCAGACTGCATGCACCATGAGTCCTGTAAAATGCATCATTTTTGTACCAAAAACTTTAAATTTTCTTCCTTTGTCTGTTTTGCATGCTTCTAAATCTGTTAAGTTAAAGTATATATTTCATTATGTTTGTATTAAAGCATATATTGCAGTTAGGCCATATGAAAAAGACCCAACTACAATATGGCATCTGAAACTTGGATTAAATTAAGAGTTCATAACATAGATAGGTATGGGCAAACCTCGAATCACTTGACATGCAACTTGCAAAACTGGCTAATATCACATAGTTTAAACTAGCTGATAGATGCAGAAAGAAACATACAATTAGTACAATGGCAGTTCTTAGATAAAAAGAGCTGATTTCTTTTGTATGCATTTAGACTACAGTAAAATAATACATTATATTTTTATTCATTGTTTTACAAAATTGTAATATTTCATTAAAATATGGGTTACCTCTAATATAGCTATTTTTATTGTGATAAAGAAATATTAAATTCCTTGTTCTCATTTGTGTTTTTGGGATATTGCTGAGGGAAAATGATACAGCTGCCCCTCTTGTAACTGTCCTTTCCACAGTCCCTACTGCATGACAAAAGTTTTAATTGCATTGTACATATTTACTGTATTTTTATTTTTTCCTTGTTGGTTAAGCTTATTTAAGTGCTTGTTTATTTATTTACTCCCTTTCAACAGCACATAAATCTAATTTACAGAAAGTAGTTCCCAGCAAGAAAGGCCAAAACTTTATTTCAGGCTTAGAATCTGCCATGATGACTTTATAATTGGAACTCTGTTGTGGCTCAACACTACTTGCTAATTGGCTTTCTCACACGTTGTGCATTATGTTATATGCGGGAACATCATGAACCTCTTCTGGTTTATAAACCAGTGAGTGCCCTTTTCTGAAATAGATGGTTTAAGGTTAAATAATATATTGCTTTGAATATTAACAGGGTAATACTACCTAAATACCCTGGTTAGTTTAGTAAAAAATAGTTACTTGAAGGGAAATGCATATAATAGTGACTTTAGGAGGAGAAGTGAATATTTAAAACAGCTCTAAGCCAGCCACTGCCCATTTTAAGACACCACTTAATAATGTCAACAAATTCCTTCAAATTGTGAAATTTTTCCTGTGTAGAAGAAACTACCAGGCCAACCATGTTAGCTTAATGCATGAGAATAGCATTATTAGAGATGGCAAATGCCCAGTTACTGTTGCCATACCCACTATTTGAATCCAGTTTATATACACATACTAGCCTTAACCTAATTTCACTGTGGCTCGGCTCTGCCTAACCTGTGTTTGCCTCATATTGATTCTATATGTAATTTCTATCTCATGGTATTGTTAGATCAAAAACTGGTGGCCTTCAGGATGATCTCCATGATTTGGCATGGACACAAAATGCCCACTACTGGCCACAGGCTAGATCATGGAAGGTAACTGTGGTCAACAGCTTTATTAAATAACAGAATAATCATTTGTAAACCATCCTATATGAATGAAAAATTTCAAATTTTTATATAAAAATAAATAAGTGGTTGGGGATTTGGCATTCAATATTTCTTACTCTCAATACTACTTTGCTTATGATACCCATTGTGGACAGAAGATACACAATAATTCAAGTAGGCTAGGACTATTATGTCATATGGGGAGGAGGTGAAAGGAGTGTCATAATAGTAAAAAGCAATTACCCATTTAACTCCAAATGTTTTTACATAATGCAGTAATTTATTTTAAGTATATTATTCCCTACACATGAAGTAAAGTTAACCCTGGTAGAGGTTGTGAAACCTTAGGGATTATAATAAGTTGAGACCACTACCTATCATACATTGAAACAAAGCAGGGAAAGACATATGACTTTGCAACTTTGTTATTCCCCTGGTTGGAATGATCTAATTATTTTAAAGGATGAATTTAACCCAGGGACGTGGTATGATATAGGTAGGTTTTGACAGTGGAAAATTCCCAACTCTGCATTGGGAAAGGAACTTTGTGCCTCCCATTTTGTAATTGGTATCTTACTCCAATGGATACTATATGCCCCCTTCACACAAGTAGTTTAGTTTAATTTCTTTATAAATATGTAAATCTGTTATATACACTGAAGGAGTGAAGCTTTTATTTTCTTTCTGAAACACTGTTAATATAACATGCATGCAATTGTTTCATATCATATATGAGATAAATATACTTTAGGCTCTGAATCTATTTTAATGGGATTGTTACTGAATACATTGGTTTACGTTCTGTATTAAATAGGCTTGTATATGCAAGCATGCGTTCCTTAATTTGCAAAGTGTACTTGATACATGTAGAATTTTACGAGTGTTGCCCAGAAAGTAATGCACATTTTTATTCTTCAACAATTATTTATTGAACACAATGAAACTTATACACAAGAAAGAATTATGTTTCTTCTACATTCCCTGTAATTTCCTTCCCATTCTATGGCTTTCCTCCATTGAGACACAAGGGGTATGCCTATCAGGAAATGAAGCAGCAGATAGAGCCGCAAAACAGGCACTTGCGAAAACTCATATTGATATATCTCAGGTGCCACCTTAGGATGTGCAGCATTATCTTCAGCGTCAGCATTATCTTCGCGATGGCAATTGCATTGGGCAACAACATCTTATAAACTTAGTGAAATCAAGCATACTATAAATCCTTGGAAAACGTCCTGCCGTAAGAACCGTCGCAAGGAAGTTATTCTTTGCCGCCTCCGGATTGGTCACACACACTTGACGCACTGACATCTCCTTCAAGGTAAGGATCAACCGCTGTGTTCATTTTGTACGCTCCCCATCACCGTGAAACAGCTTCTCCTCGACTGCCACAATTTCACTGGCAGTCGTAATAAACACCGGTTGTCCCCCAGTCTCAAAATAATTTTATCTGACGATGATGATGTCATTGCACATCTAATTTTATTCTTACACGAAAGCAGACTTTACAGTTTTATCTGACTTCACGTTGCCTCATCTTTTACTTTCATGCTGTTTTAGTTCCCCCTGACTGCTGGTCGTCTCCTTAGGATGTGCATGCAGTTTTTATCTGTTTTTACCAAACTTCTATTCATGGGTGCTAATAACCCCAGCAGTTGACGCGCCCTAAAACTGCTACTCTACTACTACAAGGGGTATGCCCTGTTGTTACCACTCCTTGTCATGTTCGTGAAACCATTTCTTCATTATGCAAACTGTCTTCCACGAATGGCGTCCTTTAATGTCCCAAATAAGTGAAAATCTGAGGGAGCTAGGTCAGGGTGGATGGCCAACCCTGTTTAGTGATGTGTTCTGAAGTCCTCAAACTTGTATGAGACAATTTTTTTTTAATCATGTTAAAGGAAACAATCACATGGGTTGTTATGATCACATCGAAGTTGCTGGAAGTGCTTTTTGAGTTTCGTTAATGTGCTCACTTATGTTCAAAATTAATGGTAGTGCCTCTTGGCATCATATCAATGAGTATGACACCCCCCCATGATCACTATCCCAAAACATAGTGGTCATGACCTTACCAGTGGAAGTTTTGCTTTGAATTTTTCCACTGTGGAGAGTGAGAATGACACCATTCCATCGATTATCGTTTTGTTTTGGGTGAAACAAAATGATGAACCCAGGTTTCATCACCTGTCACAATCTGGGACAAAAATGTTTCCCCTTCAGCTTCAAACCATTGTGGCAACTCAGAAGAAGAAAAGTTTTTTCTGAGCGATTTGTGTTCCACCGTAAGACAGCACAGAACCCATCATGCGCACACTTTGGAATAATCAAGAGCATGAATAATTGCATCCACACTTTCTTTGCTGATTATTGACCGCTGCCAATCATTATGCTGTGGTCCTAATGAATAAGCACATCAGCAAGCCGTATCTTGTTAGGTATGACCTTCCCAAACATTGCAAAGCGTGGAATTCTGCTGAACTGCCTTCTAATGGCCTCACCCTCTGTGACCAGCAGCTTACTGTACTTCTGATGCTTCACAAACTGTGTGAATGTTTCCAATAGTTCTTTCTCCGCAGTGAGAAATTTTGAAATACTGCTTCAGCTATGGTATCTGTGAGAGGGAATGAAAAATTTTCATGCACACTTTGGCAACTTCAAATAACACATACCTAAAGTTTTGCATATGTACATTGTTGTTGGTTGAGGGAAAAAAATGTGTTGAATTACTTTCTGGGTGATATATGTAATGAAAGGAAGATTTGTAATTGCAAAGAAAATATTAAGCTTAATGAGTGTGCTAACATTCATTGAAAATTATTCTTTTCAAGAATATATTCCATTGATAAGTTTGAGAACTGAGGGATGTTCACATACTCTGGGACTCACTGTAAGTGCATTCAAGATATCGTTTTTAATGCTTCATGGGCTAAATTGTAAAGGAAAACTAATTAAAATCATTTCAGATTTGTTATATTATGGGTTATGAAAACTTAACATTCAAAGACTGATTTGCAATAAACCGAGAGCAGGAAGCAAAACACAAACTTCTGGTTCACAATAACCTGGTAACAGGGACAAAAATGCATATTGATGACCATATCAATAACAAACTGCAAATCATTTGTGCACAGATTTCATTTGTTCATTGTTTCTAACTGGCCAATTATATTTTATCACCTGCTTCTAATTTAGCCGAATATCTTTGGTTAGTCAATGTCAAAATTTAATAGAGTAAACGTTTTCTAAATACATATCCATTACTTTTTTGATTCTTCTAATACTACCAAGTTTTTACTCCTTTATTAATTACATACATTATTTATTGCTCTTTGTTCATTTCTTCACTTTTGTACCTTTTACTATTGTGTTTTAGGCAGCGAGTTTCAGGATCGGTAGTTAGGATGTACAAATAGAATTTCTTACAGTTTCATTCTTCCAGCTCGTAACTGAAAGAGTTTTAGTAGCTATCTCATGTCATGAATAATTTCTACAGTGAAGAGTAATATGTAGAATATGGAGTTGGTATACCATACCAGAAAGAGAACAGAAAGTTAATACTTGGCCAAGTCTTCTTTCACATTCCCAGGATAGCTTCCTGTTAATTGTGAATACTCACATTATGATATATGAATTTTAAGTTTGTCATTCTTGTTCTAATTACCACTCTTGGTTATTTCAAACTTGTTAAGAAGTTTAAATGGATTGAGGCAGTTTTATCCAATTTTAAATTGTAGAAAACCTTTTTTCCTATTTTTCAGACACAGATTGTGTTATCATTAGTGCATGTCAAATTTATGGTGCTTGTTCATCAAGAGTTACAAGACATAATATTTCTTTTACCACGACTCTAAAAGTGGGAATGTTCTTATCATTAGAGTAAAATGATTATATCAAAGTTCTCAATTTCAAAATTGTAGTAATTAATTCAAAACAATTAATTTTCTGATCCTCATCAAAAGCAAAATGTTTCAAGTTAAAATTCATTTAAAATATACATTTACACTAATTTGAATTATCAGCATAACATTTCAGGTAATGTTACACAGTTTGAGCTGTAGAATTGTACAATTTATTACTGTAATAATTTAAGGACATTATTGGTATTCTAATAATATTTTCTTTTCTCTTCATGCATACTAACAGTCATTCATCCAGTAGGACTTCTTCATCTAATATCCCTGTTCTAATCAAAGGATATAGGTAACCTCATTTTTCATGACTTAAACAGTACCGTGAATCAGAAGATTTAAATTAAAAACTGTATTAGGTAATAGCATGTATATACAAATAGATATTATAAAAGATAGAAGAAAATCTGTATAGTATTAGTATAAAAATGCTGCTTGCATATGGAAACCACCATCACTTTTGTGTGAGAGAAAGAGAGTTAAAATCAACTAAAGAGGAATTTGAGTAATAAGAACCTAAGATTTAGAGCTATTAATTGAGACATAACACATTTTAAAATGATCACTATTTATTGCTAACAGTGACTAATGGTGTCACAGAAACTGATTGATGCCTTTTGTATACAGAATAATTGCCTAAAACTTGCACCACAAATATGTTGGAAAAGGAAAGCGGTATTAATGTGTGGTTATCACAGAATTTAACTGTAGTCATCAGGGGCTTATATTTGTAGTCTGTATACAGATTTTAATAATACTTAGAACTTTGAAAAAACGTACAACTTTTTGAAATGGAATAAGGCCTATTAACATTAACAAATTAAAGTGCAGTAAATTGGAATATCAGTGATGTTGCAGGATTCTAGTGAAAGTAATTTTTGGAAACTGTATTCAGAAAATGTTCTCACTTGTTTGCTCCATTCAACTGATTAATTGCTTGTTACAATGTTTTGTTTGTGATAGTTCAAGCAATAGGTTATGAGTTAAAGATGGAATTTACACCAACTTGCTCATGGTGTATAGAAAATGTAGGAAGAATGCAGTATGTTTTGTACTATGTCTGTGAAAATATATTCCAATAGATGTCAATCATCTCAGCAATTATTTATCAACCTCTTCAACCAGCAAACCTAAAAAACATAACAGAAACAAACAAGTGACTAGTAAAAATGAAGGTTTGACTGCTGTTAAAGTAGATCTCAAATTAATTCCCCTGCAATTGCACGTGGAAGTTACTTGAGTCAGGCAAGTGTACTCTGCATTTTTCATTGACATAGGTTCCATCCCTGTCACATCTCTCTCCGTCAAGAGCTGCATGGAAAGTACATATCATTAAGACATGATATTGCAGATTTATCTTTTATCTTATTTAGTGATGAAGCAACATTTACTAATGAGAACAGGCAAACTGCAGAAACATTGTTATCGCACTATTGTCTGTTGACAATTTCATTGGCTTCATCAGGGAAAATATCAGTTCCATGGAGTTTAAATGTGTGGTGTGAGATAATGAACTATCTGCTCATAGAGCCTTTATTCATAGGAGCACTGAATTCACATAGATATCACAACCTAACAGATGCTAGAAGATGTTTCCCTGCAGCCTATGAAAAACATGTGGTACTGACATGATGGCCCACACTGCAGGAATTACTACAGCTGATATTCTTGGATTCTTTCCAAATTGTTGGCTTGGACGAGAGGACCAGTATTTTGGCTGGTCCACTTGCCAAACTTGACTCCTTTAGATTTTTTCTGTAGGAAACCCTGAGGGACACTAACTATAAGCAACCTCACCAAATAATATGAAAGGTGCAATACTGCTGTCTTCATTGAATTTTCTTCTGAAATGTTAGTCTTTCCATAGCAGACTGGAAGTGTATATTGAAGCACCCGATGGTCAATTTGAATACAACATTAGATGAGTTTTCTCCTTACTTGTCATAATCCACAGAAGTAGTGTATTCATGTTCGTTTTTCTTTAGTTTGTATTACCACAAGTGTACAACAATTATCAGTTCGTAAAAGTTTTAAAATAAGATTTCTTTTGAACTATTTGCACTACTCTTCTATGACAAACACCACTGACATTCTAATTTACTCTTTATTTTGTTGATGTCAATAAGCAATGTTTCATTTAAGAAATTGTATGTTGGTTCATGTTCTAAGCATTATTAAAGTCTGTGTATATGCGTCCCTGACTACCAATAAATTCTGTGAAAACTATCCAGCAGTAGACTTTTCCATTTCCAAAAAAAAAAATATATATATGTATATGGTAAATCTATATATCGACTGCGGTGCCAGAGTAGTAAAAGCGGGCATTAAACATTTCCAAAAAAAATTTCCAAAATATTTGCAGTGCACGCTCTAGGTGATTCATCCTGTGTAACAATTGCATTATTAGATATCAAAATAATGATCTTTCTGTTACTCTTAACTTTACTGAAAAGGATAGAAGACAATTAAAAATCAAGATGAATAAATTAATTTATCCACACTGGCATTAGCTTTGCAATTCAAAGATTGTAGATTAAGGATGTGTGCCATTTGAGAAACTTGTGCTTTTCAACGTGTTATACTGGAAGATATTTTTCTAAACTTAATACAAAATATTGAATCATATAATCTTAACAGATCAGGGTTTAACATGTTAGTGAACATAAAAATTATTATAAGAAACATTCTATACGTTCATTGTATGTAAAATGTAACCCTTTTAAGTAAATTAGTAGTTTATATACACCTTTAATTAATCTCAGAATTCTTATTACAAAATGTATATTACAATGCATAAATTATTAAAATAACCAGAAAAAAAATTAATTTGTTGACACAAATTGATATGCATGAATAAATTAATGGCACATGTTACGAGGATTTGGAAAATGTTGGCTTAGAATTAAAGATATTTTTCCACACAAAATACATCATATTGTTAAGACCAAGTACATAATACCCTATCTCCATTCTTTAGTGATCTAACTGCTGTTCTAGATTGTCAAAACAAAGGGAAAGTTTATAACTTTAAAAATGTAAACAAGTTTCTATATCAGCTTTGAAATCATTTTTAAGCAATTTATTTAACCTAATTCAATAGATCATTGAGAGCCAGAAATCTAAAACTGTGCATAACTATCTCTTCATTTATATAGTATAAAAAGATACGGCTGTACACAATGTAGCTTCTGTTAATGAATATAATTTGTTTTGTAGAAATCGCACACCTTCAGGATCGAGCACACCAGTACCAAGTGGAGCCAAGGTCACACGCAAATCTTCTGGTGCCTCAGACACAACAACAGGAACTTCGCGCAAAGGTTCCAAAGCTGCAACACCAACAGAAACACGGACACCATTCAGACTTTAAAATGATTTACAAATGATTTTGTATTCCAAAGTAATGCAGAAAATTGGTTTTATAGTATCAGTTTTAGTTATTGTTTCTCTTTATTCGTGATGTAAAAAAAGGGAGGTATTTCATAATAGATACCAACTTCCTTTAGTTTGTTTTATTCTCTGTTAGTTATTGTTTCTCTTTATTCGTGATGTAAAAAAAGGAGGTATTTCATAATAGATACCAACTTCCTTTAGTTTGTTTTATTCTCTGTTTCTAAACAAGAAAGATATTCTGTTATCAAGAGTGTAGCATGTTATCTTCATGCAATTACAACTGAGCAGAGACTGCAATACTATAATTAAAAATGATTGGTTAAATTTGGCAGATTTACTCAACATACAAGAAAAGACATTTTTTCACCTCTATAAACCTGTGTATTTATTAGGGATGAAACATGGTAAAAGGCTGAGCTTTTTCCTTTATTTTGTGTATGAGATTTCCAAAATGATTTAATGCTTTACTTTCATAAACAGGGACCATTATTTTGTGTTATATAATGCAAATATTTTTGTGTGTAATAACACTACATAGTCATCACTCATTTTGTTGATTGTTGTTTTCTCCTTAGATTATTTTTTATACATAATTCATGAAATCTGATCCAAGGTGGGCATTTTTTTTATATAAAACCACCACTCGACTAACTCAAATACTAATAACAAAGTTGCAATATATTGTATAAAATGTGTTTGCTAAAAAGAGAAAAAGAAAAAAACAAAAACTAAGGCAATGAAAGACTAATAAATGCAATTTATAAAGAAAAATAAATACTATAATATACGTACATGGCAGTTGTTTGTTATGTACAGCTTCATTACAACATATGAAAAAGTTGCAGAGGATAGTGTATTTTAATTAATTTATAATTACATAATTTAAAGAGGAAGAAGATAGAAATAATGGCTATTTTTTGAATTGCAAAGTGTGATCAGATTGAATTCAAGTTCTTAGAAATAATATGGTTCAGGGGTTATCGTTTCCAGCTTTTGAATGAAATGTGCCATTAAGATCTTGAAGAGAATTTGATCATGTTTTGTGTATTTGAAAATACAAAATAAGTAATCAAACGTGCTTTAATTATATATACTCTTTCCATAGTCACAATGGAGCTTATACATATATTATTTTTATTAATATTCATGTTCGCCATGTATCTTCATTTTTTGTCACAATTTTGTGATACTGTTTATGTAATCATTCAAATGTATATTAACATATGTCATCTCTTTAGTTTGTTTTTACTTTATTTCTCCCCTCGAAATATTTTGTATGTAAAGAAATAACAGATCGGAAGTTATGTGATAGTCGATTGATCTAGTATAAAAATACTTGATCGTTGTAAATATTTCTTGAGTGACGTCCATTAAATTATGAGAGGGAATGTGAATGCTTGAAAATTCACTGTTTCTGTAAATTTGTGTTGTGCATTATAGGCATGTTTTTATTCAGATGGCACAAAATAAAATAAGAAATGCCAATTCTTAATAATTTAAATTTTTGTAAGAATGCTTTATAAAGCATAATAATCCCATTCTAAAAAACATTTATGTGAGCCATTTCATGTACACAAGTATATATTTTTATTTCTGTTTTATATGTTAATACCTGTATAAATTGTATTTGTAAGCAAATAACTTTTTTTCTTCTTTTTTTTTTTTTTACTTTATAGCTTTATAGCAGGAAAAATGTGCATGGAACTTTGTGTACAAACTTAAGTTTTTGTATGAATGATTGAATTACAGGTTTTTATTCAATCGAGTGAGTAATGTCACTGTAAAAGCAAGCAAGAGAAAAATTTAAAGTCTTGTAATGTAATTAAGAGTTAGTTGATAAATGTTAACAGATTTGCTTATTAAATTCTCACATTGAAAATAACAATGAATTGATGATTTTAGAATGTACCTCATGCCCTTTCACTTTTATACATTTGTAATTAATAATCCTCTTTTTCCTTAAGATATCATGGAAAACAAAACTTAGTATTAAGTTGAGAAAATCTATTCATAAAAAATATCATTTGGCAGTATAGCTCATGAGATTGCTAATGGACTAGCACTTTCTTCTTCTTCTTCTTCTTCTTCTTCTTCTTCTTCTTCTTCTTCTTTCCCCTCTGTAAACTTACAGCAGATATTGAAATATGTAGATCATTTTTAAAGCCAATAAGTTTTCCAGATGCAGTAAAATTTATTACAAAATGCTGGGTGAAGAAGGCCTTCATAACATGTTTATACCTAAGGTGTCGCTAACAAGTAATATGCATTTTTTTCTTCGATGACAGAAAAAAATCATACCCTTAGGTAGATATATCCAATTCATTTGAAATTTGGTGTGTCTATTACAATCATAATGATATAACTGCACTGTTTTTACCTAATAGAAATAGTTCTGCAAGATGTTTCATCCATTCATAAAAAAATAGATAAACGTAATTTATCATGCAATGGAAATTCATGACAACACCAAAATGTATATGAATTATGTCATTACATGCTTAAGAACCTGAATCTATAATATTTGAAACTTGTACTTTATTTTTTAATTAATTTTTTAATATTTTTTCTTTAAACTTTGGCTTTCTTTTCACGCACTGTTTAGCAGAGTGGGCAAGATTTTAGGTTGAGTTTTAAAATCATATAACTAATAATAACCACAAAAAATTAATGCAACTTCATACAGTAGTCCCTGAAAAAATGTACATTTTATAAAGAAAAATGTAAATAGTGGGAAACTGAGTATAAAGAGTTTGGTGCACCTGGGGCATTTCCTTCACTGCAACTCTAAAACTTCCAATATCCATAATCTGCTGTACCATTTATTTCGCTGCATCCTGTTTTTTCTCCTGTTACCTTTCAATCCTTTTCATGCCCACCATTCTTATAGTGTTCAAACACCGGCCCTTCAGATGAACTCCCATCTCTTGGAGGCTTTGAAAACCATGATTAGTCCATCATTATATACAGATATTGCATCTACCACTGCAATGGTTACAGCGTCAACCTCAACAAATTCAGTTTTGGGACCATTTAGCAACTCATGAGTGCTTTGAGTTTTACCATGGAGGCATTTAGAGAGAAGATTTGGATTGGCCAAGTCACAAAATGCAGTTCTATAACTTCTGCTACTGCAAATGGAGTTGCATTTTTGTGTTTATAATCTGTATATGGTGTATTCTTGGATTTTTTTAACCACATCAACTTTCTGAACACAGTGTGGGGGAGAGTTTGTCATTGGTAAAAGTTTTATGAAAAAATGAAGATCATTCAGCTTTCCTTTGTCAAATTCAACAGCCTATAACTAAAAATACATTGATTTTTTTTTAAGTAAGAACAGTTTTTTAACACAGTAAGATAAACTTTATCAACAAGGTATGAATATGAAGTGATTTAGAGCAAAATTCTTAAATTATTACATGACTAATATGAGTCAAATATGGACACCATAGTTTCACTTACTTAAGATTTACCCTTGATGCATTTCAAAGGTGTTCATCTTCATCGTCAGCTGGTGTTTGACTGATTTCAGAAGGGGTGGAGGGTGTTCCTATTGCAATTTCATCTGTGCTACAATGAAATTATGATAGGAACCCCCCTTCTGAAGGCAAACACCTGCTGACAATGAAATGCATCAGGGGGTAAATACTAAGTAAGTGAAATTGTAGTGTCCATATTTGACTCATATTAGTTATGTAATAAGATACAATTTATGTTCATAAATAAAGTTTATCACAAACTACAATATGTACATTTTTTCACTTTTCAACATGGTTGCAACTCACATTTAAACATTAGTCGAGTCGTGGCACCAGCTTTTGGATCTCAGCATCAAAGAATTCAGCTGCCTGATCATTAAACCAATTAGTAACAGTTTCTTTCAACATGTCATCATTTCCCAAGATCTTGAAACTTGTGGAAATTTCTGATGAAGCTTGTTAATTATTGAAGCACCTGTTATGGCGAATTTCCTCAGGGACATTTCATTCCTCAGCCTATATCTTTTACATACATTTCCATCATTCATTACACCTTCACATAAGCTTTAACAAGCTGCCGGGGAATGTTTGCATTGAAAACTAGATAGCCAAGGACACTTCACAATTGGCAGGATTACTAGTTGACATGCTGACAAACGAAGCTGTATAACCACACAACCAGGGACATGAAACATAATAACGGCATAGTGAGAGACTGGCCAAGAGTCATTGACCTTAAACTGATGTAACTTGACAGGATGCACAGACACGATGTGCAATTGGTTCTTACTTTAAAAATAACCCTCATATAATGAAGATGTCACAATAGAAAATCTTTTACATGATATATTTGTTAATTGATTTACAAATAAATAAACATTCATAAATTTGTACATGCATATTAACACAACCTTACTTAAGATATTTATGGCTATTTAAAATGACCTTTTTGGTCAAAATTTTGGGTGTTTAAATTTTCTAGTTCTTTGTTCTTTCTGCTTTACAAAGATATATAGCTTATATGTGAGATCTTGTTTTAATTGGCCATTGTTTGCATTATTCTAACTGGAAGTTACTGTCTGCAGGTGCAGGACTATAAATCAAATTATTTTTCTGTGACTAATTTAAATTTGGTGCTATTAGTTTGGAAGATACTGCATACACACAATAGATGCCAAAATGCTTGTCAAGTGTCTACATGGAAAGACGCAAATAGTAACAAGTGCTTCAATGGATTGATCTGATATTGCTACCCTAAAGAAACATGTGGGGCTTACTACTCTAAAACTGGGGCAAATTGCAGCAAACCACTGAGGCAAGATGCTGAGGACGATGTTTATTACCTCAGGCAAGAATACGATTGTGAACTTCAGGCAGTGGGCAAGACTAGGATATTTCTATGCGAGAAGCAAAGCCTCCCCAAATGAAAACCTGCAGGAGAGGTACCTCAGAGGTAGGAAGAAAATGAATGAAGACAAACTTCTCCAGGAAGGTACCTCATATGAAGCAGGGCAATGTTAGCATTGTGTATGCACTTATAACAATGTTTTTTTATTCCAAAAGTTTGTCCCACCCCCCCTTCTTTTTTTTTTTTTTTTTTTTTTTTTTTTTTTTTTTTTTTTTTTTTTTTTTTTTTTTTTTTGTAACATAGATGACAATTGCTTGGCGATAATGCCATTTTTTATGTGCTACTGTGTATTTGACTATTTTCAGTCGTAGGGTGCACTTCAGTCTAACAGCTTTCCTGTAGGCCCACTAAGCATTTTGGGCATTCTTTTTCTAACTCAATCCAGCATTCAAGTTGAAAATAGTAATAATGAGAAATGTTAATTGGTTAGCTATGGAATGATTAGAAGAATGAAATCGGTGTAATGATCTTGGAGTTCATGGAGCCTAAAGTACACGACATTCATCTTCTCTGGATAAGGTAAAACCCCAAAAAAATCCTTATCTGGGTAACTCACCCTAAGCAAGATTTGAACTCAGTGACCTCTTGAGAGTAATGTTTTTTTTTTTTTTTTGTTTTTTTATATGGTAAGTATTTAACCCCCGCTTTAACTACTTATGGCACTGCAAGCGGTGACACTGATGATTCATGAATGATGATGGAGCACCGGTGGAATGAGATGGCGGAAACCGGAGTACCTGGAGAAAACCTGCCACCACGGATCTCACATGCGGTCACTTGGGATCAAACCCCGGCCATCTAGGTGAGTGGTCTAACCATCGGCCACAGCATAACATGAGAGTGATGTAATGTTATATTCATTATTACTGTTTATTAAGATATTATGCCAGTCACCTGAAAAATTAAATGCAATTCTTAAAGAATTAAAACAGACAAATGCATGGTTTTAACCATTGAACATAGAACTAAAAATAAGCTTAAAAACCTAGGAAAATGATAAAATATGTTTAACTTGCATAAAAATAAATCTCACAATAATACATTCTGCATTCCTCTGAATGTCAATATATGAATCACTCAAGAAAATTCCCCTTCTTCCTGCTTTCAACTTTTTAGGGGAGGGGTTAGGCATGAATACTAGAGGTATGCAGCATATTAGTGCACAGAGGAACTATAGCCTTTCTGCTCTTATCATGGTTTATGTTGATCATGAAACAAAAATGTTTTCTTACATATGCTTTAAAAAAAAAAACACTGAAGTAACCACCCTTTATGTCACAATAAAAAGTAAACTGAACATATTATGTGTCTGTTTCACATGAGAGAATGTGTTTATTCTTTCTATTATTAGTACCAACATGGATGAGAACATTAGATCAATAAGCATGCCTTATTGCCTCGCATTCAAATTGTGATTTAATTACATTTAGAGTTATTTTTATGTGAGCATACATTTCTATGTGTGCTGCCAATTGCATACAAACTCTCATGTAGCACTTACAGTGTGAGTTTTTGCCTCTGGAATCATCTTTTTATTTCTTCGAATGCTATGATTTGAGTTGAGACAAAATTAAACATTTCAATATCCTACAAAACTATTTTACTTCTCAACTGCAAGTACTAAACAAGTATTGTTCAAAAATGAGGTGGCACAGCACAGGCAGCAAGAATATGTTTTGGGTTGAGTTAAAGTCATTTGATAAAATGTAAAGTTTCAACAATTAGAAGAGAGAGGGTATCAGCTGTATCCATGATAATATTATTAGACAATGAATAGTTCCTAGCATCATACCAGTCATTTACCAAACACCACTTTCAAACAATGATATCTAAATGACATACCTTTCTGTTGAATCTGATACTGAAAAGTATGAATAAAGAAACGTTTTTGTAAAAATAACTCAAATGCTCTGTGTCGTACTTTTATAAATCTTTACAAAACTCACATTGTATTTCACAGTACTTCAACATATAGTTACTGTAGGAGTAATAGTTTAATTATAAATTTTCTTATAGGTTCAAGAAGAATAAGGGAATGCACTAGACTAAAATGTAATGTAATGATGCTAAGTCAAATCTTTTAGAGCTGATCATTATGTGAAGGTCTTGAAATTCTGTTCTTTTTGTATGACTGAGATAAAAAAAAGGAATGGATAACTTCAAGTATTGAGAAACTTAAACCAAAAAGAAGTAACATCTTGGAAATGATTAACTCTAAAAATAAAATGTATTTGACACAAATGCTGTGTTTTAACGAGATCTACATTTATTTGCAGTAACATTTTATCCATATCTCACAGTTTAACAATCACACGAAAATCATTTAGAATGAAGAGGACTTCAGAGGCTATTCTCTAGAAAGAAAAAAAAAAAAAACAAAAAAATAACAAAACATTATGTATTCTATTTGCTATAAAAATATCTTTAAAAATGGCATTTTACCACAAGCGTTAAGAGCTGTTTTTGAGTAAATCAACATTTTTGAAAATCTTTTATATAAAGAGTTTTTTGGACTGGGGGGATTTATCTGAAAATTGTGTCACATCCTTGTGAGATGTGAGCAAAAAATTTTGAGTTGGGCATTTAACTTCATAATTTTTACCCTTCTCTATACGCACTATGTACATAGTGTATAGAGAAGGTATTGCATTGCACCCAGAAATTTGATACTGAGATTTCACCGGAAATACATGTTTTGAAACCACCTGAATCCAAGAAAAGCATTTTTAGAAAAATGTCCATAAGTGTGTGTGTGTGTCTGGACAGCATAGTTCAAAAACGAAAAGACTGTTAAATACCAAACTTGGTATTTAAGTTCAGTATCTTCCAAGGATGCAACACAAAGATTTTCAAGAAAATCCTCCCACCCCCAACTACCCTTCACATGGAAAAATTTTTTAAAATTTTAATTTTCTAAAAAATGGCTCTAATGACTTTGATTACAACATCGTATATTAAAGATATATACCTGACAAATAATATGTATATCATGAATTTTCTGAGAATAGCCTCTGAAGATTACTTTATTTTGGATGAATTTTATGGAATTTTGTATAACTGGTAAACCATAAGAGATAGACAAAAACTTACCATACAAGAAATGTAGAGCACATTAAAACACAATTTATGTTATATACATTTTTTTCATGGAGTTGATCATTTTTTAGACATTTCTTGTTTTTTGTTTCAGCCTTGAAAAACTTATTCTTTTCTCATACAGGAATTTGTCAACTCCTGTCCATACAAACAAAAGGAACTTCAGTCACATAGCAACCAGCTTTTGACTATCACCTTAATCTATGGTACTCACTTTTTTCGCCTCTATTCACAAGGAAGCAAGTAATAAGTCTATTTCTGCTAATTTTTTCTCACTTAGCATGAAGAAAATAGAAGCATAAGCTTTTTAACAATAATTTGTTGCAGAGATGTAGAGAAAGTCATGAGAATGGAATACATCAGATTTTTAAGGTATACTGTTCATAGACACACACACACATGGACCTTTTCCTAAAAAAGTTTTTTGTTTTGATTTAGGGATCCTTAAAATATATTTCTGGTGAAATGTTTTCGGGTGAAATGCCTCTTGTGGCCTATCTCTCCTTTGTCCTTCCCCCACCATCTGCCGTAGCTGGGGAAGCCAATTTCTGCTCAAAGCTGCATGGCACTACATTTCACTGTTATTCTACTCAGATCCAAAAAGCCAGGCACCTCTGTTGCTAGAATACCAGGTGTGTTGCTTATCTGTACAAGAATATGTATTTATTTGCAAAGTTTAAGTATACCTCCTGTGTGCGCAGGGAATTTGTTAAGGTTTCTAACCCTTTACCACCTGCAAAAAAAACTATATAGTGGGATCGTGAATAAATTTGATGTTTCGGGTTCAGTGTTAGAGAATCAAAGTAAGAGAAGTTCAATTTTAACAGAAAATAGACCAGATGAAATCAGTACCAGTTTAAAACGCCTCACAATCGCTAAACAAATTGGTTTGACATACAGGTATATCTCCTGCAAGAGTCTCAATTGTATCTTGGTTTCACCTGAATGGACATGTGAACGCACATAACATTGAAATTGGTCTTCAGATAAAGCCTGTGTTATTATATGAAATGCATGACCTGAAAATTGCAGTGTTGTTGCAATAAATATTAGAGAATAATAGGATAGTTTTTCTTTAGTGAAACAGTTAATGCAGAGCCATAAGTGCACTTTTTTAATTGTTTGACAGAAGAAGAAAAATCTTAGACTTGATTCCAACAAGATTATGCAACAGCTTATGCAGCTACTGAATCATCATATGGGATAAGAAGCGCGTTTAATGGCAGAATTATAAATTTGTCACCCCCTCATTCCCCAATCTAATTTTTGTTTATGGGTTTCTTTGAAATGTAGAGTGTATCTTTCTAACCCTATGCACCAGGAAATTAGTGATTACATCATGCAAGAAATCAAGGATTCCTGTCACTGAACTAAGGCAGGAACATTTTTTATAAGATATGATATCTGTTGGAAGCAGAATCTCATATTTCTAGCACCTATGTATAAGGTAAGCTTTGCAGTATGCCTCTGCTGGCACCATTTTTCCAGTGATCCTCAGTTTTCTTGAGCAGTGGAGAGAGTGCATGAATGGGTTACCATATATTTTAATGACCCGTATGTACATTGTACGTGGTTAAAATAAAGTACAGAATAGAAAATTAGTACCTCACAGAGCTCTGCAAACAAATATGTTATGATTCATTTAATAATGTTAGTTACCACACTAAATTGCAAAAAAAAACAAAAAAAACAGGGCCGCGCCGTGGCCGAGTGGTTAGACCACTCGACTCTCACCTAGACGGTCGGGGTTCGATCCCAAGCGACCGCATGTGAGATTTGTGGTGGACAAAACGGCGCTGGGGCGGGTTTTCTCCGGGTACTCCGGTTTCCCCCGCCATCGCATTCCACCGGTGCTCCATCATCATTCATGGATCATCAGTGTCACCGCCTGCGGTGCCATTAGTAGTTAAAGCGGGCGTTAAACACTACCAAAAAAAAAAAAATTGCAAAAAATATATGCTTCAAAGATTAACTAAATGTATTTGTTCCAAAGAATGATATTTTGGTTTACATTCCCATGGAATTAGCCTATTATGATCCGAAAAGCAAAGTCAATTGACTTTATGGGTCTTCCAAATAACCTAAGCCTACAAAAGTCTGACAAATTCACAATGCTAGTAAGAAGCTGCCTCCAGTTTTTTTTCTGAAATGCACCATATGGCATTAGAAGAAAAACATACTACTGCCCATTAGTACAGAAATGTTTGTTTACTACAAATACTACTTTCTAAAAGTTAAAGTGCTTGGAATCACATTTTGCCATTAGTTTAAGCAGTGGAGCATTATAAAATTGTGGTTTGATGTCCCTCACGAAAAGTGGCATATTTTAAGGACTGGTTTCCTCAAATCCAAAAATGTATGGATGCTTAAGGGGCATAGTTTGAAAAACAAAATATTTAAATTTTTTAAAACTAATCGTTTGATTTTCTAAAAATGTTCAATGTCACCCTCATAAAGCAGTCTAAATGTGTATTATGTAATACTGAATATAACAAGTTATAGTAATTATAATAATAAATTACTCTTAATGATAAGAGGTAGTGCTGTGATAGAGTGGCTAGACCACTTGCCTTCCACCTAAACAGCTGGGTGCGATCCCAAGCGCCTGCATGTGGGATTTGTGGTGGACGAAACGGCATCTGGGCAGGTTTTCTCCAGTTTACCCTGCCACTCATTCCTCCAATTGCTCCATCATCACCTTTCTTATCATCCAGTTCGCTTTCATTGCATATCGTCCACTTTCTCACGCTCATGCCTGGCTATAGGCTGATCACTCATTCCAGGTTCTTCATTCTGTGTACTGTTGGATCCCCAACAGGCTTCTGACCCTTAGACATCCACTTGTAAGTCCTACATACGAGGAGGATATGCCACTATGTAACATAAGTGGGAATAACAATAATCTCAAATGGCACAGCTATGTTCCAAAGAGTTGTCAAAGGGTGGGTCAATTCTGATGACATCTCCACCATTCAGCTACAAAGTGTTCCTATGTAAGCTGCCTTTTAACTTCAAATGAACAAATTCTTGTTAAATATAAACAAATAGCAAAACTTTTAAACAAATATCTGCTTAAACAATGCAGTATCTTCTTGTATGAGTTGCAAGGTAGCATGTTGCAGCTGGGTTTTTGATTGCTTATAATGTGGTTTGATATACCCATAACATTTTTTATGGGGTAATAGGATAATTTCTTTGCAGTTGCAACTCGATAAAAAAGGTATCATATGGAGCAGTTTCTCAAGTAATGGCTCCGGTGGGTGCTATTAGCGTTCGTTGCCGTCTGCTGCTATCTTAGAGAGGCACGGATGAAACGTGCAACATTTTTAAAACTACTTTTAAATGCTATACTTAACAATGTTATTAAAAGAGAAGCTGAAACTGGCCCCTGCTGTTGTCCATACATTTTTAGCACCTATTTAGGTAAATTTTCATCATTCGCCGTAATTCACGTGGAGAAATGCTGGCAATTTCCTGGGGGGATATTTTGTTTTATTTCTTCCAGGTGAGTGGGGTTGTCTTGTACACTTTATGATTTAAGGAACTCAGAGGAACTAAACATCACAGGGGATTAGGTCGAGGGACCAAGGAGGCCACCAAATCTCTATTAACAGTTCTGCCCTGAAACACACTTTCAATTGTTCGCATCGAAAGAATGGTTGTATGAGCTGTTGCATTCTTGTTGAAAAAAGGAAAAATCACGTTCCCTGTCTCTTCATTCTCTATAAAAGAGGGACAAAATTGTATTCACATATGTATAGGCATCAACTGTTGACTCAAAAAAAAAAAAAATGCCTATAACTCCTCTGCTAATGGTGCACCGTGCACCAATTTTTACATCAGAAGGGGTATATTATGAACAGCATTAGATTGCTCAGAGCTCCAATAACGATTATTTTGTGAACGCACATATCGATGAAGGTGAAATCAAACCTCGTCCGTGAAAAATATTAAATGTGAGCTAATTTGTATATACTATTGAGAGTGCACTCACAAAATGTGTTAACACATACAACCATAAATAGATATACGCTGTGCAGTAGAAAACAAATGCTCAGCCATTATACACTTTGTGACTAAGTACAGGACAAAATCATAAAGCATATTGGTGATAACTCAACCACACGATATCACCGTCAGTTCAATGCTGCACTTTCAGAGCAGAGAAAAACAAGTCAGCACCGTGACCTTGTATAAAGCAGCTGTGTGTTACCGTGTGCGCATTGGAAAAACACCGTGCAGGGGTTCGGTTGTATCTGTCCTATGTAGAGAAGATTTGTCGATCCGCCAGAGTCCGCTAGAATATGTTCATCTATCACACATTCAGGAATCTCTCCAACTGCCGGTCAGTCTTGCAGAGATCCTGGCGTACGATACCGAACGGAAATAACATTTTAAAATGTTTTATCATAGATAACCTTTCAACTGAGGGTTTAGTGCGTTTATCTTCTTTTTCTTATAATTTTTGAAATAGTTTTCTAGGTTCACCTATCTATGGCTTAGCTTTATATACATTGCATTTTATATTTAACTTATTTATATTTATGATTTTTTTTATTGATCTTAATCTCTGGCTTTTGCTATGACTTATTTCATAAGGTGCTGAGCGTTCCTTAAACACCGGATGGCCCGGGTTCAATCCCAAGCGATCGCATATGAGATTTGTGGTGAACAAAACGGCGCAGGGGCGGGGTTTCTCCGGGTTTCCCCGCCATCGCATTCATCCATGTATTACCAATTCATCAGTGTCATCGACTCTGGTGCCACAAGTAGTAAAAGCGGCTATAACAAAACATCATCATCATCAAGAAGAGGTCAGCACCGTCGCAAGATCTGGGACCCTGGCTCAAAGACTTGTGAAATGGGCGGCTGACAATCGTCACAACTGGAGAATGTCGGGCATCCATTTAAACGATACGAATCGTCTTCAGACAAGAGAACGGCGATTACGCAGTGGCCGAATATTCCATCGCACTGTCACCGGAGAGACTCTACCTATCCGGCAACCACCAAGAGGTGCTCCTCTGAAATTAAATTGAAACTGAGCTTTATTCATAGGCACTCTTTAACTACTGTGTTTCTGCGCGTCGCATTCTATGTGGGTACGAAAAACCACTTAATATTGCTCAGAAGCCTCTTTATTAGGCTTGAGGTTATTTGACGTGCCGTAAATCTATGACATGGGACCAACTGCTTTACTTCCCTTCCGAAGAAAGTCATGCTAAGGAGTTTTACGCCCGAAAAAAATCCTTCGCCGAGTTTGTAGCCGCGAAATTTGATACAAGAGGCTGGCATGGTAACCACTATATCACGGAAGGCGACTGACTACATGTTCCTCTGGCGAAACAAGTGGAGGTATGGGACATGTTGGAGAATATGAGATCTAAGAGAATTATTGCAGAGCCTGACAACCCTTGGTGCTCCTCAGTAATCTTGATGAAGATTGGCGAGTTGCCTACAGGAAACGCCGTCGCCAAAAAGGACTGCTTACTCTTACCTCGATTGACAACACCTTGGACACACTTGCAGCACTTGTGGTTTTTGACTCAGGGCTTGAAATTGAGATACTGGCAAGGGCTATAGATCCCAGAGATGAGGAGAATACCACGTTCTCAACTGATAAAGGGCTTCAGCAATTTACAGTTATGATCTTCAGGCTCTTTAAAAGCATCAGCCATCTTCCATAGCCTCATGGAATCAGTGATGGGATGGCTGACTTACGACATCTGCCTTCTACTTCTACATCTAGATGATATCATTTCCATCTAGATGATATCATTTCAATAGCAAAACTTCAGAAATCATCTCTAAAGCCTAACTGAGATACTCCAGAGGCTGTAGGCAGCTAACCTGAAGCTACACATGAAGAAGCGCCAGCTCTTTTGCAAAGAGGTAACTGTTTGGATCACATAGCCTTACATCTGGGGTGGCCTCAGACAATAGGTAGGCCTCATCCAAAAGAAAACAAAAGATATGAAATTTAATATGGAGCTGCTATCGCTGGTTCATCAAGGGTTTCTCCAACATTGCAAAACCCTCACTCATTTGACGGAAGAGCACAGGCAGAAAGTGGTGAGGAGAGGCAGAAAGTGCATTCCAGGTGCTTCAGATAACACTCTCCACTGACCCAGTTTTAGGATTTCCATAACCAGGTAGCAACTTTATTGTGTACACAGATGCCAGTGATGCTAGTATTGGAGGCATTCTATCCCAGATCCAGGATGCCCTACTGAGCAAGATGCTCTCCAAGGCAGAAAAAACTACTGTTATCCAGCAAGAGATCCTCGTGGTGGTAAAGGAGCTTGAACAATTTTCACAAGAACCTGTATGATCAGCCATTCCACCTGAGGACTGACCGAACCACTCCATCATCATATGGTTGTTGAGTTTCAAGTCTGGAACAGCAGACAGTCTTTTGGGTCAGATATTCCAAGAGTACAACTTATATTGGAAAAGAAGGAGCCACTACAAATGCGGATGCCATGTCCAGATGACCCTGTTCAGAGGAGTAGAGCACTGCACAAAGTCTGAGAAGGAGTGTGCCACAACTGTCCATGTGATTTTGGCAGCACCTGCAGCTGGATGGGATAATACAAGCCTGAGAAGGGAGCAGCTGGCAGATGCCAATTTGGGGCCACTCCTGAGAGAAAAGGGACAGGAATTTGCCTGACCTCAATCAACTCTTGTGTGAACAGCTTGCTTTTCATCGTTCATAGACAAATGGTGCTGGTGGCTTCCTTTCCATTCTAGATCCATTGTCATACTTGTATGAGTGAACACATGTGCTATCAAGGGCACACCTGTGATTATGGGTACACATGCAAAGTTCTGGAAGTTTTGTGCCTTGCCATTGATAGGAGAAGCGACAATCATATAATTTAGTTTGGAGAGAGAGCTCCAAGGATATGGGCACTTTGCTTAAAGAGAGAGCTGAAGAGTCAAATAAGAGCATTAAAGTGACAAGAGATAAAATTGTGTTACAGGATTGCAATAAAAACATTATAAATAACATAGTTTGAAATAATACAGATATTTTGTGACAATATTTATCATTTGATTATATTCAACTTTTTAAAACTGGATTCCTATACAACCCCTGCTTAATATTTCTCTGGCTGTGCTACTGAAGTTCTTGCTTAAAAAAAGAGAAATTAAAATTGTTGCTTTGTTAATAAAACTGTCATATCAGCATCGCTGGTGTGCCAGAATTTCTTTTTACAGGAATTCTTTAATATACTTGTAAATCTACTGACATGGGCAAGTTGCATTTAAGCACTTAAAAACCATTGGTCTGGGCCGGGTTTGAACTGACAATATTGGACTTAGAAGACCAGCACATGGCCAAGTGAGCCACTCAAGACTGAATCAGAGTCAACATCTTTCCTGAAACAATACAAAGCTCTTCATGTTTCCCCAGCTTGAACAACCCTTACTTAGTAAAATATTTATTATATCTCAAAAACAGCCTAATAGTTTTGATTAAAATATCATGTTTGAGGTACTGATATGAAGAGCGAAATCTTGATTTATATTGAATTATCTTTAATACAGTTGGGTCCATTTCATTCTGAAAAACATGTTACTGCAGGAAAAACATAAGACTCATTAAAATACACAATTTAGGTCAAATACTTCTTTTGAAATAGTCTATGTTGTATGTTTACATTTCCTCCATTCTTTGGTCTGAGTCTTCTATACTATCCAAAGGGCAAAGGAAGAAACAGTTACTCATGCCCAGGTTGGTTAGTGTGTCATATTAGCTGCCAGTCCATTCACTAAGACATTCTTATCTCCCCCTTTCCAGTGTCTCTATAAACACTTGACCAAAGAATTGTATGAGTATTTTGCTTTTGCTTGCTTGTATAAGAGCTCATTATTAGTTTTGAGTTTATTGCACCATACTCTTGAAATACACATAACAATGTTGCAACTAAGCACTTATTATTTTAAAAGAATTTGAGTTGGTTTATGTAACACAAACATCACTTAGAATTTACTTACTGGGACCATTTTAGGAACACTTATCCCCATTTTTAACCCTTAATTCCAGCCCTGAAAATGGGAACAAGTGTTCCCAAAAGTGTCTGAGTAAGTAAATACTAAGTGATGTTTGTGTTACAAACCAGTCTCAAATTCTTTAAAATAATATTAATCACGTCACTGTTACAAGCTTCTTTGCATATTTGCAAAATTTCTAATTAGGCACTTATTGTTTAATTTAAAACCCTTTCTGATACAAAATATACTGTGGATAATTTAACGACAGAATGACTTCTTACATGAATTTATAATAAATTAATAAATATATGCAAAATTAAACCTGTCCATCTATTTCTCTAATAAAAATAATTTACTTAATGTACTTTTCCTGAATAGTATGGAAACTGCTCAACAAGGAAATCAAAACAATCTGAAACTACTTACCTAACTCAAGTAAACCTAAGCTGTTTCACACTTTGACTGTACTGTTATTTAGAATTATTAATGGGTTACGTTAAGATATTTATTTGACAAATATTATAATTATACACCTGTTAAAGGCTCATTGTTAGGCATAGGACATAAAGTTTCTTGCCCACCTGGGTAGTGTGATGGTAATGTATCTGCTTTACAACCTTGTGGTGGTAATGTATCTGCTTTACATTCAACAGGTTGCGAGTACGAATCTTGCTTAGGATGAGTTACCCAGATAAGGTTTTTTTTTCTGGTTTTCCTTTATCCTGAGAAGACAAATGTTGAGTAACTTTAAGCCACATGGACTCCGAGAATATTTAAGGATCATTTCACCAATTTCATTCATTGTCCAATATGACTAACCAGATTAAAGGACGTTAAGCTACAAAAAATTTTCCCTACTTGTTTTATTACTTTTTCTACATGTGCCATGTACATAGTGTATAGAGAAAGTATTATATTGCACCCAAAAAATCGATACCAAGATTTCACTGGAAATGCATATTTTGTGACCTGAATAAAAAAAAAAGCATTTTTAGAAAAATGTCCGTGTGTGTCTGTGGGCAGCATAGCCCAAAAACGAAGAGTCTGTTAAATACCAAACATGATATTTATATTCAGTATCTCCCAAGGATGCGACACGAAGATCTTCAAGAAAATTCCTGCACCTCCAACTAACCTTTACATGCAAACAATTTTGAAAATTTTGATTTTCTCAAAAATGGCTTTAACGATTTTGATTAAAATTTCTTATATTTAAGATATTTATATGACAAATAAAATATATATCTTGAATTTTCTGGGAATGGCCTCTGAAGACCTCTTTATTCTGGATGATTTTTATTGAATTTTGCATAGCTGGTAAACCGTAAGAGATAAAAATTTACTACACCAAATATGCAAATCACCATAAAACACACATTTTATGTCATATTTATTTTTTTCGTGGAACTGGCCATTTCTTGATATTCCTTTTTATTTGCTTCAGATTTAAAATACTTAAAACTATATCACACGGAAAGTTGCAAACTCCTGGCCCTGTATAGAAACAGATTTCAGCCACATGGCAACTTTTAAAAGATTTGAATATCACTTTAGCCTAGTGTAGTCCCTTATTTCCCTTCTGCCTACATGGAAGTAAGTAATTAAGACAATTTCTGTTAATATTTATGTCAATTATCATAAAGTAGATAGAAGAATATGCCTTTTAGCAATCATTTGTTACAATGATATAGAGAAAGTCATGTGAATGGAACACATCAGATTTTTTTTTTTTTTTCACATTGTATGCACAAAGTTGTACTCCTTGCAAATATTGTTTTTAACCATTTTACTTTTCACATTTCACATACTCTTTTGCAGCAAGAATGTTCTGCACAAACATTCTTCTTGTGCTTATCATAGTTTTCCTCTCCATTCTTCCCTTCTTGCAGTCACATAGATAGCATCTCTTCTTGTTCCTGAGAGTTGCAGCACCTGATGATTGGCTAAGTTTTGTTCTGGTAAGGTTTATTCTATTGTGCACAGTGATACATGATAGTTCTCCATTTAAATGCTCACTGATGAGGTTCTCGACAAGGTCAAAAAGGAAGAGCCTTTTTCTAGTCTGCTCCTTGGCTTTGTTCCACTGAGGTATGCCACATCACATACCCTGCCATGGCACAATCAAGACATGAGATTCACAAAGAATATTACTGGCCACTGTTTATTTTCCTCTAGCAGTAGTAGGAGTGAACAAAATGATCCAGATTATCCACATCACCCTTGGTTTCATTATGAAGGTTATTTCTAAATTAAGCTGACAAACTTTTGGGGCAATTAGATAACCTTCTTGGTGCATATTTTGTTTAAGAACTATGGTCTGTGATGCTTTGTTTCAGGGACAGAGGGATCTTAGCATAAGGGATTGAAGGCACCAGATAAACTTTCATTACAGCCTAACCCCATTTGTCATGACTACTATCAGTCAGTAAGCTTACTTCTGGAGCTGAATAGTAGCTAATGGTTTTGATTACAGTTCGGTTGCTTTTCTAATGGTATGATGCTTGTTATCTGATGTTATGCCCCACTGCAGTTGAAAGAAGTGAGAGTGGCCGAACCTCATTCTGTTAAGCATTTTGTGCAGACCAAACAGTGATTTGTGAACTATACCAGACACGGCACATTACACATTGCATGAATTAGTGGACATCATCTGAACAGCCCATTGAGGTGCTATTAGAGGAACCGTCAGTGTATATAAAGTGAAACTGTGGGTAAGAGGATTTAAGCTTTTCAAAAGAGAGCCGGTAGATGAATGGAGGGGTATCATGTTTATTCAAGGCGGAGAGGTCGAAGTTTATGACTGGGCGAAGACGTTTCCAGGGTACAGATATGCAGCGTACCATGGGTAGTGTCGGAGGCAGGGTCACACTGAGACTGTCCAACAGAGAGCGAAAACCTAACGGGCGAGGGAGGGAAGGACGATCCGCATAAGAGGCACAGAGAGGTTTAAGCACGCCGCATGTAGGATGGTCAACCAAGGCACTAAACTTTGTTACATATTTTGGCCAATAGAATTTCGTGGCGTAGAGAAAGAGAAGGTTCACCAGTCTCAGCAAGCAACGCCTCTATTCGGCTAGTGCGATAAGCTCCTGTACACAGGCGAATACCTGTATAGGGAACAGAGTCCAAAGGCTTGAGCGTTGTATGAGCGGCAGAGCCATAAGCGACACTCCCATAATTTAAAATGGAGCGAACAAGAGAGCGATGCAGGCGGAGGAGACGCACTCTGCTAGCTCACCAATGTGTCCCACTCAACACCCGAAGCACATTCAGCAGCATGAAGTGCACCGTTTCCGCAGGTGAGAGACGTGACACTTCCAGATAAGGGACCGGCCGAAGAAAAGGGAAGTGCTCCCCTGAAACCCCAAGAATGTAATGTGCGCAGGATTCCATGCCTCCAAGTTGTGTCAAAATCCTTGTCGATATCAAAGAAAACAGCCACTAGGTGCTGCCGCATCGCAAAGGCCTGGGAAATTGTAGTGGTCAGGGCAACGAGATGATCGGACGTCGAGCGGTGTGGTCGAAACCCACACTGAACAGCGGACAATAGTTTCCGTTGTTCTAGGACCCATAATAAGCGACGATTTACCATGCGCTCCAGCAGCTCGTCAGAGAAATGGGGCGATAATTGGAAGGTAGAGAGCGATCCTTACCTTCCTTGGGAATAAGGATTATAAAGGCCTCACGCCATGAAATAGGAAGAGTGTGGTCAGTTCAAATTTTATTTTAGAGCCGCACAAGGAAAATCAGAGCACACGGTGGCAGATGCTGCAGCATGACATTGTGAATGTCATCAGGTCCAGGATCAGAAGCTCTGGTGGAACTGAGTGCTGCCTGAAGCTCTGGCAAAGTAAAGGCCGCATTGTAATCCTCAGTGGCAGGAGAGGAAAAATCCAGCGAACGCCGTTCCTCCAATACTTTATGAGCCAGAAATTCCGAGGTGTAATTTCCAGAACTCGAGACTGTCTCATAGTGAGAGGCAAGAATTTCGGCAACAGTTGCGGGTACTGACACAATGGAGCCCTTGTGCAACAAACCACAGACAAAAAGAGAAGAGACTTTGCGAACCTTTTGCCAAACTTACGAGGAAGGGGTGTTGAACGAGATAGAGGAAATGTAAACATTCTAAGAAGTGGTTTTACGGTTCCGAATGGTTTTCCATGCTTGAGATTTGAGTTTCTTGTACGACATTAAATTTTCTATCCTAGGATGGCGCTGAAGGTGCTGAAGGGCAGTTTTTCGGGCACAAACGGCTTTCGCGCATGTAATATTCCACCATGATACGGATGGTCATTTGCTACCTCCAGAGGACTGTAGAATGGAAGAGCAGGTGACTGAGAGGACAGCGTCAGTAAAATGACTGGCCATATCTTCCACATTGGAAAAACACCCGTCCGAAAGACGGAAGGACTGTTGAAACACAGTCCTAGCAGCGTTCGAAAAACGCCACTTTGGAGAAGAGAGAGAAGGCTGAGGTGATGCTAGAAAATAAAGTATAGGCAAGTGATCACTGCCATAAGGTTCCTGAAGGACGCTCCATTCTAAGGATGGCGCAACATAAGGGGCTAAAGAACGCTAAATCAATTGCTGAAAATGACCCAGAGGAGAGACATAGGTGTGTGGAATCTCCTGTGGGTGACCACACCTTTACACAAATTCAAGGTTGGGTGTGTAGTAACGGTCACAGAAATACGAGCCATGGATTTCAGGGACATCAGCAAGTTGATCTGTTTATCAGTCTTCGCCTCGAGACGTAGCGTGCCGTTACGTTGTCGGGTTACCGTACGGAGTGGACCGACCAGTGTATCAAGAGAGCGGGCTAATCGACATGCACTAACATTATGCATAGACTTGCCCTCCTCTGAACAACTCATTACATGAAACCGTGGTTTTTTAGGTTTGCCAAAAACTGTGGAAAGGTCGAAACTGTCGAGGCAGCGCTTCTTATTAGAAGCGGGACGTGATGAAGAGGCCGCCTTCATTGCAAGGTCAATTTGGGGCTGAGGAGCCGCGCCAGAGAGAACCCCAGTCTCTGACGGCAAGGAAGTGCCAGAGTAGCCATGATTAAAGGACCCCCGTCCGGAACTGTCGGCGTCAGCCTGCCATCAGGGGGGGGGTGAAGAAAGAAAAGACACCATAACCTTCCGGTCTGTGCCGCCTGAGCCCTGAGAATAAATCAGAAAAGTTACCCTTCAATCATCACTACGGATTCCCAGTGTGTGTCTTGCACCATCGGCAAGTGCAACTTTAGGCCCCTACCTCAGGCATAACCGCCTGTGGCCCTCCGCTATACACCCTACGTGGGTGTACTTGACTTATGGTATGGGCTCCGCACCTGGACTTACAAAGAGGGGCAGTAAGAAGGGTTCACTCAACCTTCATTCAAGAGTCCTCTGAAGAGCACACAAGTTGGAGTCCACGCAGAAACCGTGGGAAAGGACCATGGAGATAGGAAAGATCCCTGTTGGTGAAGCAGGTGTTAATAATCCTAAATAGCTAGCCTAGTATAAGTATATAATAAACCTAGAAGAGGAAAGTAATTTAAGCTTTGTGAAATAGAATAGCTAAGACATAGGAAGGAAATACCTTAGTGAATGATGTAAGCAACAACAGGTATGGCTGCCATCTTCACTACACTGACAGGACATACGTCAATTGGCTGAGTCGGAGGATCAATGAGTTGAGAAGTACAATTGAGACAGGAGTGAACAGCAATATAGACCATACCAACAAGAGGAAAAGGAGATACAAAAGAGATGGTAAAGAGCGTGTTGTAAACAAATTGGGATGGGAAGCAAAGATGTGGCGTGTGGTTCAGGACCCCGGGTGCACCAATCCCGAACCTATTGAAACAGGCCCCTGAGGGAAAGAGCGTGATAACGGGAAAAAACAAATAAACAAAAGCAGCACAAAATACCTTGCAAAAGTGGATGGAGATGGGCAGGGTGAAATGGCAGCGAGCGGCTCGGGTGTGCCAAACCAGTAACTAGTGTAGTAGGCCCCTGGGGGGAGTGCTGTTGAGCTTATTGGGTTGCTTGCCCATTTATTAACAGGAGTATATTCTTTAAATAAAATAACTCTTTTCCCTTTCTGAGGTAAAGCACACCAGGATTTATATTCCTTCTCTCTGTTTTTTTTGGGTTTTGACTTGTAGTTGCTCTTCTTTAGTGATTGATAGGTCAAGCTTTTGAAGACATGTTTGTGTTTTTGAGAATAAGTTACGACAGATGTTTACATGAATTTGAGTCATTTTTGCAAAATATTACATACATTTATGTTGTAAGAGTGCCACCCAACAATATTTAAAAATTCTGGGGCCTTTATATTTTCTTTCACTGTGTAGTATATTATTTTGTGTGTTCATGTTCTACAACATGTCCAGTGAATTACTGGATTCACTTCCTCTTAAGATATGAATCAGAATGTGGTTTCAAGTTGTTGGGGCATCACTTCATTTTGAGACTCAAATAGGTGACCATCTAACAGTATATTTGAGACTAGATAGGTTGGGTCTACTGCTCAGCTAGCATGTTCACCTGACCTAACCCTGTTTGATTTCTTTTTGTGGGGCTATATTAAGGCAAATGGAAGGAATGCATGGCGTCACTTCAAACAGTGATGCATCTACTACAAAATGACTTGAAGAATGTCCAGAATTTAGCTGAGAAAAGGGCAAATGAAAATAAAAATCTTTCAGATTGCCTAAACAACAGTACAGTGGAGCTTAGTGACGAAAAGTACAGGAACGAGCTATGCACCAAAGAAAAAATAATTTCTCTGCTTCATGGTGATGTGGAATGATTAAAAGAAGAAAACAAGAAGCTAGCAGCAGCTAATGAGTGCCTGGGAAAGGAACTGTGGAGCCTGAAGGAAATTTATTTCTCTGGAGACTCCAAGGAGGAAATGCATAAATTCAAAGCACAGAACCCCAACAGTCTCGGTAACAACATCTAACAAATATGAATTACTAACTGAATCAGATGGTGGTGAGTACACTCATTCTTCTAGTACTCCATCCTTTACTACGAATTCCAGGCACCTGCAACACACTAAATAGAAGAGAGTAAAGAACCATGTTCCGAAGAAGAACGTCTTTTCCACAGAAATAAACCAAAATGTCACAGGGGAAGAAAGCAATGGCAGCCTAAGAGTGAATGATGATATAAATGCAACCAACGATGATGTACTGGTAATGGGGGTCTCAATATTAAAACATGAAGAAGTAGAGTGGAAGTGTATAGTGTTATCAAATCCTCACAACTTAAGTTCAAGATTCATCAATTGAATGCAGAGGAGGCCCATAAACAAAAACTGTGGTACTTCATTTTGGTTCTAATGACATTCGTAGGAATAATTCTGCTGTAGAAGTAATGGGGGAAATATATGACACCATGAGAGCAGCAAAAAAAAAAGTTCCGTGGAGCAACTATAGTGGTGAACAGTGTAACAATAAGTAGAGATGTGTTCTGCATTTATACAAGACATTAATTCAAATATTCAATGGGCATGTGATGCTCTAGGAGCTATATTTTGTGATGTAAACTGGTACTTAATCTATCTTGTCTAGGAAAGGATGGACTCCATTTAAACCATAAGGGGTCATATCAACTAGGCAAAATCATTAGTAAAATAATTCAAATGTGCTAAAATCAGAAAAATGGACAGACGGTTTAGATGGTGAACAAAATCTTGAAAATAAACAGATTTTTTCTCCCAAATCAGAGTAACTAATGCTACTGCAACTTCAGGTACGGTAGGGGATGTAGGGAATATTAACTCTCTTAGATTTAAACATGCAATGCCTAAAAAATAAAATAGATGAATTAGATGTATTACTGACCTCATAACTCAAACAAGTCAATTTTCTGTGACTTACTGAACACTGGATACATGAACATGAAATTCCATTATATAAAGTCAAAGGGTTTGGAAATGGGAATATATATTGTAGAAAAATGGAGGAGGTACTATATTGGTTAAGGATGGCATGTCATTTAAAACAATGAATAAAACTAGTTATCTTAATGAAGAAAAATGTTTTGTACAGTTGTTGAACCAAACAGTAAGAAAAGTAAATTAACATCTGCTTGTATATATAGGGCTCCAGATGGATGTATAAAAGCATTTCTAGAGAAATTTTACACATTACTTGTTACTCTGAAAAATAAGTCAAATAAATTAATTACATATGTGGTGACTTTAACCTAAATTTCCTATCAAAAGATAAGCATACAGCAGAAATGTTATCTATTATTCTCTCACATAATTTAAAAACCATAATTAACACACCGACCCATAAAACCACCACTTCTGAAACATGCCATGATCAAATTATAATTGAGGAAAACTCCACCCCTTACAGATGTGAAAATATTGACACTGGCCTTTCAGACTATAATGTGGTTCTGCTGCATGTGCACATTAATTTAGAAACTGCATCTCCTGAGCAAATAGCATTATACATAGCAAGGAAAACTTAAATTATTTGAATTTCCTGCTATACAAAGAAAACTGGGGTTACATAGTAAGTTCAAGACATCTTGATGAAAAATGTGATCTGTTTCTTACTGTATTTAAACATTGCTTTAATCTTGCCTGTCCACTAAAAAGGGTTTAAAAGTGTGAAAACAAAAAAAAATCTGGATGGCTCACACAGGGGATATGAACATCCTGCAGGAGGAAAAGATTGCTTAGCCAAATAAATAAAACTTCAACTAATGAGATTTTTAAAAAAATACTAGTAAACATATAGATCACACTTAAGAAAGTAAATGAAGCTAAAAAGCAGTGTAACAGCAGATTTATTTTAAATGCACCACACAAAAGTAAAGCTCTCTGGCAGATAGTAAAGAAAGAAACAGGAACAATTAAATCTAATAATGAGAAAATTAATCTTAAGGGTACCCAGAAGCCAACATATGTTGCAAATACATTTATAAGCCATTTTTCAAACATTTGATTTGATTTATTAGGTATGTTAGTGGTTTTATTCTATGGGCAAATCATTCTTTAATTAAAATGTTTGAAAACCCATCTATACCTAGTGATGTTTTATTTGTCATGTTTTTTACTGTGTGTAATAATTTGTCTTTTGTTGTGGGTGCAAAAAAAAAAAAAAAAAAAAAAAAAAAAAAAAAAAAAAAAAAAAAAAAAAAAAAAAAAAAAAAAAAAAAAAAAAAAAAACCACAGCTACTGATTTAGGTTTTGATACAATTTATCATCTGCGCTCATATTCTAAATGTTCCCTTTTTAGCTTAGTTTCCTGATTTATGGTTTTCCATACTGTTTTGGTTTTATTTGATGACTTGATTAATTCCTCATTATATAATTTTTTTGCCTTTCTTATTACTTTATTATAGATTTTTTATAATTTGCTATGTGTTTTTTTTTTGGTAGTGTTTAACGCCCGCTTTAACTACTAATGGCACCGCAGGCGGTGACACTGATGATACATAAATGATGATGGAGCACCGGTGGAATGCGATGGCGGGGGAAACCGGAGTACCCGGAGAAAACCCGCCCCAGCGCTGTTTTGTCCACCACAAATCTCACATGCGATCGCTTGGGATCGAACCCCGACTGTCTAGGTAGGAGTCGAGTGGTCTAACGTGGTCAAAGGCGTGGCCTTTGCTATGTGTAACCTATTCTCTTCAGATAGATCATTTTCCTTCGCCATTTTACTTTCAACCTGTTGCTGGATATTTTAATACTATTGGTGATCCACTTCATTTAAACTTGTGATCTAGTTTTGCTTTTTTTGAATGGACCAAGCGACATCCACATAGTATTTGAACATGCTCATGAATTCTACAAAACCGTCCTCTGATTTTACCTTATATAAGAATTTCCCCATTTCTCTTTTGAGAGCAAGAACTTTAAATTACTTAGGTTTTCTATACTGATAAATGTAGCTTTTGTCTTATTTTTAATTTCTTTATTGTGTTTAATAATTTTTTGGCCATAATGGTCAGACAAAGTCATATCTATTATTTTGATGCTATAGTCTGTTTGGGGTGTGTTAACAATTAATTATTGTTATTTTATCTTTGAAATAACTCTTTGTTTTACTCCTGGGAATGCAAAAGAAAACTTAGTTTCAATTGTTTCACAAAGTGATGGCTTTTAAAAGATTTGACAATCGCTTTAGCCTAGTGTTTTAATTATCTCTCTTCCATTTACAAGGAAGCAAGTAATAAGACCATTTCTGTTGTTTATCTTGATTAGCATGATATAGATAAAAGGAAAGTTAGTTTGTGGAATAGCTAGAGAAAGTCATGTGAATGGAACACATCAAATTTTTTATTGTTATATCAACTTAAAATTCAATTTCATAATCCAGATTTGAACGAATTTGTCTCATTCTCTGTGCTTTAACCGTTGACAGCTACTGTGACAACATGCTGGTATTACATTCAATGATTTGCATTTTACCTGGTCTTAATTCAGAGGTGACACCTTAATGGTAACAAATATCATAAGTACTTAGTATCTGGATAATACCAGCATAGTTATGCCCACTATTAGACAATTTTATTATATCAGTAATATTATTATCATCCAATGGACACATTTTAGTCCTACTAAAGAATGGAAATACACAGTAATAAAAGCACATTTGTTATGGATATTCCATGGAAACAGCAAATGATTTATCAATTTCATTTTGGAACTTGTATACCTATCTTTGAGGAAACTGGAAAAGTTAGTCATTAAGGTAATTAAGATGTAAACATACGTATCTAAGTGGAGACCACATCAAGGATGAAAGAAAGGGGTTACAATTACAAATGTGTGTTTCCTTCAATATTGTCTATTGGTTTGAACCATGTATTTGAGGAAATCTGTGAAATTTATAATAAAGGACGTTGCATAAAAATGTGGCACTTTCACTCATATGTATAGTGTCAGAATTTCTAGTTTAGTGTTGGCAAGGAGACTCAAATGTACACATAGTATATTTCATAAGTAGTTAATTCAAAATCTTCTCGGGCTTCTAGCCAGGTAAAAACTTGGCTTGACACCAACGTTTCGAAGAAGTGCATCTTCCTCGTCTTCAGGGTGAACTGATGGTTTGAGCTTGCGGAGACTGGTATTTATAAGAGCTGGGATGAAGCTAGCATCTGATTGGTTCGCAAGATATTATGGCCTGGTATTTAAGATGACTGAGACCTGGGCACGGATTTCGTAGAAAACTATTTATAGCAGTTATTCGGCTAATGTTTTGTGTATGAGCATGCACCTGCTAGAAAATAAGTCTTGGAAGACTGCAGGTACAGGATTAGGTGTTAAGGCTCTTTAACATCGGTGTCCATGCTGAACTTAATTGTAGGCCAGAATCGCGATTTAGATTATTTGTTTCAGATGAGATGGCTAAAGCTTCTTTTACTCTCCTTTCCCAGTAGTTCGAACACTTTGCCACTATCTTGGTGTTAGTAAAGTTAGCTCTGTGGCTCTGTTCTATACAGTGTTCAGCCAGTCCAGATTTTTCGGGTTGCATAAGCCTTATTGATCTTTGGTGTTCAGAAACGCGTGTGGCAATAGTGCGTCCTGTTTGGCCAATGTACTCTGCGCTGCATTCGCAAGGAATGTGGTAGACACCAGGTACTCTGAGAGCTAAATTATCTTTAACTGGCCTGACCAAATTTTTGATTTTAGGTGGTGGCTTATGGATGGTTTTGACATTATATTTGTAGAGTAGTCTACTAATCTTTCCCGAAAAATTGCCGGTAAACGGTATATAGGCTATGGCGGCTGGCTTGTCTTTTTGTTGAGTGTTCTTGCTAATAACACTACCTAAACCTAATGGCCCGAAGAAAGCCCAAGAAGCACTCTCCTTTGGAGGTGCGTGTCACGAGACAGACGGTAGTCAAGACACGGCTTGACTTTGGCGCTACTCCACCTACCCGCCCCTCCGGTCCCTCACCTGCTGCTCCCCCCTCCACCGCTCCTGCTTCCTCTGCCTCCCCAGCCACCATTCCTTCCTCCCCAGCCTTAGCTCCTATCACACCACGTGTCACTAATCCACTGACATACCCCTCCTCTGCTCCTTCTTCTTTCCATCCCTCGTCCATCTCTGTGGTGGCTCAGAGACCCCCCCCCCCGACCTCCTTCTGCTTCCTCCTCTTCCGCTCCTTCACCGCACCTGCCAACCCCGCCTCCTCATCCCGTGTCCCCGATCCCGGGCCCATCCTCTCCCAACCCTAGCCCCCCTCCTGCCCCATTCTACCCTCCTGCCTCCCAACCTAACCCTGGCCCTGGCTCCTCTCCCCCACGCCCAGCTCACCCGCTCCCAGCTCCACCCGGTCCCCCTTCTTCCTACTCCCAAGCCCTCACCACCCGTCTCCAGGCTCCCATCTATGTTCCCCGCCAGCATGTTTCTCTGTTGCAGGAACTCAGAGACTTCGACGCCCTACGCCCCAACGGGGGGTATGTCTTATCCAGAGCCCCTATCTCAGGGGACCTCATGGTGCGCACTAGGTCTGCGGAGGACTATCAGCGCCTGACTGCCTTTCTGAGGGAGCGTGGGGTACCTTTCACCCTGACACGAAGCTCCAAGAACGACCAGACCTTCCGTGCTGTGGTGAAGCACGTTTACTGACGGCGCGGAAGAAGAAATTAGGGCTGAGCTGCACTCTGCGCACTTTTCAGTGCTGCGAGTAGTGCAGCTCAGGCGTTATGACCGAGCCCGAACTCCTCTTCCGATATACCTGGTGGATCTGGCAACAGCTGAGGACCTGGCCCGGTTGAGGTCGTTGGAGCAGGTGTTGCACTTTCGGGTGAAGGTGGAACCCTACCGACGACCATTTGTCCCCATCCAGTGTAATCGGTGCCAGCAGCTGAGACACACGGAGGCAACGTGTAGCTCGGGTGCCGTTGTGTGCTCTAAGTGCTCGGCCTCCCACGACTCGCGGAGCTGTGACGTTCCCCCACCCCAAAGGAGATGCGCGCTGTGTCTCAATTCGGGCCACGGGGCCAGGTACCGGGCTTGTCCCGAGTATCAGAGACAAGTTGTAGCAGCGCGCAACTCCCAGGGGACAGGGGCACGGGCGCCTCCGGCGGGGAGTGGTGGTCGAGTGCGTGGAGAGGCTCCGGTGCGCGCGCCGCCTGCCCCTCGTGGTTCGGTGATGGGCGACGTTAGCGCTGGGGGGATGAACGAGCCGAGGACCCGAAAGCCAAGCCGACCACAGGTTAAGCCACGTCAACCCCCGAAGGAAGTGCCGACGAGGGAGGAGACCCTGGCTGACCCTCGGCTGGAGCACCAGCGAAATATCTTCAGACGTGCGTCAGCTGAGCACTGGAGGGACTCAGACTTACAGGACATCTGTATGCACATCATGGAACTACTGGCCACCTCGCGGGGATCGGAGACCCGGAGCATCCTGGCCTGCTACAGAGACTTTTTCCAACTGCTCACCTCTCCTGGCTTCCTATGAATCACACACCCAAACTCAATTGTATGACATGGAACGCACACGGCTTAAAAAGACGAAAGACTGAATTTAGAGACTTCTTAACACGCAACAACATACACATAGCGTTAATTACAGAAACTCATTTAAGCGACAAAGACAGATTTAACATGCCAGGTTACACTACCCACCGCAACGATCGAAACAGACGCGGTGGCGGGACGGCCGTAATAATAAAACATAGCATTGCCCATGATGTTGCTCCACAGCCGCAATTTTCAACTCTAGAAGCTACTAGTATTTACATCACCATTGACAACAACAACGTTCTAATCACGGCGGCATATGCCCGCCCCCCCAGGCGTACTAAACATAGCGGACATTAACTCAATCTCGCAGGTAAACAACAGGGTGCTAATAGCCGGAGATTTCAACGCAAAACACCTCATTTGGGACTGCAATGAGACTAACCCTGAAGGCACGGCCCTCCTAAACCTTGAAAATAATTCTGATATAATAATTCACACTTAACCCTGAAGGCACGGCCCTCCTAAACCTTGAAAATAATTCTGATATAATAATTCACACTCCTACGGAACATACGTATATCCCATTCAGCCGAAACCAAAGGCCTGATATTCTAGATATTGCAGTGACGCGTAATCTCACTCGCAGGATCAACCTACAAGTTAAGAACGAACTCTCTTCCGATCACTTACCGGTGATCATAACATTAGAAGGCACTGCAGCCCCCAATCCACCAGTCGAGCGTCTAAACTACAATAAAGCAGACTGGGATAGGTTTGCAAACACTATCAACAAGCACCTACATACTACACAGCTAAATACAGCAGAAAACATGAATGAAGCGGTAACTCAACTAGAAAATGCAATAAAAACTGCAACCAAAGAAGCTGTACCAATAAACAAACCTCAGCGATACCAATCACAACTACCACCTGACATCCAAATGCTAGCAGCGGAAAGAAACCGAGCTAGACGGCGATGGTAGAAAACACGTCATATTGTAGACCAGGAATACGTTAGACACTTAAATACCCTTGTCAGAGAGAGAACAACAAACCATCTCTCTCAACAATGGCAGAATACACTTGAGAACCTCGACTACGAACGAGACTCGGTGTGGAGAATTGCACGCTGTCTAACACGCGATAAAACACAAATACCACCATTACACCACAATCAAACAATAGAATCTACAGACCAACAAAAAGCAGATATGCTCGCAGACACACTGCAAGAAATCTGCACGCCTAATCCTACTCCCTGCTGCCCTCAATTTACGGAGGCAACGGAAGAGGAAACGGAAATTTTCAAAGAACAGGCAACCCACAACTTAGTGAGAAAAACCTGCCCGAGTGAAATAAACTGGCTAATCAGGCACCTCCCAAAGAGAAAAGCCCCTGGGCCAGATAACATCCCAACAGTGGCCCTAATGCATTTGCCCGAAAGGGCAATTAAGCTACTGGCTGACATATTCAACTACGTGCTCATTAGTGGACATTACCCTAAAAGGTGGAAACTAGCCACCGTGGTCCACTTCCCCAAAAAGGGGAAAAACTTGTCCAAACCGCACAACTACAGACCAATTAGTCTACTAAGCACACTTGGAAAACTTCTCGAAAAAAGTAATTCTCAAACGTCTCAACTCTCAACTAAACAAACAAAACATACTAATTCCAGAACAATTTGGATTCCGAGCCAAACACTCAACAACTCAACTAATCAGGGCAACCGAATCTATAACGCACGGTTTCAACATCAACAAATCAACAGGTGCTTTATTATTAGATGTCGAACGAGCCTTCGACAGAGTATGGCATGCTGGCCTACTAAAGAAGCTCAAAACAATAAATATACACGACTCACTCATTAAACTCATAGCAAACTACCTAAGTGATCGAAAATTTCAATCCAGAGTAAACAATCACCTGTCATCCGAACGCCCAATCAAAGCCGGAGTGCCACAAGGCAGCATACTCGGGCCAACACTATTTAATATCTATATAAATGACATCCCAAAAACCGAAAATACAGAACTATACATTTATGCGGACGACACCGCCATAATGACCCAATCAGGAAAAACGAAATTCATTCACAGCAGACTCCAGAGGTCCCTTAATAACCTAGAGGACTGGCTTACCAAATGGCGAATCAAAGTAAATGCACCAAAAACTCAAGCAATCATATTCACAAAGCGTATCAATCACAGATTTCCCAGACACCGCCTGCCTCCACTTACCATATTTGGTGAAGATATTGGATGGACAGATACGGTAACTTGGCTTGGACTTAAAATGGATCAAGGTCTAACATGGAAAAAGCATATTACTCAGACTCGTGGAAAAGCCAATGCCCAATTGGGCAGGCTATACCCACTCATCAACATGGGCTTACAGCTAAGCCTTAACATGGGACTCACACTTTACAAAACATTAATCCGACCTATAATTACTTACGTATCCCAAGTATGGGGGTATGCCGCCGAAAACCACATCAAAAACTTACAAAGGTTCCAAAATAAAATTCTACGCTTAGTATCTAAGGTACCATACACAGCTCCACGAAGAACTCAAAATACATACAATCGAACAATTCATTAAAAAGCTAACCTACGACGCATATAAAAAATTAAGTGCACATCACAACCCTTTAATAGAAACGCTAGGGAACTACGACACACAAACAAACAAACACAACAGACCTTTATCACTTTTCGACAGAACTATAACACAAGACACCACTCCAGACGAAATACAACACCTTACAAACCTCCTTCCCTAAAAACCTCTCCCCTTCTAACACACAGCTATATATATGTTTATTCTTTCTCTCTTCACATATGTTTCAGTACCAGCCCGTCGCAGAGCCCTAAAGCCCTAAGCTACAGCTGAGGCGAACCGGGGAAAGGGGCCTCCCATTGTGATCGACGCGGGCAGCGTACTTCGGGCAGCTGCAATATGGAGTCAATCACTTAGACGACCTTGGCAACTACATGGCAAACGAGATGACGAAGGCCTATGAGCCCGGTACTGCTACTAGCGACGAGCGGCTGCGCAACCACTGACGGACGGAGAAATCTCCCGAAGCAACAGCGCAGAAGCGGAACTCATTCTAAACATATACTATAAGACTAAATTTAAGTGCATGTTAAATAACATTTTACTTAATATGACAAGCAGGCACACCCTGCAGAAATAGAACATAATCATTAACGAATAAAACACCTACAAAGTAGCGCATGATTATCCACTGGTATTATTCAGGTTTCATGGACAATCCCAGTAAGTAGCATTAACGCGCTCGCATGCAATGCATGCCAGCTAAGTAACTCTCACTTACTAACCGGGGTGCTATGTGGGACCCGACTAATGCATGTTTGCACGAAAGTACTCTATATATAACGATTAACACGTGGAGGGTTTTTTTAGTGGATATACCGCACTCTGCGGGGAGCTCCACATATCCCCCAAGCCATTGCACTAAGGCTTGGGGTCGAATGCAGGAATGCATTTTTCCCCTCCACGGTAAAAAAAAAAAACATATCTCGCGAACCAATCAGATGCTAGCTTCATCCCAGCTCTTATAAATACCAGTCTCCGCAAGCTCAAACCATCAGTTCACCCTGAAGACGAGGAAGATGCACTTCTTCGAAACGTTGGTGTCAAGCCAAGTTTTTACCTGGCTAGAAGCCCGAGAAGATTTTGAATTAACACGTCGCCAGGAAAGCTTCAGTTCTTATTTCATAAGTAGTGTCGTGAGGAATAAGTTGGCAAAAGACAGGGAGAGTAAAATAACATGCACTAAATTACGCAATGGATATAAAGCTTAAGTGCCTTTTACACAATGCAAAATATTGAAACCATTGACATGCATTTACAATTAATCTTAAACAATGAATGGGAAAAAATATCTGAATAAAAATTTTTACTAAAAGAGAGGGGATCTTATCACTTCCATCACTAAGTGAATTTGTTATGGAGATAAATTTTATTGGCAAGCTTTGTGTTTTCGGTAATATCTGAATTGTAAAGTTGTAGTTTAATTCTAGTACATAAATAACATTAACATTTTATCTATTGTTTCATTTATATAGCCCCCCTTTAACATCTAAGGTCATATTGAGGGCTTTGCATTAGAAATAACTCGTCTGTCGGTTCTTTACATTGGGTTTAAATTGTTATTTTCCTCACACACACACACACACAGTCACTCTCACATACATACTTCCAGACTGTGGGGGATATGGAATAATTCCAGTTAAAGAAAAATTCCCTGCCCCAGGCCGAAATTGAACTGGAACCTCCAGGTGAGAAGTCAGCTCACTGACCACTCGACCACAGAGGCAGTCTATAACAAATATGATAGCTAACTTATTAAAACTGATCACCTTTCTTTCAAAACAAATTTTGCGCATGACTAATCAACATATATAATAAATTCTAAAATACTAAAGCTTTACTCTAACCAATAGAAATAATCAGCTTTAAACTATTTAAATGATAGGTCACAGAATTTTTCAAACCCCCTCAGAAAAATGAAGTCCACGTTCAATTTGAAAATCTTAGATCATTCTACCCAAAAAAAAAAAAAGAAGAAAAGTAAGTATAAATTGGGGAAAAACAACAATTCTTACTGTACAAAGAATCATCTCTAAAATACTAAAGCTTTAATTCACAGGGTGTTAGGGGTATACATACAGGTATTTTGATAAATGGTACCTTAATATATATTCACTTTGGTGTGTTAAGTTTTTCTTTCTCTTTGTCTAATAGTTTTTTCACAAATGAATCACAACTTACTACCTGATGTGATTAGCATGGCCTTAAACATGCACAAAATTAACAAGACCTGTCAGTATAAGCAATCTGTTTTTCACACATACTATCCATTTTGCTTTTCACATCCAAATATGTGACCTACTGGCCCATAGTGTACAGTCATTGTCCTTGTAAAAAGCATTCAAACTCAGTTCCAATACAATATTCATTATAGTGAGCCCTACCCATTCAAGGTTACACCTTCCAACTGTGGTCTAAGGGCTATATATATATATATATATATGTGTGTGCGTGTGTGTGTGTCTTGTTGTGCCATGCCTACTTAGAGACACTAATCAACCTGAAAACATACTTACTACTCTAAGTTCGCAAATACTGATGTGATGTGCATTATACTGTTAAGTATTAATACTTTAATTTTGCACCTGTGCCTAATTCTTGCATAAAAATGAAGTTGGGAAGCTCAATTGAAAATCTCATAACACTCATAAAAAATGCTCTAAAATTCATAAATTGTAGGGTACTCCTATACATTTAATGAAGGGGAGAAAATGGAACAAACAAATTGTGATAAGTTGGCTTTTGTAGTATTTGAATTGAAGTCACATGGTTTGTATAAATATGCAATGCAACTCTTTCAAAGAAGCTGTAACACTTACATGTCAAAGCTATTTGAATACAAATCTATAGCTAAGCTTCACTCTTTGTTCTATGATGTTTTATTTGAACTACCTAGTTTTCAACTCTGCTCTTGGGAAAAAAAGCATTCTTTATAGCAACAACCAACAGCTTCTTTGATATATCAACCTAGCCCGGTTGCTTGATTCAAATTTAAATAACTGGGGAAAAAAGGGGGGAGGGGGTTGAATAATGTGCTCAAATATATATATCATGTATTACATATATATATGAATCGAGTATACCTTATATAGAGGTATAAACCTTTAGCATTGTTATGCACTCTTATTCAAAAACTTTGGTGAGGGATGAAAATCTGTCTTGTATCATATTTCAACTCGCACAGCATTTTTGATTTGAAGTTGGCGACATTTTTATGAGGGGTGGAAAAATCTTGCATATTATGAAGTTTGTTTGCTGTATGACATTCAAAATTTGGGATATTGAACATTGGTATTTCAAGAAGAAAACATATAACAAAAAATTTGCTGCAGCACGTTATGGCTATTTCCTGGAAGGCATTCTCGATGAAACTTCTTTGCTGGGTGTACCATGCCTCAGAAGAATCAAAAGGTGAGAGAAATTATCTAGACAATGGTATAGATTTCAAATAATTACAAATTATTATTATTATTAGAAAAGGCTTTACAGTTACATTTTATGGCAAATTCAACAAACTTTGGTAGATATCAAACATTTTACGTAATAAATCATTACTTCTTCTTTCTGCCCCTTACTGTAGTCCATTCTGAATCTTCTACCACTTCTAAAGGGGTAATATTTGAATTGGCTTCACATATCATATCACACTGTGAGGATGTTTCTGGACTAGTTTGTACTGTATGGTTGTTGGTCACAGTCAGTGGTTTGCAGAGCCACAGATTGGTTTTAGGAAGTTTACTCATTTCGGATTCAATATATGCCTTGTCGTTTGTTAAGCATCGCTGATGAAAGTTCCACAGTACCTCGCCAATTTCCGCAGCTGAATTGTCTTCGCACAACGTCTGAAATTCAGAATCCATCAAGTCTTCCAGTATATCGCTAACTTCTTCTGAACAAATATCAGGATTCTCTTGGAATAGTTGGGTGACATAGTCAACCATGTGGACAGCTGTTTCTTTGCTGCCCATTCCATGTTCCACTGCTAACCTCAACGCGGTCCAGTTATTGAAAATGGTCTCCACAATACCATGAAACAGTTGAAATAATTCTCCAGATATAGACATAGTGATTTTTCCGTTGTGAGTTCACTTCACAATTGCACACCACCTTCACTATACTTCACTTGAAGATGCTGCCATGCTTTCTGCTTGGAATGCGGGTTAAGTGTAACCAACTGAAAATAAGTTAGGAGAATGTAAACTATCAACCCAAATACATCATTTGTTCATAAATAATTTTGGAATGTTTAATAAATTGCTGTGAAATTAGGCTTACACATATTTTCCCTTTAATTTGCGGCAGAGGTCAGTAGTTTAAAGTGTGCATTCATTACTATTATGTTGTACTCCTGTCAAATAAAACAATTGAAAGCGTGCTGCGCCGACAGGTACGACGAGAAGAGAAATTTTTATTAGTGTTATTAGTCCGAATTTCAGTTCTCCTGCGAACTGAATCGAAAATAAAATTATAACGTGAATAATCGTGTTGCAGACTAAATTTTATGGTATCGAAATTTTAATCCATAACATAATGCTGCGTGACAGTAATGAGATTCAGGACTTAATCGCACAGTGAATGTCAAGAGTGACAGCTTCAGGAGTTTGTGTTTAAGTAAGTCTATTTAACATAAAATCATACGAAATATGAATTCATAATTCTCATTTTGTTTAGGTTTTGAGACTGAAGCATATACATTTGTCCTTAGACCACGCAAGAAAAGCAATCAGTTACCTAATAGGTATTTCTTAAGCTGTCATAGGGAAAAAAAACAAACAAACATGAACTCTCTGCCTGCAATATCACTTTAGTTTGATGGGATTATTTTAATTGTATAGGCTCAGCAAAGTTTTTGCCCTGATAGCAACAAAAATAGACCTACTCTTACCAATCTCATTTTTCTCTTGTAGATTAATATGATGTACAACCCTGCATATTTTCCAAGGCAACGATGGCATCTGCCGAAGGAGCAAGAAAGAAATTTCGTTGCTGCTTTTTTCCACATGGCCACTATAGCCTTAACCTGCACATCACTAGCACAACTTGGCTGGTTTCGTGTTAGAGGTGGTCAATGTACACCTCATTTAGCAGTTTACCAGTTCTTCAGTTTTGGATATTTTGACAAAGGACCAAGGCAGGCAGATGTGGAATTTCGTGCAGGAGAGGAACCACTACCAATCCAATATCATTCACCAAGTGGCAGTATGTTCTTGTGTTTTAATTTTTAAAGGAATATATTTATTTGCAGCAAAATGTCAACCAGGAAATACTGATGCAGTAGCTTGTATATTCCAAATAATTTTTACATTATCTTTGAAAATATTCAAGTTGATATTAAGAAACTGAAATTTGCAAAACACAAAATATTCTCTAAATCTTGCAGAGTGCCAATATTTAAGTTTAACATAGATATTAATTTAGAAGAATTTAAAGGCAATTGCTAAGCATGGAATGTAGCTCCTACTGTAAGAAAATAGAAGAACATTTGAAGCAGAATTTGTAATGATAAGTTAAATTCAAAAACCTTGTGGCATAGATCTTGAAATTTGTTCACCTAATTACTTTGGTAATGACCTGAGGCTTCATGCTTCTCCACATGCAAATCATTTAAAAGATAGTAAATAGGTATATGTTTTTTTAATTGTAGTTTATTCATGCTGGCTATCAGATATCAGAGGATAAAATTTGAAAACTTCATTACCATGGTTGATGCTCAAACCATGGATCATCTTTCCTTGACAATGTTTTATCTCTGAGTTAAGCATGGCAGAATGCCCCTAGGCATAATATGCTTTTATCATTTGATTCATATATCCCAATGAACCTCTAATCACAAGTGTTTGCAAATAAAATTTTGACAGGTAAAGAAAAAGTTTCATAGTTACTTACAGGGTCTCAAAATTTATTTTATTTAACATGTTAAAAATATATATATATATATATATATATATATATATTTAGTATACATTACAAGCTCAAAATACAGACACTAAAAATAGCACTATTTCTTACTTAGGCAATTATTGGAAAAATATTAAAATGTTCTGTCTCTGAAAAAGTTAAAACTTTCTTTATTTTTAAATGTTATTTTTGATGCATAAAAATGTTCTGATTAAAGTGCTTTTAGTCATAGGTTGCACATTTACTTTAAATAATTGGTTAATTTGGAGGCAATGAAGGTTATATGTAAAAACAAGCAGTACCTTGTGAGCTGCAGCTCACAAGCAAATGAGAAAGAGAGGAGTGAGACAGAGAGAGACAAGTGAGGGAGATAGGGAGGGAGGGAGAGAATTGGAGAAGAGAGCAAGAGAGAGGGAAGGAGGAAGAGAGATAGAGGTAAGGAGAGGATATGCAAGAGAGACAGAGGGAATGAGAGATAGGAAAGGGGAGGGAAAGAGAGATGTCTATATTAAAGATATTTATATGGCAAATAAAATGAGTATCTTGATTTTACTGGGAATAGCCTCGGAAGCCCTGTTCTGGATGACTTTTGAATAACTCATAAACCATAAGATAATACTAAATCCACACAAGTTATGTTAATCAAATTTTTTGTGGAGGTAATAATTTCTGATATATTTTTTTGTATTTTTTTTTATAAATTTCTCTGCTTTGAGAAATCGTTATTCGTTTCTTGTTTGTTTTATTCCTGGCCATACAAAGCAAACCACATTTCAGTCATCACATAGCGAACAGCTTTTAAAACATTTGACTATTGATTTAGCCTGTGTATTCCTTATTTCCCTTCTACTTAGAAGGTGCCAAGTAATAATACATTTCTATTAAGTTTTATCTTGAATAGCATGAAGCACACAGAAGAATAAACTTTTGTAAAAATAATTTGTTGCAGATTACGCGGCAGATGAGAGAAAAAGAAAAATGAAGGTCCTATTGAGGCCCTTTGTAGCCCCTAAAGCCTTTGTGTCATGTGAACTCGACTTTAATCAAGCCCAATAGTCCCAATAACTTGGACCATGTCCCAAATATCTGCCACGCATTCACTTAAATAATGCTGGAAGGTTATAAAGTGTCTCCTTCATTTCCTATGTAATGGTCTTCAATAAATTCTATAATGCATAAGTGTCTTTTCAGGGTATTTAATCCGGTAAATACCGAGCAACCACTTTGAGCCTGGTTCTAGTCAAGTTCAAAAGAACCTTAATTAGTTTGCCGGCTGGCCCAGGGAAAAATCAACAGCCCTGTCTGGGGTTAATTGCTTTTCCAAATCTCAAGATGAACCCTTACAGTAAGCTGGATCATCTTATACTAGACACTTCTGGGAGACACAAGGACTCAAATCACACAAATGAATAGGTAGAGAAAGTCATGTGAATGGAACATATCAGATTTTTCTTCACATTTTCATTTAATTTTCTAACTGTTTAATGCATTTTTCTCAATGACTGAACTAACATTTTTTTTTTTTTAATTTTTTAAAGTGATGATCCAACCAGTAAACTAACCTTAGAATTAGACTTTAATATCCATATGCTCCTAATTATTACCACTCTTTTGCCAATAAGCAAATTAATACAAAAGTAAGTGATATGAACACATATATTTGTTCATTTTGTACATGTTTTAATTATAGTCTTTTCTTTGTTACAGTACTACTTTGTGTAACTCCAGAAATTGCAATGTTGATGAGAGTGATAATACTGTTGTGCTTCTTGGCAATGATTTCCTCATTGTTTGGTTTCTTCCTCGATATAGTTGGCCCAACAAAGAAAATGTTTAAAGTCATACGCAGAAATTCAGTACCAAGTATTTTTACAGGTAAGTTCATAAATGTAGTCCACAACTCTTTCAACATGAAAAATATGAAGTGATAAACCTAATAATCAGTGCATAGCCAGTGTTTATAAAAGAAACACATGGCTTTGTAGCATTATTATTTATTTTCATAACTATCCTACAAACCAGAGATATGTGCATATTTCTTGTTATCCATCATTAGGATTTGAACTGTTGATACCTGAGACCTGTTTCACAATATTTATGAATTACATATTAACATAAGAACTGAAGCTTTCCTGGTGATGTATTAATTCAAAATCTTCTCGGGCTTCTAGCCAGGTAAAAACTTGGCTTGACACCAACGTTTCGAAGAAGTGCATCTTCTTCGTCTTCAGGGTGAACTGATGGTTTGAGCTTGCGGAGACTGGTATTTATAAGAGCTGGGATGAAGCTAATATCTGATTGGTTCACATGATATTATGGCCTAGTATTTAAGATGACTGAGACATGGGCACGGACTTCATAGAAAACAATTTATAGCAGTTATTCGGCTAATGTTTTGTGTTTGAGCACGTACCTGCTAGAAAATAAGTCTTGGAAGACTGCAGATAGAGGATTAGGTATTAAGGTTCTTTAACATTGGTGTCCATGCTGAACTTAATTATAGGCCAGAATCGTGATTTAGATTATTTGTTTCAGATGAGATGGCTAAAGCTTCTTTTACTCTCCTTTCCCAGTGGTTTGAACACTTTGCCACTATCTTGGTGTTGGTAAAGTTAGCTCTGCGGCTTTGTTCTATACAGTGTTCAGCCAGTCCAGATTTTTCGGGTTGCATAAGTCTTATTGATCTTTGGTGTTCAGAAACGCATGTGGCAATAGTGCGTCCTGTTTGGCCAATGTACGCTGCGCTGCATTCGCAAGGAATGTGGTAGACACCAGGTACTCTGAGAGCTAAATTATCTTTAACTGGCCTGACCAAATTTTTGATTTTAGGTGGTGGCTTATGGATGGTTTTGACATTATATTTGTAGAGTAGTCTACTAATCTTTCCCGAAAAATTGCCGGTAAACGGTATATAGGCTATGGCAGCTGGTTTGTCTTTTTGTTGAGTGTTCTTGCTGGGGTTTCTTTTTCGTCCGGCTCTTTTCAGCGCTGATGTGATGTCCTTGGCTGAATATCCATTTTGTTGGAGTGTGAATTTTAGGTGTTGAAATTCCGTTTGCAGATTATCTGGGTCTGATACAGAAACTGCTCTATGTGCCAATGTGTTGAGAATGCCCATGCGTTGTGACTTATGGTGGAAGCTGTTTGCGTTGAGATAAAGATCCGTGTGTGTAGGTTTTCGGTAGACGGCATGACCAAGAGTTCCGTCCGCTTTTCTGGTAACCAGAATGTCCAGAAAGGGGAGGGAAGCATTTTTCTCAACTTCCATTGTGAACTGTATTTGTGATCTGAGGCTATTTAGGTGTGCAAGAAAATCTGGAAGAGTGTGCAGTCCATGCGGCCAAATTACAAATGTATCATCTACATATCTGTAAAAATGTGTAGGTTTTAATGGGGCTGTGTCAAGTATTTCATGCTCCAGAAACTCCATATAGAAGTTGGCAATAGCTGGTGACAGAGGAGAACCCATGGCAACACCGTCTGTCTGCTCGTAGTAGGTGTTGCCATACAGAAAATAAGTGGAAGTAAGTGTGTGACTAAACAGTGCAGTAATACCAGGTGGAAAGTGTTCTGACAATAGTTGTATTGTTTCCGCAAGGGGAACTCTGGTGAAGAGAGATACCACATCGAAACTAACTAATAGGTCCGATGGCTTCACTTTGATGCTGTCAAGAACTTCAGCGAATTGTATAGAGTTCTTCACATGGTGTACACACTTACCTACTATTGGTTGCAGCAGACAGATCTCCGCAAGCTCAAACCATCAATTCACCCTGAAGACGAAGAAGATGCACTTCTTCGAAACGTTGGTGTCAAGCCAAGTTTTTACCTGGCTAGAAGCCCGAGAAGATTTTGAATACATATTAACAATTTACAAATAACAAGGGAAAGATTACAAATGCTTGTAAACTCTGTTTCACAATAAAAGTTAACTGTAAAGTTTGAGGAATTTTATAAGTCCACATATTCAATTTACAAAAGTAAACATTATGTGCATTCTCTCATATTTCTATTTCAAAGTGATTCCAACCACGAGTTACAAAATACTTAAGAGCTAAGTTGCGTCTTCATATGTCTAGCATATTCAATAAGTTTTATGTATGTATTTAATCTGAAATACACTATATAAAGCTATTTAATCGTATTTGAAGATTCAAAGACATCAAATGCTAATAACAAGCATTTTAATATATTTATTGTGCTGAAGGCTTGTGATTTGATTGGATATTTGCAGAATGTGCATTATTACATCAACATTGTGTAGATTCTGCTAAGCACATACTATGTGCACTTCTGTTGTTTTGAGGTTAGGGTTTCATTTTGCGTTGCTTGCTGAATGTGATGTCCTATATCTTGCAATAACAATTCCATTGCTAAAGGAATTGTGTTCATAAAGAGATGTAAAGTAATTCTGAGCCTATAATGTTTACATCTTCATTAACATCATTATCCAAATTACTGCAATTACTACTAAATAGTATTTTATGCAGTTTTCAGAGATATTGTGATGTGTACTTAATTGGATACATTTCTATGCAATTTTTACTCATAAATATTAAAATATACGTTACTCTACAAACCTTAAGCCATTTGTAGATACACTGCATACTTTACAAATATTGAGTGGAATTACTAAATGATTGCACAACAAAACATGTATAAACTCTTTAAAATTTCACTTAACATTTAAGTTTGTTTGTAAAGTTCAACTTTGCAACTCTCATTGTGAAACAGATTTTTAGAAATTACAAAAAAATTTACAATTAACAAAGCTTGTAAACATCATGAAATGAGGTGACTGCAGGGTGTCTGGATGTGTGTGCATGGCATGATGTTATTGCATAAGTACAGCAAAACAGAACTAGGTTCAATGCTGTAGTGCATAGGATCTCTCTATTGTTGACTCAATCTTGTTTTTTATAATATGTAAACATACAGACAACATGACTTGAATAGAAGTCTTAAAAAAATATATGCATGTAAATTAAGCATACAACAAATGTATAAAGAACATCTTACATATCGGAATCTGATTCTGCAACATCAGTTTCACGGTCAGTGAACTTTCACAAGATTAATGACAACAATAATATTGCCATCTAGCTCCCACATTATGTTTCTCTTTTAACCATGTTAGTAATTGCATCTTATTAATTGATATCGTTAGTCTGCCATAATGCGTTAACCTGTTACAATGCATACTAAACAGCACCCAAATCTCTAGCAGTTTGAATGGAGTGTTATTTCTTGCCATGAAGCAGTTTCACAAGTTCATCACATTACTCACTAAATTCATCATACTTGCAGAGTATGGTTTATTCCTCTTTCCTTCTTTTTACCATTATGCATGATTTGCCTCTTGTAATATTAAAACCCACTTTTTATGTCTGTGAACTGCAACACTTTTAATGAACTGAAGCTTGGTCAGTGAAGATGAAGTAATGAAATCACACGTGCTGCTGTTATAAATAATCCAGTATAAACAAGAGAAGTAACCTCCTTAATATCTTAGAATAATAATCTACACATGCATCATTACTTGAAAGGAAAGTAATTTGACTGAAATACCCTGAATGCAGAGTATAAATTATTATTTCAACTACATTGCTTAGTTACTACATTGGTGAGTAGTTATAGTCCCAGCAGCCAATAAAGGGAGATAAGAGCACATCATATTGTTGACATGGGAGATAAGGTAAGGAAAAACAAACTTTATACAACTATTGCAGAACTTTTAGAATTTGGGAGTGAATATTTTACTGCAAAAGGGTGGGTATAACTATGTAGACATAAAAAGTAAAGGCTGTTTCTGTAGCTTGTGGGTAGAGCATGTGCCTGCTATGCCTGGGTTCGATTTCAGGCTGGGGCATAGGTGCTTTTCTGTAGCCCAGATTATTCCCTATCCTCCCCAGGGCTTGGAAGTATGAATTTGTGTTTAATCTAATGATTAAAATTAAAAAGATAAATAGAAAACCCAATGCCATCAACCAGAGAGTGGGTGTGCAGGGTTCTCCATTCCCCATATCCGTTTCTGATTATTTTCATTATATTTATACACTTAAGAATGTCTGTGATTAAATTTTAGACTTACATCCTTTATCAACATAATATAGTTACATTTTATAACCACTATTACTAACTGTTTGTCATAATGGGTTTGCATGACATGTAAACATACTTATCGCAATGTAACATACAGTGAAGGTCTGGTTCACAACTTCATAAATAAGAGTTAACACGGTGAAATAAAACAATTCGTGTAACAGTCTTATGCAGAAAACAGCTGCACATGCAGCATTTTTGAGGTCTTGTATTAGTTCATTATATTTTAAAATATATTTGTTCTGAATGCTTATTCAGTGGAATATTATAATACCTCAAGATATGGATTCACATGAGGCACACATGTATGTTATTTGTATGTATTGTTTACATGCAAATATATGACAGGAAGAACATTTTACAGTACTGGCAATGTCTTTGGCATATCTGCAGATGCACCTTCCATTTTTTTTCACAGGGTTACCTAAAGGGTTCTGGTCTGCAATTGCTTGTTTGCATTTAGACAAGAAGACATTAATATCACTTGGAAGCGATTGTATCATTGCTTTTTCTGAAAGATGAGGCTTCATCATCGAGAATGCAAATTTCTTCAGGAAAATTCTCTTGCCTTTTTATGGTTTTCTCAATTCGAAAAAAGCAAAACTTGCGCTTTTATGCCATTGACTATCTCCCCCTAGAGAAAATAATACTCCCGATATTTTTCTGGAGAAACATTAAGGCCAGTGATCTTCAATCCTTTGTGGGCTTTCATTGAAGTGTAATACAAATTCATCTTCCTTGTCCCCATAGATGGGGTACATTCCTGCCCCCCATTCTCCTTAGTTTCCAAACACTCAATCTAAACCAGGCTAACCCTTCTCTTTAATATTTTTTACAAGTTAAAATGTTACTTCTCCTTCTCTGAGTCATCTTTTAGTTCCTTGTACAATGGCAATGAGCTTTTCACCCTAATCTCGACAAATAAGATTGCCATACATAATATGTGGAAATTCTCCAAAATGCTAGGCACAAATGGACATAGAGTCATCAGTCACATCTGTCATTTATACTATAGAACCATCTAATACACCAGTTCGTTACAGTGAAATGCAGAAAGTGAAACCAGCAAAAAGTGTTTTTTATAGTCAAGATATTAACACATTAACACAATTGTATTGTTTATACATTTTTCAGATACTAAGAATCAAAACATGGAAGTGCTTTGAAAATCCTCAACCACAAACTGAATGTTCCTAACAAGTAATAATTATAAAGAGTACTGCAACAACATTACTTATACATTGTGCTTTGCTATATTAAATTGTGGTACTCATTTTTTGATGCAAAACTTTTTGTTTTGGAACATTGTTCTAATCTATATGTTTTAAATAAAATCATTTTAAAAAATAAAATTAATTCTTTTTTATGGTATGTTTTAATGTCATCACCGTTTTTCAATTTAATCCATTTTCCCATAACAACAACAGCAAGTTATTAATCATTTTAAGTGGTCATCAACCCCTGCTCCCTCAGGCATCATGTAGCAACTGGCTTTTAAAAGATTTTAGCCTCATGTATTCGCTTATTTGCCTTCTACTTGCTAGTAATATACTGTTTCTGCTAATGTTTAACTTATCATGAGTAAATAGAAGAATAAACTTTGTAAGAATGGTTTATTGCAAAATAGGTAGAGAAAGTTGTGTGAATGTAAAAATAAATTTTTACATGTATAATATAAATCTGAATGAAATACTGTTTCAGTGCTTTGGGTAGTGGCCATCATTGGGGTATGTTACAACATTACAACATTATTGCAGTATCCAGGTTCAGGCGTGCAAGTGACATATGAGTATGGTTGCTACACAATCACAGCTGCAGGTAATGGTATAATCCACTTGTATGGTAGCATTCAGAATATTACTTTTGTATTTAATAAGATTGAATGTATGAAACCAGTACTTGACTGTAATGACAGTCATTATATAGATTAGTTGTTTTCCTGGCATAGAGTAAGTTAATGAGGAAACTCATGGGGTAAAAATACATGAATCAGTGGAGGATTGAATGTCATATCTACATGTCACAGTAACTCAATGGTTAGAGCAACCACATGGAGAGAGGGAGAAACTGTTCAAATCCTGGCTGTGGCATTAAATTTCATCCGGTTGATTAACCAGGTAAAAAACATGAATTAGTGGAAGGATTGAATGTCATACTGTCACAAGCTCAATGGCTAGTGCAACCACATGCAGAGCTGGAAAACCATATTCAAATTCTGGTTGTGGCATTGCATTTTTCAGCTGGTTCAAACAGTAAAAAGTATACCCATTAATGTAAATATAGGAGCATTACCAATATAATAATAAATCTCTCAAATGAGTTTAATTTGGATATCCAATAATAACAACAATAATAATAATAATGCCATGGTACTTCAGCACAATTGTTGGGCCTGGTTCAACTGCTAGCATTGTGCACATGTATACATGGCAGAGGTGGATTATCATTCAACAGATAAGGGGAGGTAATGTGGCTGGGATTGCTGTTATGATAGCTGTTTGATTTCCTCATAATACTGAGTGGGCACAGTCCTGTACCTGGGACTGAATATTTGGTAAGATCAAACCCAGGCACACCCAAAGCTCCTTGCTCTAGTCCACTTCATCAAGGCACTGCATATTTCAAATTAATACCAGACTTATATGATGGTTTCCTACCGTTTCATTTATAACATCAATTACTGCACAATTCTTTAAGATAGTTGCTAGCTTCGCAGGTACCACTTGCAGAAATCAAAACTGAATAGCTCTATTTGATGCAGACTTTTATGTTACATTAAATCCAACATAATCCTAACTTGAGAACTGAGAGAGGCACAGATCACATTGTCAGAATTGTTTTGCAACCAACAGTTTTACAAGTGTGCTTAAAAGCGACAACCCGATGTCAGTAGATTTACTGGCTTGTAAAAGAATTCCTGTAGGACAAAATTTTGGCTCACTGGCAGCACTGATATGATCCTAGCAATTAACAGCATCATTAACAAAACAAATAATTTTTAATAATAAGTCAAGTTGGAATTTTTGTTTGTTTTTTCTTTATGGAAAACTTGAATGTAGTAATTTTATTACAGTTTGGGCCAAATTTTATATTAGGATTATAAATTCATTCACTTTAAAATAATAATATACTTCTTACCTGAAAATGTTGTTCCTAGTGCTATGATTTCACTGTTTTGGAGTTGAGGACAAACACTTTCATATTTCTCAACATTAAAACAGTTATTCCAATACATTGAGAGTGTGAGTAAAACAAGGCTATCACTGAAGAAAACCCATTTAGTCATTCATCAACCTTTACCTGTCCCAACAAATTAATCATTCCAATACTTAAATTATCTATCATCAAAAAATTGCATTAAACAAAGCATATTTATGAAATGTTTTAACTCCCTAAATTTTAAAGATTTGTACAAAATTAAAATGATCCTGACCATTGATAGTGTCAAGAAATAAATATCTTTTTGGTGGGGGTGACAGTGATTTCCACTATGTACCAGCTTTCCAGTTGGCACCAGAGGACATTAAGGTGTATTACCAATATAATAATAAAAAATCTCTGGACATTGCGTTGGGTTTTGGGTCCACTACTGCAGCTAGTCTGCCAAATTGAACAACTCTCTTTTGGTAGAACTCAGATGTTTGGCAAAAGGTATTTCTGGTAGCATCATAAGTACCAAACACTAGGGGTGCAGCACAGTAGCTAAAGGGGTTGGAACCCTCCCATAAATTGGGTCTATCAAAACTCATAAGGCCTGACATAGTTCCGGTAACAGTTATTTGTAACATCTTTACTGATGCTGCCTTAGCTGCCAGCATTCTTTCCTTGTTTCTTTGGTAAATGCACTATCCAGAAAAAGTGTTTTCCTATTGAACTTAGGAACTGAAATTTTGTGAGTATACTCTCTCATTTAACCTTAAACTATCTTCACAATGAGATAAACTGCAGATGTACTGCAACACAACACAGCTGCGAAGAGTGATCATTCTCAAAGCAGCCGCAAGTGTAATGCAAGAAATTGGCACAGGTTTTTAGATCCATAAATTATATGCAGATATCTCCCAAGTGCATCTCAAGCTTAAATTGAATAACTAACAATATCATATAAAAAAATTCACTCAATCTTTTATAAATAACTAAATAGGTTATAAAAATTATATACACACACAATAATGCATGCAGGAGTGAATCACAATAATTCTTTTATCAAAAATATTGAAAATACAAGGTTTGTCAAACAATTCTGCAACATTCGTAATTGTTGGAATGTTGGAGCAAAATGCTGTTGGCATCCCTGCAAATGCCTGTGTTTAATGTGTAATTGCTGGAAGTTTAATTATTCTATGTCCTTGAATTGTTATTCAGTGCTGTGTTGAGCAGAACGTTGTGTCACACAGTTTGTGATTTTCAAGATGGCAGAGTTAGAGGAGCAACACATCTCGTGTGAAACTCGAGAAAACCTTTATAGAGACGCACAAAATTATACAGGAAGCATATAGTGATGAGTGCTTAAACCGTATCTATGTTACAAGTGTTTCATGCGGTTTGAAAATGGCCAGACAGAAGTTAAGGATGACCCTCGTTCAGGACACCCTTTGACGTACACCGACACGCTCATGTCAGGAATCTCAATGAAATTGTGCATGCCAATCGAAGACTGTCTGAGGGATTGCATAAGAGTGTAGCATTTCAGTTGGATCATGTCATGAAAAGCTGACACATCTTGGAATGCATTGTGTTGCCGCTAAGTTCATCCCACTGCTCATGATGAGTCAAGGCCAGAGAGGCCATTGTCCAGCAATCTATGAAGAGCTTTTGGATTGCGCAAATAAGAACAAAATGTACCTTAAGAGAATCATAAGTGGTGATGAGACATGGGTCTATGATGATGATGTTGGGACCAAGGTTCAATCTTCATAATGGTTCGGGGAAGGTTCTCCATGAGATTCGGCGGCTGAGAGTAAAGTTGCAGCGAGCCGAAGAACAAATACGACAATTGAAAGAAGAAATGAAAATGTTAAAAACTCTGGAGGTGCATACAAAGTGGGAACAATGTTTGTTGGTGGGAGACTCAATAATAAAGCATGTTGGACATCACAGTGCAGAGTTGACTGTAGAGTGCTTCCCTGGAATAAGAACGGAGCAGATGAGGCACGTTGTGGAGCGGCAGGAACAAAGAAATCGGGAAACGGTAATTGTGCATGTAGGATCAAATGACCTGAGGGGAAGCGTAGACCATATCATGGGGAACATGTACGATTTGGCTACAACAATGAAGAGTAAATTTCCCGCTGCTAAAATAATTTTAAGTGGAGTGGTACGACGTAGAGACGTAAACTGGCGCAAGGTTGGTAGAGTAAATGACTCTTTTCAATGGGTGGCAGAGCGACTGGGTCTTCTCTTCATTGACCCAAACTCCTGGCTGGGTGATAATGATTCAGGGCGTGATGGTGTGCACCTAAATAGGAGAGGAGCGGCGTCATTGGCGTCACTTTTCACTAGAGTGGCTGCATCGTTCGGCGGAGAACGGGAAGAGGACGGTGCTAGACGAGACAAGGATGGTGATGAACACGACGGTGGCGTATCTGGCGAGGGGGGCTGCGGACGAGACGAGGAAGGTCATGGTTGACGGGATGAGGCTGGTGGCAACTGACAATGGAACGGTGGAAACGCCGACGAAAAACCTAATAGTAAAGGTGAGTCTCTAGTGATTTTGCAGGTAAATTGTCGAAGTATCTTAAACAAAAAATTAGAATTCTCAAACTTAATAGATGCTTATGATCCAGACGTAGTAATAGGTACCGATTCATGGCTTCATCCAGATATTACAAACGCTGAAGTATTAGGGAATAACCTCACGACAATAAGAAGAGATAGGAATGGCAGAAGAGGTGGGATATTTATTTGTGTCAAGAATATATACAATGCTGTCGAATTATGGCGGGATGAGGAATATGAAATCTTACAAGTAGAAATTTCAGGAAACTATAGTAAAAATAAATGGCAGGTAATAGGAATATATAGGCCACCAGGTGATAACTTAGGATCACTAAAATCACTTGCAAAACGAATTTTTAAGAGTGATATGGCCAGTGGGCAGGTAATTGTAGGGGGAGACCTAAATCTTCCGCGAGTTAACTGGGCGGGTGACGTGAGGGGTGGGGAATCGCAGGCTATTGTTAATGACCTGGTTTGGGAAGGTGGCCTTGTTCAAACTGAAGGTGGCCTTGTTCAAACTGTAAAAACCCCAACCAGAGAAGGGGCGGTTTTGGACGTATTTCTTGTAAAGCCAGAAGAAGCTGTACTAGAATGCGAGGTTTTTCCAGGTATAAGTGACCATATCTGCGTGTTACTTAAAGTAGAAGGAATACGTGCCAAGTTTCACACGGATGAAATGAGACACTTTTACCAATATTACAAAGGAGACATTCCGAGGCTGCAAAAATTCTTAAACGAAAAATATTCGCTGTGGTCCCAATCTGGAAGCTCGGTAGAAGAAATATGGCAAAATTTTAAAAAAATTGTTATGGAAGCAACATATAAATTTATACCCCGTAAAATGCTAACTAAAAACCCTGACCCGGAATACTACAATAAAACAGTAAAACGGCTAAAGAAACAAGTCAGGAGAGCATATAGTTCACGAAAAAATAGTAGTTATCATGCAAATAAATTCCGAGTTTTGTCAAACAAACTTCTATTAGAAAAGATTACCGAGGAGGAACATTTCTTAAAAAGTATTCTCTCGTCTGACAGGAATAGTTGGCAGCAATTTTTTAAATTTTTGAGAAGGCGCAGGGGAAATGCAGAAATCATTCCAGAAATCAAGAATGGAAATATACTAATGGCCGATTCATTGTCAAAAGCCGAAGTGTTTAATCAACATTTCGCTTCAATTTTTCGGGTAAAGAGCAATGCCTGTATTAAAAGAACGGAAGGGCCCCCTATGACAGTGAAGCCAAGTGACATTAGAAGACGGTTAGCTAAATTAGGAAAACATAAATCAGTCGGGCCAGATGGCATTTCGGGCGACTTTCTCAAGATTGGGGGGGGGGGCAATCGTTCCATACATACTGCGGCTATTCGAAGTAACAGTAAATAACGGAAGTATACCGCAAGATTGGAAGCAGGCTATAGTTGTGCCTATTTATAAAGCAGGGGATCGAACAAATGCGGCAAACTATAGACCAGTTAGTTTGACATCAGTAGTAAGCAAACAAGTTGAGCATCTTATAGCACAATATTTAAGACGCGAATGGGATAAAACGCATTGGCTCTTCGAAGGCCAACATGGTTTCCGGAACGGACATTCTTGTGAGAGTCAACTAGTAGCTGTTTGTCAGGATGTAGCCGATACACTTGACGCGGGTGGAAAAGTACATGCAATAATAATTGATTTTTCTAAAGCGTTTGACCTTGTACCTCATGGACGACTAATAGAAAAACTTTGTAATCTGCAAATAGACAACAGAGTGATAACTTGGATTCGGGAATTCTTGAGCGAACGAACCCAAAGAGTGCGGGTGGGAAATAAATTATCGTCTCCTACAAATGTAACTTCTGGTGTGCCCCAGGGAAGCGTGAGCGGGCCGTTGCTTTTCTTAGCATATATAAATGATTTACGGGAAGGGATAACATCTCAGATTCACCTATTTGCAGACGATTGTATAATCTATAGAAATATTAGCGGTAAATGTGACACAATAGATCTACAAGAAGATTTAAACAAAATTCAACTCTGGGCAAAATATAATAAAATGGAGATAAATCCAAACAAATGTAAAACAATTATATTTTCAAGGGCAAGAATAGTAGAAAACGTAATATATAAATTAGACAATAAGAAAATACTGAGAGTAAATAGCACCAGATATTTAGGGGTAATACTAAATCAAAGATTGGAGTGGGGGAACATGTAAACTCGATTACTGGGAAGGCATGGAAAGCGTTGCATTTGGTAATGAGGATTTTAAAATGCAGCAATGGAAAGTCGCAAAATTTGGCATACACTTCTTTAGTTCGACCAATATTAGAATATAGTGCTGTATGCTGGGATCTGTATCGGGTGGGGCAAAAACTGGCACTAGAGAGAGTTCAAAAAAGAGCAGCTAAATTTGTAGACAGAAGTAAACGATTCGAAAATCATACCAACACCGCTAATTCCTGGGAAACACTAGAAAAACGTAGGAGACGAGCAAGGCTATGTGCAATTTTTAGAGCCTATAAGGGGGAACCTGCATGGAAAGACATATCCAAACGATTATTAAAGCCATTATACTGTGGGAGGAATGATCATTCGGAAAAAATAAGAAATAGAGAACAGAAAACAGACATAGGTAAATTCTCCTTCACAAATATAACAATAAACGAATGGAACAAAATACCTGCAGATTTACTGGAGACTTTGCCTCAAAGTGTAAATAATTTTAAAAAGAGACTAAAGAAGAGTGATTTATAGTCAATAGTAAATAAAAATATTGCGTTATTATTACTATTGTTACAATTATGTATATATTAGTATACTATGATGTCATTGGCATTTTAACAGTGTATTATTCACATTATTGTTTATTTAATTCATTGTATTATTACATTGACAGCGCTGCCACCGGGCCACGCCCTAAGCAGTGAAATAAAGTATCTATCTAAAATCAGGTCAGGTCAAATGTGAAAGCCATGTTGGTGGTTTTCCTTGACTTTGAAGGATTAGTTCATCATGAATTTGTGCCACAGGAACAAACTGTTAATCAATGGTATTGTCAAGATGTATTGTGAAAAAATTTGAGAAGGAAATGGCTTGAAATGCGGCATGACAATTCATGGCTCTTGCATCACAATAACACATCCACACATTCATCCCTATTGGTGCGCGACTATTGCACAAAAACTGATATCACTGTGTTGCCTCATCTTCTGTACTCTCCAAACCTGGCCCCTTCTTTTATTTCCAAAGTTGAAAACCCTGTTGAAGATTTGCAACAATAGACAAGATAAAAGAAAATTTGCAAATAGCGCTTTGCACTATCTACACAGAAAGAGGTGTACCTAGACTGCTTCTGGAAATGGAAATGGCTTCGGGAGCAGTGTGCCAATTGTGGAGGAGATTATTTTGAAGGAGACCATGCACAATAAATAAAAGGTAAGCATAGAAAAATTTCCAGAATTTTTTGAACAGACGTCGAAGTACAAGCATGGAAGCTGCAGAAAGTGATAAAGCTGCACATTTAATGCACTGTCTCTTTGCACCTTAATATTTGTGAGAGTGAAGACATTTAGATGCAAAGGTGGGTACATCAAAGAAAGAAAGAAATTAAATTAAATGGTTACTCTTTAACTGCTGAAGGCCTTGGTGTCCCATTCTATTTTGGGTGTGAAAGGCTGTGCCCAAGTATGCAGCAAGAAGCTTCTAGAACTGGGAGCTATTATTGCATGTGTTCATTTGCTAAAATGAGGACACCTGTGACAATGCAGGGGACTGATGTAAAGCATATGCCAATGCATGTGTTCATCTCTCTACTAGTGTTCTACTCAATGGCAGTCTCCTTTCTTTTCTACTTTAGGCAATCTCAATAAAAATCAAAGCCTTCTTCATAGTATGTTCTATTATAACTTAATTGTGTTTGTATTAAATACATAGAGGCTTTTTTTATTGTTGTAATTTAATGTCCTTTAACCTGGGTGGTCATATCACACGATGAATGAAATTGAAGTAATGCTCAAATGATATCGGTGTCCATGGAAAGTTACATGACATTCATCTTCTTAGGACAAGGGGAAGACCAAAAGTATCTTATCTGGCTAACTCTAAGCGAGTTTTGAACTCAGGACCTCTTGAATGTGAGGCACATGCGCTACCCTCACACTACCAAGGTGGGCATATTGGCTTTGTAATTTCCTTTCATCATTTCTGGTTTTAGGACGTCCTCTTGAGCGCCATCCTTCTGGTTCATAATTGAATGCCTGATTTGTTATTCTATTGTCATGCATTCTTCTTATATGTTCGAACCACTGGTATTTATTAGTATTTATCTTCTCTAACTTATATACATTTAACTCTTCCCAAATTATTGTATTAGGTATATGATCTTTTAATGTATAGCCTGATATTCTTCTAAGAAATTGCATCTCAGATGTTTAAAATCTTCTTCTGTTATTAGTAATTTATGAATTGAAATTAGGCTATTTATATTTATTTTGGCTTTTCAATTTTGAAAGAATTATTAAAGTTGTTTGAGTGGTTTTTGAGATTATGCACTCCCCCCCACACATGCATATATGTGCACACACACAAATTCTCTCATTGTATCACAGAACTATTGTATACAATATATATACAATTTAAATGTTTTGATAAATGTGGCAATGCCTTCAGTATGGAATGGTCGATTACCAATTTAAATTGGCTCATGAAATCGAAGCAGATTTTATGACATGTTGAATGTTAACATGCATTTTTTAATTTGTAGGGGCAGCTGCTCTGTTTGCCACAGCATGCAATCTCCTGCAGCACCACAATGTAACAGAAGACATTTATAGACGACGACTTATAGAAGACTGGGAAGGTATTGAAACATTTTCTGTAGTTGGAGGTATTGACACCCCAATGGAGAGCATTCCTCCACCACCTCCTTACACCCCATGACGTTTATCTCAAGAAGAGAGAGCATCTCCAACTATTGGCATTAACTGTGATAACACTTGAGAATTCTATCAATTTGTGTACAGCTTCTTGTTTAAATAATATATCAGACATGAGCTATTTTTATAGATCACTGTTGTGTTAAATCTTTTACTTATCTATATTGTTAAAAATGTCTTAGTAATTTATTTGTTGGCTCCAAGCTGAATGTTGCATAACATGCACTGTCGTGAAAGGATTACACATTTATAAGCAAAATAACAGATATATGGCTCAAATGTGCTCCATATTGTATCTCCTCATTCTCAGGGAGTTTTGCATAAACCCCACTGTTCTTTTTGTTTAAATTAGCTTTGTATAGAAGTAAAGATTTTCTGTATTAAGTCAAAATATTTCAGTATTGTTGTTTAAGTTTCCAGAACTTTACGAGTAGTGAATTTTCATTAACTCCTAGGTTCTATACACATTGTACAGATTGATCAAACACTCAGCTATATAGAGAGGAATATTTTGAGTGAAATGGTGTTTTGTTTGTAAAATGTGTGTTTATATATGATGTAACAACTATTACTTATTCTGGTCACAGCTGAATGTTTGATCAATATATTTTATGCGAAACTAACATTGTAATGCAATTGCTTTCTACTTACCAAATGGGTGTTACCTGTCTTCTGGAATCTCTTTAATTTTTAATTTACATGTTATTTATTTATGCAGTATGGAAATAAAACCAAGAGAAAAGTGTGTCTTAAGTTTATGAAATAAAGTATTAAATATATCATATTTCTGTGTATGTACAGTATAAAATCAATCCCTCCCCCCAAATTTTACTAAGTTTCATTACCTATATTAGTCAATCCCCTTGTTTGCCATTATCATAGGACAAACCATAATCTCCTTTCTTCCCATAGGAAAAGCTGAGATATGAAATGTTAGAAAACTATACATTCAGTGCTATGAGGCTATTGTTAAGACTTGTTCAGAAGTATATCTGCAAACACCTTTCTAGCTTTATTTGCATTAATGCACAGTTTGTCAGCCTATTCCCTGAACGCATTTGCTGCATTGTTGATGGCAGCTTAACCACTGCCTATATCAAAACATTTTGCTTACTGATGTGCCAGCAGTATCTCCAGTGTCAGCATATCTTAACCTGTATTCCATGTCTGGTATTGAAAAAGTAGTTTCTCCATTGCCTGTGTCAACTACTGAAAGCAATGTTTGGTATTTTAGAAGCAGTTCCTTCATTGCTATATCAACCTATCCTAGCCTGCTCCCCATGTTTGGTATTTGAGAGGCAGTTTCTCTTGCCTACCCTTGCCTGCATCCTAAGTCTGGAAGTAGAAAGGAAGTTTCTCCATTGCCTATGTCAGCCCATCCTAGCCTGCTCCCCATGTCTGGTATTTGAGAAGCAGTTTCTGCATTGTCTATGTCAGCCTATCCTAACAAGTTCCCAATGTTGGGTATTTGAGAAGCAGTTTTACATTGTCTATGTCAGCCTATCCTAGCTCCTCATGTTTGGTATTTGGGAGGCAGTTTCTCCATTGGCTATGATAGCCTATCCTAACCTCCATCCAATGTCTGGTACTTATGAAACAGTTTCTCCATTGCCTATGTCAGCCTATCCTAGCACCCAATTACTGGTAGTTGGGAGGCAGTTTCTCCATTGCCTATATCAGCCTAGCCTGCTATTCATGTCTGGTAGTTGAGAGGCAGCTTCTCAAATGCCTATGTCAGCCTAACCTAGCCTGCACCCAAAGTCTGGTATTTGAGAAGCAGTTTCTGCATTGCCTATGGCAAGCTAGTCTGCATCCTATGTCTGGTAGTTTAGAGGCAGTTTCTCCATTGGCTAAGAGAGCTTTTCCTAGCCCCCCCCATCCTATGTCTGGTATTTGGGAGGCAGTTTCTCCATTGGCTATGACAGCCTTTCCTAGCCTCCATGCTGTGTCTGATATTTGAGAAGCAGTTTCTGCATTGCCTATGTCAGCTATTTTAGTCTGCTCCCCATGTCTGGTATTTGAAAAGCAGTTTCTGCTTTGGCCTAAGACAGCCTATCCTAGCCTGCTCCCCATTTCTGGTATTTGAGAAGCAGTTGCTACATTGCCTATATCAGCCTGTCATAGCCTGCACACAATATCTGTTATTTGAGAAGCAGTTTCTGCATTACCTATGTCAGCCTATCCTAGACTGCTTCCCATTTCTGTTAGTTGAGAAGTACTTTCTGCATTGCCTATGTAAGCCTATCCTAGCCGGTACTCAATACCTGGTATTTGAGAAGAAGCTTCTCCATTGCCTATGTCAGCCTATCCTAGCTCCCCATATCTAGTATTTGGGCGTCAGTTTCTCCATTGACTATGACAGCATATCCTAGCCTCCATCCCATGTCTGGTAGTTGAGAAACAGTTTTTCTATGTCAGCCTATCCTAGCCTGAACCAATGTCTGGTATTTGAAAAGCAGTTTCTGCATTACCTAGGTCAGCCTATCCTAGGCTGCTCCCCATGTCTGGTATTGGAGCAGTTTCTCCATTGCTTATGGCAGTCTATCCTAGCTCATGTCTGGTAGTTGAGATGTCATTTCTCAATTGCCTATGTCAGCTGAGCTTGCTCTTCATGTCTGGTATTTGAGAAGCATTTACCACCTGTGGTGCCATTAGTAGTTAAAGCTAGCGTTAAACACTACCAAAAAAAGAAAAAAAAGGAATTTCTGCATTGCCTATGTCACAGCCTGCTCCTCAGGGGTCTGATAGTTAAGAGGCATTTTCTCCATTGCCTATCCTAGCCTGCTCCCCATGTCTTGCATTTGAGAAGCAGTTTCTCCATTGCCTATGGCAGCCTAGCTTGCATCCTATGTTTGGTATTTGAGAGGTAGTTTCTCCATTGCCTACGTCAGTCTATCCTAGCTTCCCATGCGTGATAGTGAAGAGGCAGTTTCTCCATTATCTACGTCAGCCTAGCCTGCTCCTTATGTCTGGCATTTGAGAAGCAGTTTCTACACTATGTCAACTTATCATAGTCTGCTCCTCATGTCTGTTACTTGAGAAGTAGTTTCTGCATTGCCTATGTCTGGTAGTTGAGAGACAGTTTCTCCACTGGCTATGACAGCCTATCCTAGCCGCCCCCCCCCCCATCCTATGTCTGGTATTTGAGAAGCAGTTGCTCCATGGCCTATTGCAGCCTAGCCTGCATCCTATGTCTGGTAGTTGAGAGGCAGTTTCTCCATGGCCTATGTCAGTTAATCCTAGCTCCCCATGTCTGATAGTTGAAAGGCTGTTTCTCCATTGCCTATGTCAGCCTAGCCTGCTCTTCATGTCTGGTATTTGGTAGGCAGTTTCTTCATTGGCTATGACAGCCTATCCTAGCCTCCTTCCTAAGTCTGGTATTTGAGAAGCAGTTTCTGCATTTCCTATGTCAGACTATCATAGCGTGCTGCCCATATCTGTTTATTTGAGAGACAGTTTCTGCACTGCTTATGACTGCCTATCCTAGGTTACTCCCCATGTCTGTTATTTGAGAAGCAGTTTCTGCTTTACCTATGTTAGCCTATCCTAGCCTGCCTCCCATGTCTTGATAGTTCAGAGGCAGCTTCTCCATTGCCTATCCCAGCCTGCATCCAATGTCTGGTATTTGAGAAGCGGTTTCTGCATTGCCTATGTCGGCTTATCCTAGCTTGCTCCCCCATGTCTGATAGTTGAGAGGCTGTTTCCCCATTACCTATCCTAGCCTGCACCCAATGTTTGATATATGGGAATCAGTTTCTGCATTGCCTATGTCAGCCTATCCTAGCCTGCTCCCCATGTCTGATAGTTGAGAGGCAGTTTCTCCATTGCCTATCCTAGCCTGTACCTAATGTCTGTTTCTGCATAGCCTATCCTAGCCTGCCTCCCATGTCTGATAGTTGAGAGGCTGTTTCTTTTTTTTTCTTTTTTTTCCTTTTTTTTTTCTTTTTTTTTCTTTTTTCCCTTGGCTATCCTAGCCTGCACCCAATGTTTGGTATTTGAGAAGCAGTTTCTGCAGTACCATGTCAGGTTATCCTAGCCTGCTCCCCATGTTTGGTATTTGGGAAGGAGTTTTTTCCATTGCCTATGGCGGCCAAGCTGCATTCTATGTGTGGTAGTTGAGAGGCAGTTTCTCCATTGCCTATGTGAGTCTATCCTGGCTCCCCATGTCTGGTAGTGTAGAGGCAGTTACTCCATTATCTGTGCCAACCTGGTATTTCAAAGGGAGTTTCTTCATTGCCTATGTTAGCATTATCCTAACCTGCACACAATGCTAGTATTCAGGAAGCAATTTCTTTATTGTCAATGACAGCTTTATTGTTGCTTCACCCCATAAATGATTTTGGAGAAGCAGTTTCTCCACTAAATCAGCATTATTCTAGGCTTTTGCTGATGGCCTTTGTTACCTACATCAGCTTATGTGGCTAGTGTCCATCTAGAAAATTGTTTTGCAGTGTTTCGTTCAATAAGGTCCTTAGGAGTACGTGGTATTAATTTGTTGAGTTGGGTTTTTAACACTACATCACTTACATTTTTAATTATGAGGGACTTAACTTAACAAATTAATACCACATATAATTTGACCGTCTCTGTTACTAAATTCCTCCAAACATTTATAATCCAAAACAATAGTTTTAACCTTATATCAGGTTGTAAAACTGGACAAGAATGGAAGAGAGGAGTTGGCACAGATTGTCTTTAACTTATACAAATAAGTGGTAAATTATAAAAACTACTAATGACAAATAATGTCTGCTTAGTCACAATCATCACTGCACTTAAATATTTATTTTTAAATAAAATTTTCCTCAGGGATTAAGCATTTATAATTATACAGTTTTTATGACTAGTTACGTACATGTCTCAGCCAGCATGAGCTTTCTAAATTTTAATTAAGTATGATTTTTCTTTACATTACATTTATGAAAAAATGCATTTAATTATCGTTTCGAATCCCTGCAGTTTAACCACATTCTAGCTTCAGTGACATACTCTGAAATAAATATAACAAAAGTGTACATGAAAAATATGTATACCTCTTTAAGTAGTAAAGAAGCTAGTAACAGTTACACACTAATAAACTGAAATTGTAGAGTCAGTGTATTTATTTATACACATTTAGCAAATGATGCTTGTTCCCAATGTCAGCTATAACATATGTCTGACTGCAGTAACTTGTACAATTATATACATACTTATACAGTATAAATGTGTGTTTTTTGTCTCAACCAACCAACTCTTCAAATTCAATATATCATTTCTACAGTGTTTTTGATTTCATATTATTCAAAGGAAACAATATAGACTCATACAAATGAAACTATCAAAGAAATGAAAAGACTTAAGTGTTAATGCTATGGCTACCTTTCAAACACCAACAATAAAATTCACATTCTGTCTTAGAATCCATTACTACCTAAAGAAGATATATCTTAAATCTAAAATGCATTTTAGTCAATTTTTTTACAATAATCTAACACGTAGCTACAGAAAAAATATCTTGTGTTTGGAATGAGCACCAATGATGTTTTGTACTATTAATACACTGTACAACGGTGTAAAAATGGATTTGTACCAATAAAGGATTTTTTAAATTCAGGATTTACATGCCCTTTTGAAAGCATAGAGATTTAATATTCAAACATAACTAATTAACGTGATGATGATCCATATATTCTTCCTTCATAGGAACAACATATATTTTTACAGATTTTGACAAATTCTAGAAACTTTAGAAGTTGATTGGGTCACATTGTTTCACTTGCTCAACATAGCAGGTCACCAACTGGTTGCCCTTTGAGTAAAGCAAAGAGAGCAAATTTGATTAATACTCCTGCAAATCACGTATTGTGCACTACAACCAACTGCATGGAAAGGAAGAACAGATAATTCCTTCAGTGCCATGGCAATATTTTGCATTTGAAATACTGATCCCCTTTAACAAGTTAATACACCTATTGAAGGTTCATGATTGGTAGAACAATTGCTCATTATGTCTCTTGCATTAGTATTTATACTTCAGATATGAATGTATGTATATAAATTTTCCTGGTTTTGAAGGTAATTGGTATTCAAACATAAATAATTGCAAAAAATGCTGACTATTAAAGTATTAACATAAATAAAAGAAAGTCTTATCCTTGTTAATGCTATTGTAAACACTAGGGTCTGGATTTTTAGTGAAATAAACCTTAATCTTAGGTTTTTATATGTTAAAATAGGTTTTTTAGGTTTTCATAAAAATGAATAATTTTTTTTTTTTATTATTATTACTTTTTGTGAGATTTATTTATGAATTTATTTCACAAAAATTAATAGTTGCATACATACATTGAAAAAACAAAGAATAGATTTTCCTGTCTCTTTTGTTGGTTATTTTTAGGCATTGCAGTAATTAGTTGCATACATACCCTAATTTTCTGGTATAAACGATTTCCTGTTATCGCACAATACATTCTTGTATGAAGAAAAAGTTCTTTCAACAGAACATGATGTCATTGGGGCATACTACATAGGTGCTAATGCAGCAGGTTCTAGGGGTAATTTTCCCTGTAATACTGAGTTTATGATTTTAATGTCTTCAAAACCAGGATTTTGTTGCAGAATCCTCTTCAGTTTCGAAGAACATGCAGCTCCCTGGTCCAGTTATTTCTTTTCTGGAAATTTTGTCCAGAGCATCTTTGATTGGCAAGGCTGTGCTTTCCAACCATAGAATAGCTTCTAGTAAAAAGCAAAAATGAGTCTTAATACAAGAAGGGAAGTGGCAAAAGTGGGACATTCGAGTGATACCTTAGCCTTGGCAATGCAGGAAGCTTCTTATTCATCCAAGTCACTGAACACATTTTTAATGCCTTTTAAGAGCTTGGCGTAGTAAATGGTAGGAGACAGCCACGTCCCCTAGCAGGTAAGTATTGGCTCAGGTGGAAGAGGGGTCGCTGGTAGTTTATTTTTGAATAGCTGTACACTTGTTGGAGCTTTTAAGAAAGCCTTCTTGACTGAAGATATCTGGCAGTTCATGTCATCAAAGTGGCTTCTAATTTCCTCTGCAAGACAGTGCAGACAGTGGGCTAAGCATGTAGAAAGACTGTAGAACCTCCCCAGCCTTCAACATGTAGGCAGCGTTGTCTGTCAGTACCCAAAACAACTTATTATCCTGATTCTCTGCCGGCCACAATATGCATAAAACATCCTTCACTGTGCAGGCTAATGTACTGTGATTTATTTTTTCTATTTCTTTACAAAAGATTAGACGAGGAGTTCCTGGTTCATTTGGATACAGCTTACCTACTACCAAATTCACAATGAAGCAACGTCAGTTGTTTCATCGATAGACACACCTGATAAAGTGATTGCCTATATCTTTTCTTATTTCATCTAGTTCTTCCTTAACGTGGATTCATTGGGTATACTGCAACCACTGATATCTTGTAAAAATATTTTTAATATCAGGTTGGTTAGCATATTCCTTGGGATATTAGCAGACACCAACGCTTGGCACAGGTGAAAAGTTGAAATTATCTTGAGAATTACCAGCTGTGGAAGAAATAAGTGCTTGCTTCCTACTGCTGCTGGAGTTACTTCTAGTTACATTTGCAATGTGAGTAGCTGCAGACTTATGCTGCTCAAGATGCGATTTCTGTTCACATTTAACCTGAAATTTAAAAAAAAAAAAAATTAAATCTTAAGTACACTTCAGTACGGGTGCTACAGTATTGCAGTACAATTTTTATATTAGCTACGAGAACTTACTTACTCTGAGCATGCCTGACTATACCCAACAGTCAGAAGTAAAGTCCAGATCTTTTGCAATCCATTATTTCAATAAGTGGGATTTAGGCATTGTTTCGCTATACAACAGTTAAATTATAAACCTATTGCAGATGCAGGTTAGCTCCTCCAGACCTTCTATTGCCTGCATCAAGGAGCCACCAGATGTCAGATGAAGTGTGGGATGTGCTGCATGCAGTGGTAGAAATTTTAACTATCTCATTTCTACTGGCTATAAGTGGTAAATTAACTTTATACAGAGTTTCAAGGGAAAATAACTTTTATTTTTTTCATTTGAGGAAGGCAAAACTGTTTTTGAGGTTATTTTAGGTATCAACCTCTCATTTAGCTTTTTTTAGGTGAAATGAATTTCACATATTCTGCTCCAGAAACAGTGAAACAAATATATAAAAATAGAAAAAAAAATAGTTTAAAACCCAAAAATCTGGGCCTTAGCAATCACATTGTATTGCAATTGGTAATTGTTGTACTTACACAGGTTGTACAATGATACTGCAAACTAAAAACTTATTCTTCCACTTTCTGTTAAATAAGAAAGATTCCTTCTTGGCAGGCATAAACTTAGGAGTTATGGCTTGCATTGTTTTCAGTTCCCAACATTATAAACTGACACATGAGGCACTATTCTAGGAAGAGAGAGAATCCTACTCTAAATTGCATGCACCCTCGTTTATTTGCTTTGACACAAAAGAGAGTTGGTGATACCTGCTATATAGGAAGGCTTTTGAAACATGCCATTTATAGCTACAAAGTGAAGCAAATGTGTTCAAAATTCCACTCCTAATCAATCTCAGCTTCACCATTAAAACACCTCTAAAAAAATAAACTTATACTAGAAAGTTTAAAAAAGAATGGCTAATAGAAAGGAGCATTATAAAATTAATTTACCTACTATGACTGCATCAAACATACAATACTTGAAATAATGTGTTAATGATGCTTAACTACAATATTGCAGTACATGTATACATGGCCTATTTACCACACAGCAAATAATTACGTTACAATGCACCACTGTGTTACTCAAACTGTTCATTATACACATAATTATATACATTATTACCTTTCAGATGAAATACAATACTAAAGATTCAGATTTCTAGAACTGATGAAATCTGCAAATTTTTAAATTTAACATGTAGAATACTACAAAATTCTACTTGCTTGCCTCAAATAAGTTTTTTAATTGAAAGCACAATATATCAAAATAAATGTATGCAATTTCTTTAAGAAAAATTTGGATCAAAGAGGATACAAATTCTTCAATATAATTTTGTAACAAATTACATCACTTTTTTATTTTCATCTCAGATTTAATAACATATGTTACAACACTTCCATAATGTATATAACTATCATCTTAACAACTGTGCAGATACCTTAGATTTACCTCAAGATATGCATTAAAGGCATCCTTCAAATAAAAGAAGATAAAGTTGGCAAATAATTTAAAAGTAAGAAATGCTGCTGCTATACTATTATTTGCTACTTTACAACAAATAGTTGCAAATAACAGATGGCATAGCTTAAAAATTCCAAGGTCTGCAATTAAAAATGTTTTGAAGAACTAGCTTAGCTAGTCAACAGCTGGTCCCCCTGCTTGTATCTTGTTTTTTAATAATTTGGGCCGAAATTAGGACACTTCAATGGTACTATTTCTTGCCTCTCTAAAAGCCTTTTGGAGGCTTTTTTATTATTATTATTATTATTATTATTATTATTTTAAACTTACCAGAAAACTTAGAGGAATCTTAAGTCTGGATTTGAATGCTATACAGTTAGTTTTCTAGGCTAACCAAAACTCTTCCATTTTTATTTGTTTGGCTTTCTTATTTCTTCTTTCTTTATTTCCTGTACTATTTACAGTAAAATGAGGAAATACCTATTGTATTTCACTAAAAAAATTTGATGTTGATATTTCACCAGAAATATATTTTGAGGCACCTGATAAAATAAAAAAGGTGTGTGTATCTAGCTTGTTTAATGAGCAAAACCTAAAAATCAGTTCAATACCAAACTTGATAAAGCTCAGTATCTTCCAAGGATGCAACATGCAAATTTTCAAGAAAATTCCTCGTTCTCAAACTACCCTTTCAATGGTACATTTTTTGAGCATTTTAATTCAACAAAAAATGACCTTTAATGATTTTTATTAAAATACTACATATATGCTTAATATGTTTTCATAACAAATCAAATGTATATTTGGTTTTCTGAGAATAATCTTTGAAGTCATTTTCATTCTGAATGATTTTTGCAAAACTGATAAACATTAAGAGACAGACAAAATTTACAAATAATGTAAATTGTAGAGCACTTAAAATCCTTCTTTTGCTCCACAATATTCTGACATATTTTGTGTTATTGGTTTAAATTTTCCAAAACTTACACTTTTCTTGAAGGGAAAATGCCATTATTCAGTTTTTTTGTCCTGACCATGCAAAGAGAAAGAATTCAGGCCATTATGTAGTAACTTGCTCTTAAAAGATTTCACTATCACTTTAGCCTAATGTATACCTTTATTCATTTACATCTACAATGGGAATATGCAATAAAATCATTACTGCTAATGTGGATCTCGATTAGCAGAAGTACATAGAAGAATAAGCTTTTGTAATCATAATCTGTTTCAGAAGAGGAGAGAAAGGCATAAGAATGTAACAGACGAGAATTTTTTATGGAGCTTTACCTACTCAGAGGTAAACACTCTCACATCCATATATGTTCATTTTCATCAAAGATATGTTAATTATCTCTTTAAATCCTAGTTATAAGGGCTATTACACAACTATTCATCCAAAATGGTGGATTGGTTACAGTGGGTTTAAATTGCAGTTTCCTTTGCAAGGGACGTAAGGCCACTGGTCCAAACTGATATTTATTTGTATACTTCCATACCCTGAGAGAGTGTCTTAACAATCATCACAAGATGACACTAGGGAGCTATTGTTGTTACTGCAGCTGTAGTAGCAGATACTACTAGAAAGATAGTGATTACAGGATATATGGGCTATTGGGGCAATTCTTTATATTTAAAATGTAAACCAAAATGATGGATGCAAACGTTAAAATACCTTGCATACATAAACAATATGTATAAATGTATATAAAAAGAACAATGACAGCAGAAACAAATAAAAACTACATGAACATAAATATGAAAACTTTTTTGTTTTCTTTTGCAATATATGTAGCACAAACTGCCTCATTTGATACAGCATTAAGTATATATGTAGTACATAGAGTGAAAATATTCCTTATACAGTTTCCATTGTGAAAATTATGGATACTGATAGAAATTCTGTATTGAATAGGAGCCATTAGGATGGGTTTGCCAATTTAATAAAAGAATATAGACAACAGACTGGTATCCCTACCCAAAAGGACAATGGCATTGCCAACTTTTTCTATTCTCAAATATACAAACGGTTGTATTATGGATTACTGCTATGATATTAATTTGAAAACTCCCTAATCATATGTTTAATGAAAAAATCTTGGCTGAGTGGTTAGACCACTCACCTTTCACCTACGTGGCCTGGATTGGACCCTAGGGGAACATACATAAGACAAAGCGGTGTCTGAACAGGTTTTCCCAGGACTCTCCAATTTTCCCCACCATTCATTCCACCAATTGCTCCATAATCAACTTTCCTGGCTTCCATTTCACCATCATTTCATATCATCCACTTCCTCATTTTCATACGAAGCATTGGGCTGATTGCCCATCCTGGCTTCTCTGATCCTCAGTGGATGTCTGACCCTAGGCACTGGCTTGTATAGCAGGCGCAAAACTTCTGGAATTGTGACCCGGACCACCAACCCAGCTGCTGAGCCTAGTTTACTCAGAATTTGTGATATTGATCCTTGCGACGGCTTACTCTTAGTCACAGCAAGTAAAACATTGTACAGTCTGCCTCAAAAGTGTTCTGCATCTGTTTGTATTTTCAGAGAGGGCAGTAAATAGTGTATTTTATTTTTGTGATATTAATAACCATGGCTCCTTTCATAGTAAAGTGGTAAGGTATTACACAGAGCAGAGAAGTAATTGCAAATGTCCTTTGTTCACGAAACTAGAGGCAGAGATCAAGGAAGAAAATATATGTTCACCCAAGTTCTCCAAAAGTCTGATTTTGGAAATCAATAGAACAATTGCATTGTTTACTCTCGTAAATGTTCGCCTGTTCACTGTTTCCACCATCTGTATGCCACAAAACAGAATACCACTTCAAGAGGTTGCAAGTTCAAATCTTGCTGATAAGCTACCCAGATAATTTTTTGGGGGGGATTTTCCCTTATGCTGAGTAGACGAATGTTGAGTAACTTAAAAACTTAGCTCCACGGGCCATGAGATCATTTCACCAATTTTATTCATTGTCCGATATGACCAGTCAGGTTAAGAAACATAAAAAAAAAAAGGAAGAAGAAGAAGAATACCACATGCAATGTGTAAATGTTGTGGTGGTGTGTGTGACAGAAGCACATGATGTTTTGTAAACAAAGACAAATACTGACAAAGTTTAGCAATAGCCATGCAAGCTTTGGACTTTATTTAATTGGTTTTTGGAGCCTGTTTGAAGGACTTTAGGCCACCAAATCTATACTCCATAGATTATAGATGGTATGATTATCCTGGTGTATATCCCATCTTTTGCAATGTGTGTGTCTAGCTACTTCAAAAGTTGTTTTTGCATGTTTATTGTTTTCTTAAAATGTTGATTCCAGTCCATCCTGGTCTAAATAGATTCCTAGTATTTGACTCCATCAGACATTTTAATTTCTTTACTTTGAAGATATAAAGGTCCTAAACCCTTTATATTTTTCTTCTTGGTAAATTGTACTATGTTTTCTGAGTGCTAATGCCTAAACCCTCATCCTCAGTCCATTTTGTCACAGTGTTCAGGGCCAATTGCATGTGCTCCTGGACAGTTCCTGTGTATTTTACATGAACCATGATGACAATATCATCAGCATAGCCTTTGATGGCAATGTTTAGGCTGCTTATTTTATAACTAAGAAGACAGAACTGAATTGCAAACTAAGCCAGAGCGATAAAAACATCTTTCTGATAAGTACAAAATACAGAAGGGGAAAAAGAATCCTTGGTTAAGTGCCTCTGTAATTTGCGCTGAGATTCAGGAAGAACTAGGACTGACAGCCCTGAAACAATAAGAAGAGTATTAAGAAAACATGATTTTAAAATTTCCAAAAATAAAGAACATGACTGCACTTTGCAAAGGAATTTATTAACAAGATCCTAATTGGTGGGACATTATTTTCTGTGATGAAAATAAATATAATCTTGCTGGTTCCGATGGCAAGTGATTGTGTGGAGGAAACCAAACATGTAGCTGGAAGATATGAAATTTGTAAGGCATGGTTAAATACGATGTAGGGAGTATAATGGCACAGCTGTATTTCGTCTAATGGGGTGGGAAAGCTGGTGTTTATAGACACAATCATGGACAAGTACCTCTATTTCCAGATACTACAGCAAAATTTGAAACCAAGTGCAGAAATGATGGGTTTTTGTTTTACCAGGATAATAATTCAAAGCAAATATCCCAAATTGTGCAGCTGTAATTACTTTACAATTGTCCTCATGTAAAGATCTACCCCTAATTCCCAGATCTTAATACTACAGAACCAGTATGGAATCAATTGGAGAAGGTGGGTGGAAGACCTCCATCAATTCAAAGCAGCACTTGAAGGAGAGAGGAGAGATTACAAGATGAATGGAGTAAACTTTCTACATCTTACCTGAAAAATCTGGTTCACACATGCTAAATATGTTACAAAAGGTAGTAAAAAGGAGTGGAAGAGTCACAAAATAGTTAGCATTATTTTCTTTGCTTATAATTTGTTATATCCAATTACTTTCAAGTGCAGAGAAATGCTATATTGTTTTTAATGCTTATAAAGTTGAATTATTTAATTGTATGTGTGAAATAACATTTATTTTATTACAAGGATGAATCATTTAGTTGTCTATTTATTTGAATCTTTGTTTTGAGTCTCACCCATTGAGTGCTCAGGTTGAACTCAATGAAGTGGTTTTCAAGATTATATCCCCCACCCATAAAAAAAAGCCCTGAGGCTGTAAGAATACAGCAATTTAGGACCAGCAGCTAATTGTCTTCAAAACATTTAACATTCTTTGGTATAAGAAACACATGAAAACATCAGAATATGTTGAGAAATAACCTGAGATTTGGCTGTGGCTACAGCATTAATGATGCTACATTACATCTACCATAGAAATTAAGTATCAAATGGACATAGACATAACGTTAAAACAAACCTCCAGGTATTTTTTTTTAACAAACTGTGTAAGTTGAGCAACTCTAAATGCATAAATTAATAGAGATTAACTATATTAATACTCTATTTAGATATGTAATTCTATTATACCTACATTTCAAATATTTCCAAACAGTTCAGGTCCAGCCTACTAAATTAATGCTCATGTATACTTCACTAAGACACACTTAATGTCAAATATTTACATAGCAAAACAAAATAATCACAACCCTATCTATCAAAACAGAAAACAAGCACTTTACAAAATTTCACTTGGATTTTTACTTGCAGCTTTCTTGTCCTTTATATAGTACTAATAGATGAGTAATGTTTTGAAAAGTGAAAAATATGAAACTTCAAAAGTTGAATAAATTTTGTAATTAACTTTATGCATTAATGGCTTAAATTACTGAAAGTTGTCCAAAACTTATATTGGAAGAGAGAAAATAAAATTCATAATGAACTTTGAAACTCCTGAAAATGTGTAGAAATTTCAAATTCATTAATAAACACCTACAACAGAAACTATTCTGGAAGTTCACAACAGTCAACAAGTAGCTAATAATGCAGACAATTGGTTTAAGAAACATGTCCCATGCTAAAATCTGGTAAATGAAGCAGAATAACTGCTATAGATGATTTCTCAGTAACTACAAATACTTTTTTGTTCATACTCTGCAGAATAGATATTATGTAGTAACCATGCTTGTGACTATTGCACATATTATCATCTATAAAATTAAAAAACATTCATTTCTTTTTTCTTTTAAAATTCATGTGCAAGACCAATTTTTATTTTCTTCACACTCAATCTAAAAATTTGATGAAAAGATTTTACAATAGATACATGTTCTAAGAATCCCTGATTCATTTTAGAATTTTTTTTTATCTAAACCACTCAAAAAAACAACAAAAAAAAAAACAACATAGATTACACTCAAACTTCATTTTTGAAATAAAGTAACTTACTTCGTATATGTTTCGATGGCTGTTGCTACCATTTTCAATGGAGAGATTTCAATTCAATATTTTCCAAAGATGAGACGTGAAAATTTTCTCAAAAATGCCTATCTTATTTTTATTAAAATTGAATGTACTTAAGATATTTATGTGTTATATTTTGGAATTTTACGAGAATAGCCATTAAGTCCTCTTCATTTGTAAATTATTTACAGTTTTGCATAATAGTAAACCATAAGAAATAAATAAAAAAGGTACATATTTTTAACACATACAATTTATCTCTAGTAATCATATCCATTTTTGTTTGAATTTTTCAATACTCTTTCATTGTTTGTATTGCTATGCCATTCAGTTGTTTATGTGAAGTCATGGAAAGTGTATGAAATATCAAAGTGAGCACATAAAATTCACTTTTATAAATTTGTCTTCTGATTCCCCGTTTAGCTAAATGTATAATTATTTATTTCTGCAATTTTTTTTTACTCAGTGAACATGAATCAGTTAGAAAACTAAGTTTTTATAAGAATAGTTAATTTCTTATTAACTTTTTTAACCTAAAAACTTTCCATGTGAAGTCTTGGAAAGAATGAAATATCAAAGTGAGCACATAAAACTCGCTTTTATAAATTCTTATACATCTTCTGTTTTCTGGTTCTCTTTTTAGCTAAATATATAATGATCTATTTCTGCATTTTTTTTTCTCAATGAACGTGAACCAGATAGAAAAATAAGCTTTTATAAGAATAGTGAGAAGCTATGACAGAGAAATAAAAAAGATGATGGGTGAAGAAATTCAATACCGAGATTCCATCAAAAACATATGTTTTAAATCTCCTGAATAATAAAAAAAACAAAAAATGTAAAAACAAAACAATAACCCTTTTAGAAAAAAGTCAGTGTATGTATGTGTGTGCCAGTGTGTATGTCTGTGGACAGCATAACTCAAAAATGAAAAGTCTGCTAAATAACAAACATATTTAAGTTTAATATCTCGCAAGGATGCAACACAAAAATTGTCAGGAAAATCCCCCCAACTCAAACTATCCTTTACATGGAAAAATTTGGAAAACTCTAATTTTATCAAAAATGGCTCTAACAATTTTGATTAAAATACTGTATATTAAAGATATTTAAAACGACAATTAAAATGTATATCTTGAATTACCTGGCAATAGCCTCTAAAGTCTTTTTCATTTCTGAATGACTTTCGTATACTGGTAAACTGTAAGAGATAGACAAAAACTTACTGCATAAAAAATATAAATGTTATCAAAACACATAATTTATATCCATTACATTTTGGTTGCAGAGTCAACTATTCCTTGTTATTGGTTTCAATTTTAAAAAAACGTACACTTTTCTGCATGTTACTTTTGCAAATCTCAATGACAATTACATTGCAATAACTTTTAAAACATTTGACTACCACTTTAGCATAGTGGATTCACTTAGTTCGCTTCTACTTATAAGATACTAAGTAATAAGACCATTTTGCTAATCCTATCTTGATCAGCATGGAGTAGAAAGAATACTCTTTTGTAAGAAAGTTTTGTTTGTAGAACAGATAGACAAAGTCATGTGATTTATTCAGCTCTTATCTTGAGAAGATAAATGTTGAGTAACTTTAAGTGCCATGGACCCCTAGATCACTTAAGCATCATTTCGTCAATTTCATCTTTCATCCAGTGACCAACTAGATTATATTAAAAAAAAAAAACAAAAAAAAAAACATAAAACTAATAACTTATCCTTGTAAAATTTCCAGTTATGACTGCAAAGCAGAATCCAAATTCTTCAAATTCATTGACCATGTTTCAAAAAAACATTTTATTATGCACAGGCATGTTCAATAAGATATCTACTTGAGCATGAAATTTAAATCTGATGATGAACTTGCCTGATTATTTTTCAATGCACTCCCTCCTAATTGCAACATATGAAACATTGTGGGTGTCAAAATACCTTGATACAGCTTCCTTCTCTGCATTCTCATCAGGAAATCCTCCTCCATGCACATATCTTTTAAGATTTCTGAATAGAAAATAGTCACTGGAAGCCAGGTCTGTACTGTAGGGTGGACGGTTAAGCTCTACAAAACCACACAAGTAGTAAATGGGAGCCATGTCTGTACTGCAGCTGGATGGTCAAGCTCTATGAAACCACACTCCTCGAAGTAGCCACTGCGAGCCAGATCTGCACTGCAGGGTTGATAGTTAAGCTCTTCAAAATCACACTCCTGGAAGTAGTCACTGGGAGTCAAGTCTGTATTGTATGTCTGATGGATAAGCTCTACAAAACCACACTTTCGGAAGTAGTCACTGGGAGCCAAGTCTGTATTGTAGGTCTGATGGATAAGCTCTACAAAACCACACTTCCGGAAGTAGTCACTGGGAGCCAGGTCTGTACTGTAGGTCTGATGGATAAGCTCTTCAAAACCACACTTCCGGAAGTAGTCACTGGGAGCCAAGTCTGTATTGTAGGTCTGATGGATAAGCTGTACAAAACCACACTTCCGGAAGTAGTCACTGAGAGCCAGGTCTGTACTGTAGGTCTGATGGATAAGCTCTTCAAAACCACACTTCCGGAAGTAGTCACTGGGAGCCAAGTCTGTATTGTAGGTCTGATGGATAAGCTCTACAAAACCACACTTCCGGAAGTAGTCACTGGGAGCCAAGTCTGTATTGTAGGTCTGAATGGATAAGCTCTTCAAAACCACACTTCCGGAAGTAGTCACTGGGAGCCAGGTCTGTATTGTAGGTCTGATGGATAAGCTCTACAAAACCACACTTCCGGAAGTAGTCACTGGGAGCCAAGTCTGTATTGTAGGTCTGATGGATAAGCTCTTCAAAACCACACTTCCGGAAGTAGTCACTGGGAGTCAAGTCTGTATTGTAGGTCTGATGGATAAGCTGTACAAAACCACACTTCCGGAAGTAGTCACTGGGAGCCAGGTCTGTATTGTAGGTCTGATGGTTAAGCTCTACAAAACCACACTTCTGGAAGTAGTCACTGGGAGCCAGGTCTGTATTGTAGGGTGGATGGATAAGCTCTATGAAACCACACTGCTGAATAAACACTGCAAGCTAGCTCTGTTCTGTAGATAACTCTCCAAAACTCCTAGATAGCATTCTGTGATATGCATGACTTGTGTGCAAGTGCATGGCCATTAAGTAGCAGAACACCAGCCAGCAATTTTCCATGGTATTTCTGTTTGATATTCTTGCATAAACCACCATGTGGAAGAATAGGTGTTTCCAGTAATGTTCTTATGTGGCATGAATTGTGAAAGTAGAACACTTTCTGGGTACCACACTGTTGCTATAACCTTTACGGCTGATTGTTGCACACAAAATTTCTTGAGAGGGAAGACCCCTTTTGTTTCCATTGCATGGGCTCTTGTATGGTCTCTGGATCATGATGATGGATCCATGTAACCCCATGTTACATCCCCTGTAAAAATTCTCAAGATGAAGTTTTCTGAGTTTGCTCTAAGCATGTTTAAGTTCTCTTCACATAATTGCTGACTACATGCTTTCTGTTCAGGGGTCAATATTCATGGCATTCATTGGAAACTGACCTTAAACATCATTAATACTGTATATATAATATTGAAAACTGTGCCAGCTGAAATGCCTAGTTCATGAGATATAATATTGATCTTAAAACGACAATCTTCCAAAACAAGCCCTCCACTTTTTGGCACATTCCTTAGATGTTCAATCAATTCCCTGGGTCATTTAAATTGCTTCGACAAAAACTTTCCTTGTCGGATTCTGAAGCATCACCATATACATAATTCATCATTTTGTGGAATTATTTTTGGCCTCTTCCCTTTCTTTTAGAGGAATTTTATCATGCAGCAAAGCTCCAAATACCTTATGTTCATTGCATGCCACTGCTCTTAACATTCTCTCACTGCCAGCGCTTACCTAAGACTGATTTGTAACCGGTACTGCGACATGTCAAACATGTCCGAACCTGCATGTACAAGGTGATGTAGCGACATAAGATACTTAGGTAGATAGCTTATCAAATGCCCCTTATATTCTTTCTGCCATCTGAAGTTTGAAACCTGCCACTCTCTCTCTCTCTCTCAAAAAACAAAGGAATTAATAATTTGTTGAATATATCTGACATTGTCTCTTGCCATTATAGGTGTTTAATCACACATTCAAAGGGATCAATTGCCATAGAGCTTAGGCATTGGGGAAACTAGAGTAGCACTTTTATTTGTATTAATGTTATGACAATGAAGCTAGCCTAGATTTAAATGTTATATTATGCATGTGCAACAGTGAATACATTTTACAAATATTTTAGTAGATAAAACTCTAGAAAACAGATACTACTGTAATTGCATATGTAGGCACAAGAGAAGTTTTTAAATTATTATTATTATTATTATTATTATTTCTTCTTCTACAAATTGACCAAGTAAGATTGCTCAGGCCATAGGCCATTAGGGAAATCTGCATCTGGAAGGTTCTGGGTTCAAACCCCAGACACCAATGTGACCTAAGATTTTTTCATGGTTTTACTTGGTCGCCAGGTGACTGCTGGGTTGGTTCATTTGATTCCTTATTTTTCACCACTATATCAGGGGCTGGGATGATTGGACATGCTCAACTACTGACCCAAGATATCCTGTAAATCCTCCACTACTTCTACTTCTTCTTAAAGAGATTGCCCACTTCTTTGTATATGAAGCTAATACCTTGGGTCAGTAGCCTGTCGAGGAACAAGTAAAGTTTGCATCACAACAAATTCAGAAGGGGTGAAAAGCCCAGTGTTTGGTATGGCAGTGAAGAAGGACTCATTTTCATTACTCAACTTTATCTGGTTATACGTTATGTTGAGAAAGAGAAAGAAAAGAGGGCAGGAGGGAGAGATCATAATGGAATAGTGGTTTGTCCCCTTCCTTAGTTTACAAGACATTATCAAGTAGAAAATTACATTTAAAAAGAAATCTTATATTAAAGAAATGCACTTTTATGAACAACTGAATAACTTCTTATGTTTAAATAATTAATCAACATGAAATGGAAGACACAGATTTTCACTTTATATTTTTACTTCAGACAGCAAGATTATAAAAACAAATAGGTAATCAATAATAAACAAAGGGAAGGAACTGCATGGCTAAGAGCAGGCTAGTGGAAACTATAAGGATTGGGAAAGGGGTCCCAAAGAATCATTGCATCAGTTATGGAGGGAATGAACACATGTATTTTGATCGCCAAGGGACTGATTTTGGAGGAAGGAGCAATTAAGGTTTAAACTAGATAGAAAAAAAGCCTTACTCAAAACTTTGGTAAGAATAGCAGAAATACAGCTTTTAAGTTTAAAAAAAATGGAACTGGTTCTAAAAAAAGTAGGAAACTTAAAACAATCTATTTAAAGAACTCAATATGCTGTACATTCTAATAAGTAAAATAGTTTCTGAATACTTAATATTAACAGGTTTTATTAATTCAAAAGCAAAAACCTTCTTTGATTATAAACAGTGTATCACTTTTCCTCAATTTTCAAGACTATAAAACATTTATCAAATGACAAACTCAAACAACCTTCATAAAGAGATAGTATATCTGCCTATCTATGGACAGCATAGCTCAAAAAGTAGGATGAATACATTTTGTAATAAACCTAGCACCTTTCATGGATATGATACAATTCTTCCTACCTTTTCATGGAAAAATATTTTTTAGTTTCTAAAATTGCTTCAAATATTTTTAATTAAAGTATTATAGGTCTGAAATATTGACGTGAAGAACAACAGGTACTTGAATTTACTGCAAAGTCTTCTTATAAGCTTAATAAGGAAACCCTAAAGATATATGTAAAATTCTAATTAGCAAAAAATGCAGGCCTCATAAAAATACACTTTATGTAAATAATGTTATAGCACTCTTTCAAAACTCACTACTGTTAATTAGAATTTTACAATTTTTAAGCATTACACTCCTTGAAATTATGCTAAATCACCATTCTTTAGTTTCTTGTGAAATAATGCAAAGAGTATATATAGTGTCAGAAAATTGTAAATTAATCTTACAAGCTAATGTTCTGATGGGGCAGAAAAAATGTGATCATTTTATTTGATGGCGTTCATTGTTTAAAAATATGTGCTTCTGCAAATTTTGGCCATTCAAACAGAATCGGTTTGTGAGAGAAATGAATTCATGTGAAACATGTTTTCTTCCTGAATATTATTATTAATAATAATAATAATGATAAGAATAATTTCTGACCTTTTTTATGGTAAAGTACATTATTATTCTTGAACAAATACTGCAATAATGATAATTATTAAAAATGTGCGTGAAACATAACTTTTCTGTTCACCAGCCACATTTATAACTGTTCTTTCGCATTTATCACAGTGTCCATTCAGATGTTTGAAACAATAGTTGTGTTCTGAAAATGCTCACATGTCTTTCAGCTAACCCCGCCAGTACCCATCCATATTGATATGCACGCTGGAACTTTGGAGAGAGTAACTGTTCATATGTCAAGGACTGCAGTTTGAGGATATTGTCCCACTGCTGCAACCTAATATCCAGGTGATTAAATTCAATTCTATGAGATAGTTCATGCATCATATATTGGTACATCCAAAAGAAATATTGATCAAGAGGTTGCAATTGGTATGTTGTGTTAACTGATATGATGTTTACCATCAGCTTTTCTGGGTCATGATGTTCTTCTTCCAAGATTCTCTGAATGTGTTCTATATTGCTATTACCACCATATGAGTCTAGAAGGAAGAGGTCATTTGTCATTTTGCCCGAAGAATTACATTTTACAATTAGATTGTCCACATTTAATATCTTTTCTTCCACTTTCTTACTAATGTCAGATGGTCCTTGAAGAATTACAAATAACTTCAGCATTAGTTTGAGACACTATAGGCATTACAGTGTAGGAATGTGTGGCTGCACCCTTTGATATCACAGTAGCCTGTACTTCCGTAGCACCCCTTTTCTCTAATGTTCTCCCCATCAGCATTTCCTTATTAAAGCCTGATTCATCTGCACTATATGTATGATCTTCATTGAATGTGTTAGTGTGTAATTTATAGTGGTTTCTAAATGTTTCAATCTTTTGAGCAAGCTCAAGTTTTGCTTTACCATGACAATTTGTCACAAAAAACGTTATTTTATGACTTACACTTATAGTGCTTCTTGAAACAATACAGGCTTTAAACGAGTTTATCAATTTGCAGTTTGGTCACTTTTTTTGTTGCAATGTTCTGCAAATCAATGTTTTTCACCATTGCATTGATTTAATGTCTCTGCAGGAATTCTGAAATGTATCATTCTGCAATTTCTTTTTCCTTGAAAGCATTTTCACATTCAACAAATTCTTTCATTATATATAATTGTGTTTTGCTTGTTAACCAAGTAAATCTACATTTCATGACCTATGTTTAACTTTTATTTATATTTTGGTTTCCTGGAAGCAGCCAATAAGAAACAACATTCTTTTCTTTGAAATTTTTTCTTTGGTGATAGCACATTCAGTGAACCTGATTCCACAGAACTATTGGTTTCTCCATCAGAAGGTGATTGTAATAATTTGTTCTTCGGATACCAAATCACCAGAAAGATCATCATCTTGTTGTGGTTCAATACTCTCAACATCTAGTATCAGATATCTATTCACATTTTGTGACAAAGTTTTTCAACATCCCACACCATTTCTTTAGCTATTACACGTTCATTTCTATAACTGAAGCTATATGGCCTTCCTCTTCCAACACCTTTGGCAACATTTAAAATATTTATACTGCAATTCAACTAAAGAATAGACACTTGTGATTACTAGAGCAGCCTATTCCTGAGGAGCCCTCCTTTAACTGCATGGTTGATCTTATCGCAATGCACCTGCTATACTTGTTCGCAACTTAAGAGGTGCATGTCTTACAAATGTCATATTAAGTTTTCTCCTTTCCTAATAGAGTTCAAGTTGTAAAATTCTTCAGATATGTTTGGATCACATACCTATGTGGTAATATAGCAAAAATGGAAATTCTTTTCTGCCCCATGAGCATGTTTGCTTGTAAGGTACAAAATAATTTTGTGACACCACTTCACTACTCTTCTTAAAATTATTTAAAAACAAAGAAAATATTTTGCATTCCTTTTTGGATGCATTTTCAGCTTCACAAGGCTGGTGTTCAAATTCTGGTGTTACAGATTTAATGGTTTGAGAGAAAATTTTATTTTGAAGAATAAAGATCAAGTTGTGAACCTTCATGTACTGCCAATTGAATCTGTTACCAAATTTGTGTTACCCCTGATAGATGACAATACACAGAGTTTAAACACCAGCCTTGTGAAGCTGAGGATACATCCAAAAGGGGATGCAAAACGTTCTTTGTTTTTAAATAATTTTAAGAAGATTAGTGAAGTGGTGTCACAAAATGATTTTGCATCTAAAATTTTTGTGTTGCTTCATGTTGCTAAAGCTTATTTTTCTATTTAATTTTAATCAAGGTCAACCATTGCAGAAATAGACACATAACACATTTCATTATAGATACAAAAAGAATAGCAAAAATCAAATTTTCAAGAAATGGAAGCTAGAATGTGCTCTTAAAATTCCATACATTTCCATATAATTCTAAGAAATTGAAAATTTACAGTACTTAAAAAAATCTTGTGTTCCATTCACATGACTTTTTTTGCAGAGATGCAACAAATATTGTTAAAAAGCTTATGCTTCTATTTACCTCATTGTAATTGAGAAAAAAAAATAGCAGAAATAGTCTTATTACTCGCTTCCTTGTAAGTAGAAGGTAAATAAGGCAGTACTATTGGCTAAACTGATAATCAAAAGCTGGTTGCTATGTGACTGAAGTTTTTCAAAGCTGAAACCAAAAACAAGGAATATATCAAAAACGATCAATTCCATGAAAAAAAATGTATATGACATAAATTGTGTGTTTTAACGTGCTCTACTTTTTTTGTGTGTTAAGTTTTTATCCATCTTTTATGGTTTAACAGTTATGCAAAATTCTGTAAAATTCATCCAGAATAAAGTAGTCTTCAGAGGCTATTCCCAGAAAATTCAAGATATACATTTTATTTGTCAGGTAAATATATTTAATATTTGACATTTTAATTAAAATTGTTAAGCCATTTTTGAGAAAATAAAAATTTTCGAAAAAAAGTTCCATGTAAAGGGTAGTTGGGTGTGGGGGGGATTTTCTTGAAAATCTTCATGTTGCATCCTTGGAAGATACCAAACCTAAACACCAAGTTTGGTTTTTAACGGTCTTTTCGTTTTTGAGCTATGCTGCCCACAGACACACACACAGACAGACAGACACAGACACACACATACACATGGACATTTTTCTAAAAATGCTTTTTTTTTGCATTCAGGGGGTCTCAAAACATATATTTCCGGTGAGTCTCAGTATCAAATTTTTGGGTGCATTACAAAACCTTCTCTACACACTATGTACATAGTACTTGTAGAGAAAGTAAAAAGAATGATTAAGTATTGAAGAATTCGAACATTAATAATTGATATCCTAGAAATAGTGTGTCATAAAAAAAAATTATTTAGAATAAATTGTATGTTTGAAAGAGGTCTATATTTTTATGTGGTACATTTTACGTTTAACTTATACCAGTTATAGATTATACAAAATTCCTTCTAAATGAAGTACCCTTAATAGGCTTTTCCTAGAAAATTCAAGATATTCACTTTATTATATAAATATCTTTATTATTTGGTATTTTTCAAAACCATTACTGCTATTTTTGAAAAAATAAATTTGAAAAATGTTCTATGGAAAGCATAATTGGAGATGATAGGGAAAGGGCATGTGGAATTTTGTGTTTCATCTCTGGAAGGTACTAAACATAAACACCACATTTTACTTAAGAGAAGGTTTGATTCAGAATAGAACATTTTCATCATTTACATTGTTTTGTCTGACCGGTTGCGAGAAGTACATTTTATTTTCATCTTTGAGGCCGACTGACTGTTTTTGGCATCTGCTGTGTTTTGGTTGTTTGTGTTGACATCTGGAGTTGGAGTGATCTACTTCCATAACTGATTCATTAAGCAGTGTTTATGTTTCATGATTAACCATGTAACAATCAACATATAACAGATGCCAAAAACAGCAGCTAGCCAGTTTCTGAAGATGAGAACAAAATGTAATTCTCGAAATCAGTCAGACAACAAACCAATGTAAGTGATGAAAATGATTCTATTTAACTTAAACCTTCTCTTAAATTTAAATTTAACATCACTGTTATTACCTTAACCAAATATTATATGAACCAAATGTTACATTTATCTGCCACATACATACACATACATGCACACACAGACCTTTTTCGAAAAATGCTTTTATTTTGAATTTAGTAAAATATATATGAAATCTCAGTTTCAAATTTTTAGGTGGAATTTTATTCCTATTCAACTAATTATTGCCAGTGTAATGGACTAAAATTGTTCTATTGGTAACATTGCTTTAACGAAAACCATAATTTTATTTCAATACAAATAAAAAAAAATCTGATGTGCATTCACATAAGTTTTTCTAGCGGTTCCAAATAAAACTATTCTTACAAAGATTTCTTTTATCTACATCATGCTAACCAAGATAAACATTAGCAGAAATGGTCTTATTACTTACTCAAGTAGAAGGAAAATAAAAGAATACTTTATGCTAAAGCAATAGTCAAATCTTTTAAAAACAGGTCACTATGCGAGGCAATTGGGATTCGGTTTGCTTTGCATGGTCCTGTTTGAGAACAGTTAGGTAGTTTAAAATTGAAACCAATCACAAGGAATATCTTAAAATTGGAAAATGTATATGACATAAATTATGTGTTTTAACGAGATCTACATTTTTTGTGTATTAAGTTTTTGTCTATCTCTTATGCAAAATTCTGCAAAACTCATTCAGAATAAAGATGCCTTCAGAGGCTTCTTCAAAATATACATTTTATTTGTGGTGTAAATATCTTTAAAGTACAGTATTTTAATAAAATCGTTAAGAGCCATTTTTGAAAAAAAAAAAATCATAACATTTTCCACATGAAGGATAATTTGTGGTTGGTGAATTTTTTTGAAAATCTTTGTGTCACATCCTTGGAAGATACTAAACTTAATTACAAAGTTTAGTTTTTAATATATTTTCGTTTCTGAGCTATGTTGTCCACAGACACACATGCAGGCCTCTTTCTAAAAATATTATTTTCAAACTCAAGAGACCTCAAATCATATTTCCAGTGAAATCTCCACATCATATTTTTGGGTGGAATACAATATCTTCTCTAGCTACTATGTAGGTACATTGTATGTACATACCTACTAGAGAGAGCAAATATAATTTAGTACAGCATAACTGAAAGTTGAATAAACTTCACTTTAAAATTGTTTAAAATACTAATTTATTTTTATTATTATTATTATTTATTAGTTTTAATATTTATAAGAATATTTATTAATTATTAATATACCACATAATATTTACAAAGTGGCTCTTTTCTTGACCATTTCTGTACCATTAAACCAGATATTGTTGATTATGGCACAATAAAAATAATCAATACTGCTATATTGAACATAGTGATACCTTTGTTCAAAATGCATGGTGGTGCTTTTATTTCTTAATTAATACAAATTTTAAATTAGCTGTTCTGAAAAATGTTGTAATTTTAATATTTCCCTCTTTTCTTCATGTGGTCTTACACTGCAAACAGCATAGAGCAATAAACTAATGCATTCCATTATAAATGTGTTAAGATGACTCATTCAGAAGATTAGAAACAGCAATTGTGTGGCTTTTACAAAATGTTTATTTCATGGAATTTTGAAGTTGTTTGAGTTTTATTATGTTGGCCAAATTTCAAATACTGTATTTATCCATTTTTTACAATTTAATTTTGGAATTTAGCATAACATCATTTATATGAAAAGAAGACATAATAACGTAATGACTTTCTCTATACGTGTAGTGTATAAAGAAGGTATTGCTCCCAAAATTTGATACCAAGATTTCACTGGAAATACATGTTTTGGGACTCCTGAGTGCAAAAAAAGCATTTTTACAAAAATGTCCATGTGTATGTATGTATCTGTGGGCAGCATAGCTCAAAAATGAAAAGTCAGTTAAATACCAAACTTGATATTTAAGTTAGTATCTTCCAAGGATGCGACACAAAGATTTTCAAAAAATAAATCCCCCAAGTACCCTTTACATGGAAAACATTTAAAAAGTGTTGATTTTCTCAAAAATAACTCTTTAACAATTTTGATTAAAATCAGTATCTTATATTTAATATATTTACATGGCAAATAAAATGTATATTTTGAATTATCTGAGAATAGCCCTCGAAGACATCTTTATTCTGGATGAATTTTTCTGAATTTTGCATAACTGGTAAACTGTAACAGATAGATAAAAACTTACAACACATAAAATGTAGAGCTCCTTAAAACCCGCAATTTATGTTATATGCATTATTTTTGTAGAATTGATCATTTTCAAGATATTTCTTGTTATAGGTTTCAGTTTTAAACTTTTCTCACATGGGAACTTGTCAACTCCTGGCCGGCCACGCAAAGAAACAGATTTCAATCCCATAACAACCACATTTAAAACATTTGGCTGTCAGTTTAGCCTAGTGTATTCTCTTATTCCCCTTCAACTTTTCAGGAACAAAGTAATAGAACCATTTCTGCTAATGTTTAACTCGATTAGTATGAAGTGCAGTGCAGTCCCTCAGTACTCTAGCCAGGACTTGCACAGCAGGCTTGTGCGGCACGTCTGAATGAGTTCAAGGCAATGGGCTCTTTCACTTTTTGGATATATGGCAGCAGGCTTCAGTCAGCTTTATTGCGTTGTGTGTGAACCCAAGACATGTGTGTTTTTGTGTGCAATTGAATTATCGGATTATTACAAGCCAGAAATGGTACTCAAATATTCGCTTGAACAAAGACTTTTTATGTATGACACTTATGTTAAAACCGACTCATGTAGACAGGTTTGTAGACAATTTCACGATAAATTTCCTGGTGGTCCAGTTCTGAGTAGAGAAACAGTTAGATATCTAGTTAATAAAGTGAAGAGAATGGGATCATTTAATGTTGTAAGTTGTAAAAAGAAGCAAAGGGTTCTAACGGCAGAAAAACTTGTTGAAATTGGTGAAGCATTTGAACGGTCTCTGAATAAATCTTTACAACGTGTAGCACAACAAGTCAATGTTTCAAAAACCTCAGTGCATAGGTCTATGAAACTGTTACAATTAAAACCATGCAGAGTAATTATTATCCATCAATTACGACTGTGTGATGATGAAGCCTGCGTAAAGATCTGTAACGGGATGTTACAAAATATTGTTGGCGGTACTGTTGACCCACATTTAATAATTTTTTCAGATGAGGCATGGTTTCATTTGACTAGCAATGTTGCTTTACAAAACAATAGGTATTGGTGTACTGAAAATCCACACTTTATTCAGGAGGTTCCTTTACATGATGAAAAAATTGGTGTATGGTGTGCTGTAACAGCAGAACGGATAATAGGCCCCATATTTTATGATACCGTAAATTCCAATAAGTACCGCAGAAATATTCTCACGCCATTTTTTGCAAGGTTGACAGATAATGAGAGGGAATATGGCTATTTTCAACAAGATTCTGCCACAGCTCATACTGCGGAGGCTTCCTTGGAAGATATCAAGAATGTTTTTGATGACAGAATAATCTCTAATGGGTTATGGCCGGTTTGATCGCCAGATCTTACTGTGTGTGACTTTTATCTGTGGGGAACTCTCAAAAATAGAGGTAACCATAGACAATCTTAAAAACAATATAAGAACAGAAATTAGGGAAATTACGCAACAAGAACTGATGCCTGTGAATGGTAGTTTTATCAGAAGGTGCCAAGAATGTTTATCTGCCAAAGGACAACACTTGCAACACTGACTGTAAAAAAGGTTAGTACTGCTAGAATAAAACGTAATTATGTTTGTTCAATAGGTGATCAATATATCGTAATCATCATCATAAAATCAGTAATAATATGGTATCAGTATCAATAATGAGAATAATAAACATATACATGGAATATAGCACGCAGAGATGCATCGTGACTACCAGCCAGATAGCTGGGGATTGTGCGCAGAACACACATGGTGACTACCAGTCAGAGAGCCAATGGAACACACTATAGATGGGAAATTAACTTATCAACAATAATTTGTTACAGAGATGTATAGAAAGTCATGAGAATGGCATGGAAATTCATGTTCTGAATGGGAGAAAGATGGAGAGGGGAGTACAGAAATGTTCAGTATGGAAGAACATGATGTTGGTGGTGATGCAGCAGCAGCACACAATGATGATAGATATAGTTTTCTAATTAGACAAGATACTAAATATAACACATATGACACATCTTAAAATTTGTAACCTAATTTGAATTTGCATAGAAATACACTTCGTGAGTGGGAGTAAGATGGAGAAGTGAGAATGGAAATGTACTGGTGTGTCTGTGCTTGGTAGTAGCTTAGCTGTAATGATGATTATGGATGCGATTTTCAATTAAGACAACATGCTTAATATAATGCATTATAAAACGTTATACCTAATTCGAGTTTGCATATAAATTCACATTTGAACGAGAGAGAAACGGAGAGGGGAGTATGGAGATGCACAGAATGTGATAGCTACAGCATAGCTGTACAGCGATTACGGATGCAATTTTCTATTAAGTCAAAAAACTTAATATATAACATTTTACCTAATTTGATCAGCACATAAATTCATGTTGAGGGTGGAACAGGGAGGCAGAGGAAATGGAAATATACCGGTATATGTGCAGAAGGAGCAGTGGAAATGCACAGCTAACCTCTCTCTTTCTGCTTGACTGTTGGCTCCCAATAAAATATTATGAGCAACTACCGATGTGAAAGGAAGCCCTCTAATTTCATTTTAGTCTTGGAGAGAAATTCTTTTCCAATGAGAATGTTCATAGGCCCATGAACAGCTAATTTTTGGTGAGAAACACAAAATCTGCCACATATGTTATGACCCTGGTGGTAATCTTTACAATTTCCTCCAGGCTTAGCCACTACTGAGCCCGCAAAATTTGAAACTTACGTTTTCCCTGCATGGCATTCGGAAAAATATATTGTCGTTGCACCTGCAAAACTGCTAACCTGGAAATTTTTCATAAAATGTGTTATGTGGCTAAAAAGAAGCAGAAAACTGCCTTGGATTGACTGTAAAAAGCAGATATGCGCATATGAAATAGTTTTCGCATATTAAAGAAACGATATACATCGCCATGCACCTTTAAAATCAGCTATGTATTAAGTCTTTCACAGAACACATGACAAAGCTATTGCAATAATTAAACACATCGTCACTAATAATGAAAGCCAATGCCTACTTTTACCGCAATTGGCAATAGTATACTCATTCAGTAGTATGGCGAGCGGAGGAGAGAAGCTTGTGAAATTAGCTTTGGAATCTTGGACAGCAACTGTTTAAATGCCAGTGAAGGGACACTTCTGTGGGAAGAATTCATCAGAATAGGTAAGTCTGAAATGGGGAGAATAATTGAGCCTGTGGCTGTTTAGCAAATGACAAGTTTCCAGATTACGCGTATTTAACACCAAAAGATACACAAATTTAAACTTCTAAGACTTTCATTTAATTCCATTTTATTTTAATTCTTGTAAGCAGCACTAAAGTAAGTGTGCTACATTGTGAAATTTTTCTTCACAATTTTATGTATTTTCATTCAATATTCCATTTTAGAATAACTTGTCTTGATGTGCCTTTATCAAGTACTTGAGTTTTTTTTCTTTGTTAACAACAAAGAAAAATGACATGTTGGTTCTAATATAGTAACACAATTTATTTAAAAATTATTCTATTTTTACAATATTATTAATTTATAAAAATACCTATTAAGGCTGATATTCAGTTATACAGTTTTTCAAAAAAGATACCAACAAACAGCACAGGTCAAGGTCTGTCCTTTGGAAACTTCCGTAAAGTAATGAATGCCTCATTCTACCTCTTTTCTTGAAAAAAATCCATTTTCTTTAAATACATGTTTTCACTCAATAAAAAGCAGAAACCATATTCAAATATGTTTATTAGGTTTTCAGTGACCATCAGCAGTTAGCTAGATTCAGTAGTTATAGAGTAATTAAAATCCAATAATATGTTGCAGTTTTATATAACCCCTTCCTTTCTTTCTATTTCCCAGATCATGACTGCATAATCCTACTCCAAGATCCTGATAATGTTTCTGGTGAAGGATTCATTGAAGAATTAAATTTGCCAGTTATAGATACCATTGAAACAAAACTGCCTGATGATGACTTAAACAGCAGTGTCATGGAAAGCCCACTTGGCTAGTGTGGTGGTAACGTGTCTGCCTCACATTCAACAGGTCGTGAGTTCGAATCTCACTTAGGGTGAGTTACCCGGATGAGGTTTTTTTTGGGGTTTTCCCTTATCCTGAGAAGACGAATCAGGAGTATCATTTGAGCATCATTTCATCAATTTCATTCATCATCCGATATAACCAACCAGGTTAAAGGACATTAAGCTAACAAAAAAAAAAAGTATCATAGAAGAATCAGAAGGATTAAATAATGATTGTTTTTAGAGAATATAGATAATAATTCAAATGTCATAAGTACAGATATTGATTACATCACATCAAGTAACAGGGTACAAGAAGAAAAAAAATGTAAATGACGTGTTATTTATGGACGCCCTTTAACTGCTGTGGTTCTCAGCATCCCATTCTAAATTGTGCGTGAAAGACCGCTTAATTTTGCTCAGAGGCCTCTCTATCAGGCTTGAGGTTCTTCTATGACACGGGACCAACGGCTTTACTTCCCTTCCGAAGGAAGCCATGCTAAGGATTTTTACACCCGAAAAAATCCATCGTCCTCCGCCGGGTTTGAACCCATGACCTTAGTTATATGAAATCAGCATGGTAACCATTACACCAGGGAGGGCAACGTACAAGAAGGGATAGTAATAAGGGAAGCGGGGGCCCTTGAAACTAATTCCACTGTTTCTCCTGTAAGAGAAACCACCGATGGTACAGAAGATAACATACGTGTGTCTAAGCCAACAGAGTGTACTAGAAAACATGAAAACAATCTACGATTACACAGGAAGCAATATCAAGAGTGAAACAAGTAGATCACAACCTCACTGACGTTGAATGGTCTGAAACAAAAATACTTCCTCAAACATGTTAGCACAAAGAAAACAAATCATCTCAAAGTTTCAGATGTAAAGAGATCAATGAAACTGCAAGACAAAGGATTCACGAAAAGTTGAGGTCTTTAAATGACTGATACCAGAAAAATTTATAAATGGGCTTGTGGCATTTAGACCAATATTAAAAAGAAAAATGGGCAGCAGAGATAAAGTTATTAAGCATCAAGGTTATGACTGCTACTTACAACACGAAGCATAAAGGTTAGAGTATGTAGAAATTTTATGCTTTTGCTATATGGATTAAGAAGTTCAACCGTGCTGAAGAAAGAGCTGAGATACGGTTTCAATGAAGAGAAGTATGCACAACATGATGATGGAGCTGCTAAAAAGAAATTGAAATCTGATTATGTCAAAATATGGCTAAACTTTATTCCGAAGATGCCAAGCCATTATTGTAGAGCATCGAGTACTAGAGTTTACCTTGAACCTAATTTCTGATCAATTTGCCATATGCATGAAGTCTACAAAAAGTGGTGCTTAGAATCTGGTAATGATTTTAGAGAAACAAAAAAATTCTGTGAAATATTGGACTGTAAAGTAATATCCAGCTTTAAGCTGAGGAAAGATCAGTGATACATGTACTTCTTACAGAGAAGGTAACATTTCAAAAGATGACTACAATCTTCACATTAGCAAGAAAGACGCTGCAAACAGGGCAAAAGACAATGCCTATCATCTGCCTCTGATAGCACATTGGTTGTTACGATAGATCAGCAGAGCACTTTGGTTTGCCCAACACTGCTAGTAAGTAAGCAATATTACAGCCAAAAGTTACAGATACATAATTTTACAACCCTGTATGTTTCAAATAATAAGGATGTGCATCTTTATGTCTGGCATGAAGGTGAGGGAGGCGTTTCTGCCAATTAGTTCATAATTAATTTTTTAAAGAAGAATCAGCATTACAATAAGTCCATCCTTATTTCAGATGGAGTACTGGCTAGTGCCTTATCAGACTTCTCCATGCAACATGATGTGGAAGTTGAGCAAATAATTCTGGAAAAATGACATACGATGATGGAAGTGGACAGTATCCACTCCACTTTGGAACGTTGATTTTCTGCACCTATTTACCTCCTGCTCATTGTCAGTAAAATGAAGGATGCCAAGAATAACAAAAAGAATTGCCATCCATATATAATCAATTATGTTGATTACTTATTTTTTAAAAACTTTGAAGCACAATCCAACAACTTCTCAATTAGGCCTTGCAGAAAAACCAGAGATCCAATAGTCATTAACATTAGAGGACTGCTTTTTAGGGAAGGCAATGTTTTCTACAAGATTGATTATGACAGTGACAGGCAACCTCTTCCACAATGCCAAAAGTGATTTAATACAGGCGAGCCTCGTAATCTACACAATGCACCTATAAAAATTGAGAAATCAAAGTTTGAAAATCAAAGTTCGACTCCTTGCAGAATTTGAAACCATTTATACATAAGACTAACATTGCTTTTATGATAATTTGAGTCACTAAATTAAGTTCCAAGAACAATTCAATGCTGTGATTGTTAGTTTGCAAATAGATGCACTGTCTGCACCTGTAGGTACTGAACTAAAGGTACAAGTGTTCAAAGCATACATAATTCAATTAATTAACTGGCAACTTAATAACTAATTCTACAAAATGTAAGTAATTTTCTATTGACCCAACAAATTCAAGTTTGTAACATTAAAGTGTTAACTGTATAAATATTATATTAATAAAATAAGGTTTTCATATAAATGTAAAAAGAAGCTAGTAACAGTGAAGAATAACACAAATATTAATATAAAAATAATAGTTGCAACAAATCTTCACTTATCTTTTGGAATCCCTGCCTGGACTAGTTTCGCCTGGACTAGTTTTGATGTTGTTTATTTAAATAAACAACATCAAAAAAGAGACCAAAAGGATATGTTGATAATGCAATGAAATCGTTGCAAAACTAGTCCAGGCAAGGATTCCAAAAGATAAGTGAAGATTTGTTGCAACTATTATTTTTATATTAATATAAGGTTTTCATGTTTATTTTATGATTTCTGAAAGAATGTACTCAGCTATGTGCTAAAATAGGCACAATCGCAACCTGCTATGTGCATTTTTCATATAAATCAAGTACATTTATAGTGTTTTTGCGCATGATCATCAGGATCTGAAATAATAGTATTATTGTTGAATGCATTGACCATTCCATAAAGCTCATATGCATTCTTATGTCTTCAATTGCTGCTGCTATAAAGTTTTTCCTTCCTTCTGTAAAATTAGAAAAATATAACATATGATTTTCGCAGGCACAACGATAATATTATGAATGCAACACCCCCCCCCCCATGTTGAAACATTAATATTTTGAAAAAAAAAAAAAAAAAAATACAAAAAATTGTCTTATATTTGGATAAATACAGTAGGTGAATATCACTGGTCAGTCACAAATGGCATAATAATGCACATATCCAACTTTCCATATTGCTATCAATAAGCTTTTCTTTTTCCTTTTCTGTGTATTGTGAGCCAAACTTGCATGTCTTTACTTTGTGTTCTTATTCCATTTCCTGCTCCTGCTTATTTTGTGAACACCCGAATAACTAGAATGACTATACTATACACTAAGTGTCTTATTGAATTGGTTCAGAGTTGTCAAGTGTTGCACTGCAAATTACTTATTTTATATAGGATTTGTATTGCTGCTTTTGCCTATGGAACAATTGCCAATCAGCAATGTTGTTTACCTGATTTGCATCAATCATTGATTTTGTATTAAATATTGGTGTTGCTTTTATCATAGTTAACTCATACATATAAACAATCTCATTCACACATCCAGGCTCTAGGAGGATAGGAAATAATCCAGTCGAGAATAAATTTGGAACCTCTGGAAGGCTAGCATGCTAAAGACCAGATCACAGTGTTCTGTTAAGGATTCTGTGTTCCTTTTCATGAGCATTCTTAGGTGTTTAAAGATGGACATCTTGGTCCTTTCCATTCAGCATAGCAATCAACAAAACATATCTTTAAACAAAAACATGAATCTACTATGATGAACATAGCATCTCAAAATATATTTTTGACGTCATATGTTAATACACATTTTAATTAAGAGAAAGAAGATAAATAGTAACACAAAGTTCCATTCAATTCTTTAAAATATATAAAACTGCTCTTCCATTAGAAGAGAGATTTTAAATAAAGAATTAAACAAATATTTAAAAGAAATATCTTCTAATCATTAGAAGTTTTATCTCTTGTTGTAGGTTTTACGGTTCTACATGGAAAATTTCATGAAAGACAATATGGTATGTTCAGCTTTCATAACATACAATATGCTTTACCACACTAAGTTATCATGCAATATTATAGCGTTTAAAAGGCTTATTATTCAAGAGAGCTGTAGTTAAGAAGGTGGTGAGGGATCTCCTTCTGACTCCCTCTTTTTGAACACATCAAAGTCAAACGTAGGCATTTCAAGTGGGGCAAGGACAGGTAGCTCTCTAGTGACTATATGTGGAGCATCTGTTACTACATCTGGACTAAGTTCACTGCAAGGGGAGAAAACAAAAGGGGATGAACCTCCGGTGGAATCAGTGATTACATGTAGACTGCTTTTCCTGACAGATGATGGTGGAACATTAGTGCCTCTTGCTTCAGTGTCTTCATCACCTACTCCTCGAACACAACGCTCAGTCTCCAGCACACGTACACGTTCACGTAATATTTCTGATTCCCTGGTACAAGCATCTAATTGTGTAACCAACTGCATTACGAGATTGCGCAGCTGGTGGTTAAGTGTACGAAGTTCCTCTATCACTGTGCATTCATCCTTTGGCAACTTACTTCCTTCAGGTTTTGTAGAACTGCAGGCTTCGCTTGCTCCTGACAGTGTTGTCAAATTGTCACTTTTCACACTTTCTATTTCCTCTGCATCACTTTCCACACCACGCCTGATTAACTGCTCCAGCAAAGAGTCTGCTTCTTCCATTGTCCTAAGTGAAGCAATAACTAATTAGGAAATCATTTATGTCACATTAAAATGTAAAAATAGTTAAAATAACATCAATTATTTAATATTTAAAATCCTTAAGCTATTCTATAATAGATTTGTACAGCCTGAAGCAACTTCTGGGGTTGTTCATTGACGATACGAAGGTCACTAGATAAACATTGAGATGGTAAATAATGAATACTCATAGTAAGGTTTTGTTTATCCCAGTTTCTCAAAGTATTCTTCCTGATCCTATATGCAGCATTTCATCCTTTAGAACTACTTCTGAAAGTATTCATGTCACTCAGTTTCCAGCACTGTAAGTAGCTTCTTCAGGGCTAGAAAATCGGAGACCTTGAAGGCAGTTCTTCACAAAGATAAAAGGATGACATCACATTGTGCCAGACCGGGACTATAGGGTGGATAAGTCAATAGTGTTTGTTGCCTTAATTCCTTGCAGAAACTCCACAAACTCCATTGTTACATTTGTGGTTGGATGCTTTTCTAATATTTTGAAATACTTTCAGAATGCAAACTTCTCAGTACTATTTTGAGTAATAATTCTCTGATTTTCAAACACACCTGTTACCAAGTGATCACTTGTGAGGAAGAAAGAAGCAACCATTTTCTTTCTGGCACCCCTTGCTTTCTTATCCTTGACAGGTCATCTGGGGACACCCAAATGAAGGATTGATATGGATCAAACTTATATATCTATGTTTTGTCACCCATAACAATATCTGAACGCGTTGAAACTTTCCACAATGATATCTTGCAACATTTCTTGGCACCATTCCAGCCTAAGGAGCTTCTATGCTTCAGATAAATTATGGGGTACCCATCATGAAGAAAATTTAATTACACAAAGGTGTTCATGAAGGATGGTTGAAACACTCGGCAAATTAATTGCTAATGCCAGCTCAATGTCCTTGCAGATTAGTCTTGAATCGTTCCCTAACTAAACTAAACTAAACTTTGTCAATCGTTATATAAATGCATAGTTAAAGAACCCCCATATACCCTTCACTAGATTGCTTCTTTTTCTTGGCTATGGATTCTTCAAAAAGCACCTGCTTACTGTAGGTATCATCCATGGAGATACCAGTTGCAGGCTCTGTGGGCAGCAAGAAGAAACTGTCAGTCATTTGCAACTCAATTGTAAGGCCTTAGGGAGAAGAAGATATCGCCCCTTTGGGGCTTCAAAATGGAATCTTATCTCTGGAAAAGAAGTCCTGGAGTTGATAAAGGCCAAGGAGCTCAAACTCCTATCATAGGACAAAGGGATTGTACCACTACCACTACCATTAATACTTCTACTGCACTGGTTTCAGGAGTGGAATAAAGAAGCCAAGTTGGAAGAGATGCTTAAAAAACTGTTGGAGAAGATGGGAAATGAAATAGCGACGGTGAACACCGCCGCAGAAGCACTGAAGCATGTCAAAGAAGAAATGAAAACTGGACTGGAGACCATAGTAGAGAAGATGGAAGTTAAAATGGAGTCAGCAATGGAGAAAATAATAACAGTACTCTCTAGCAAAGTTGACAAACAACTATCTGGCATGAAGAAGGATGTGGAGGAGCTGGGAGGAAAGGTGGAAAAGCTTAGGGGGAATGCTGAAGAACCTTGACCATTGTAATGACCTCCTGGAAGACCTCGGGGAATGCGTTGATGCCTTGAAGGGAAGAGTCAATACTGGCACCAAGCACTGAACACCATATTGGAAAAGATGCTTGATGAAAGGTTGATAGACTTGAAGTTTAAGGTGCCAGGATGCGACACAACATCTGCACACGACAAGCTATCCAAGTATTAAGGGACATCAACCTTTGAAGTCTTTGGCTGACAGTTCATTATTTTTGTCACCCATAACCGATGGTCAGCAGAAGTACCAAATGCGATCCCAACGTCAGTGAAGTCTGGAGAGCTTTGGGAACCATTGCTTGGCTGAAGTCTACTGCAGTCAGCTTATGGTGAGGCTGCAATAGCAGGTGAGATGTCCCAGGAAACAGGGTGCATGATGCTGAGATACGGCAGCGCCTGATGCTCAGTGACTATAAGATGATCCACCAGGTATTAACAGCAGCACAAAAAATGGAGGTGACCAAGGTTAAAGCAGTCCTTACCAGAGGATTAGGGCTATTCAGTACTATAGTGGGGATATAGACTCAGCTAGGGACATTGGTGAAGCTTTCAATTGTTTGTGTTGCGGTGTGGCCAGCCAAGACACCTAGCAGGAATTGTCCACACCAAGGGTCGAACAGGCTGCACCTGCACATAAGACAGAAAAGCACAGGCCTGGAGAGGGAGCAGCCAGCAGCTAGGAAAAACAAGATCAGAAGTATTTGGTGCTACCTAGAAAGGGGATCAACCCAAGGAGGATGATGACCTTCATATGTATTGTTGGGGATGTGGCTAATTCGGGCATTTTCATAATAAGGCTGATTTTAAAGCTATTATATGATATTTAATTATAAATTTAAAAAAAAAAATTACATTTGTTATGATATGCTAATTCAACCTTGAGATGTGAGGGTTAACTTTTGAGATGTGTGTTTAACCCAAATATCTTAAATATATCATCACTGTCAATATTTAAAACTCTAGTCCCGCATGATATTATGTGGGATGTGCATTCTCTAGAAGAGAAAAAGAAAAATAATACCTGTATATTTTATTAGGCAAATTATTTGTATCCTGGTTTCGATGGTCACTTGCCATTTCAGTTTTGGTTAACACCTGCACCATTTTCTGCTGTCGTACTCGTTCAGCCAAATACTGCATCTTCTTCATTCTGGGGAAAATATACATTAAATAGGAAAAGTATATATAAGTCAGTGTACCTACAGTAAACTACCTACAGTTCAAAGAGCAAATACCAATATACAAGCATAAAAGCAATTAAAGGAAATAATAAAAAAAAGAAAAAGATCAGTATTAACTTGTCACTGTCTGAGAAATTAAATGCTCTATAAACAATTTGATGGGTTCCATTCACATTACTTTTTCGACCTGTTCTGCAAACAAATTTTACAAAAGATTATTCCTTTATCTGTATCATGCTAATTGAGATAAACATTAGTAGAAATGGTTGTGTTACTTGCTTCCTTTAAGTAGAAGGGAATTAAGGGAATACACTAGACTAAATCAATAGTCAAGTCTTTCAAAAGCTGGTCATATGTGAACAATATAAGTTTGAATTGCTTTGTATTTCCAGAAAAAAAAGAAAAGAGATGAAACAAAAGGTGACCCCATCTGAAAAAATACCTAGTTCAAAATGAAAGCAATAAGAGGGAATATCTCGGAAATGGCCAACTTTACAACAAAATTGTATATGACATTAATTGTGATTTTTAACGAGATCTACATGTTTTGTGTTGTATGTTTTTATCTATCTCTTACAGTTGACCAGTTATGCAAAATTCATCCTGAATGAACAGGTCTTCAGAAACCATTCCCAGAAAATTCAAGATATGCATTTTATTTGTGATGTAAATAACTTTAATATAAAATATTTTATTCAAAAATGTTACAACCAATTTTGAGAAAAACAAAATTTTCCATGTAAAGGGTACTTTGGGGTAAGGGGATTTCCTTGAACATTTTTGTGTCGCATCCTTGGAAGATACCAAAGTTAATTACTAAGTTTGGTATTTAATGGCACGCACGCGTGCACTCACCCACACCCAGACACACTCAGGGAATCTCAAAACATATATTTCCGTTGAAATCTCGACAAACTTTTTGGGTACAATACAATACCTTCTCTATACACTATGTACATAGTATGCACAGAGAGAGGGAGAGAGAGAAAAAAAAAAATCAGAAATCTTCTTTTGCTCTAAGGATTCCATTTGTTTCCACTTCCATGGTGAACCACATGTTTAGATGTATATCATTTATATGTTATAGAAAGTTAAGAAGTTCCTCCATTCCGTGGGCCCACACCAAAAAGGTATCAGCCACATACATTAGAAAGCCCAAAGCTTCCTTTGGATTTCTTCATCACAGTATCAAGGGTTTTGTGCTCAAATGCCTGCATGTAGAAACTTTCCACTGCAGGTGACAGTGGAAAACCCATTGCCACTTCATCAGTCTGTTCATAAAAATCCTGTTCAGGGGCCTTTGAACAAGTTAACCATTTTTGAGGAAACCAAAAGCTGGAGGGGCACTCTGGTGAGTGGTTCAATGTCAAAGCTTACTAATAGATCACACTAGCACTTTCTATTACCTAATAGTTTTGGAGAGAAATGAGAGAAAGTTTGGAGGATGGATGAGCAGATAAGTGCACAGATGAGAGAGAAAAATCCATTTCAATGGAGGTGAATGAAAGTGTAGGAAACGAAGAGTATCTCAAAGTTTGAAATAGAAATGAGAAAGCAGGGACTGCTTGGTTTCAACTAGGGATCTGGAAACTGAAAGGTTTCAGGGAAGAAGTGATGCAGGGACTGTGACTATTTTGTGGAGAGGAGGGGGTCTTCACATGGTGTTTAAATATAAATTGGACAAATGATTGGAGAATGGAGTTGATCAAACTTAAATGGTTTGAGAGAGATAGTAAGTACAGGTAAAGAAAATATTTAAGGATCAAAGATAGTTTTAGGGGAATTCATATGGAGAGTTAGTTTGCACAATACTAGTAGTTAAAATGTGATTAAAGGGATCACACTGTGAACATATTTTATGTACCTTATAACTCTTGCAGAGAATAAGTGTAATTGTTAAATGGAGAATGATGGCACACTGGATAATCACAGTAATAATACATTTTAAAAAAGATCACCCAGCTCCAGTTAGAGTGTACTTAGCTTATAAACAAATTCCATGGAATTTTTCATGTGGTGGATCCTATTGCACTCACTATTGGCTTCCTAAAATTCATAAACCAGAGTCATTAATAAAACTTCTGGCTATTGGGACCACCTCATCCAGGAAGCCACTGAAATGATTCCTAACAACGCTTATAATAGGGACCACATCTTCAACTTAGTGAAGCTTGGAGACCAGAAATTGCAATTTTAAAATAGGAGAGAGTCTGGTATTTTAAAGAGATTCAATTACCAGATTCCTACTCCTAGCACCTGCTGGGCCACATACAAGTGATAACAATCTATCTCCACTAGCTTGTAGACTAGCATGGACGACCGAGAAAACAGCAGAGTCCTTAATTTATACTGGACAAAATCTTGTGTTGTAAAAGGCAAACAAGATGCATGATTGGTTGATTTCATGAACAATCACCAGCCACATTACTCTTATAAATAGTGCAGATGCTGCTTATGTTTGACATTACTGAAGAAGGCCATAGAGTAACATGGCTGAAACCACAAAATTTACTTGGCTGCAATTTTGTTAGGTTCATCAGGATAAATATTAAGCTTAAGTTATGTCCTATGTTCCCATAAATCATTCATTTGCTTGGAATTCTCATCTCCAATCATAACACATGAAATGAATTATAATTGGAAAACAAAATGATTCAGTCCTAAGTTTAAAGTAGCTCCTGGCATTTACCAGTTATTAGGACTAAAGAAAACCTCAATGAAGGACCATCCTAGCAGAATTTGAACTACAGACCTATCATTCATAAGCCCATGTCTTAATGATCTTGGTTACCCATGTCTGTTAGTGCTCCAATGTGTGCTATAGCATAATATCTTAAGGTAAAGAGTTGAGTTCAGTGGTTGATTCAACTTGGATTAATCCTTTAACAGAAAAAAAAAATCAGGGAAAAATAGACTGCTTGTTATTTATCTTTCTGACAGTTGAAGCTGCATGTAAGCATGCATGTGTAAATAATCTAATCACCATATAATGAAGGTACCATTTTCATAAATCCCTGCATCACTGATGGTCAAGTAATAAGCTGTAACACACATATTTCTCTACAACATAACAAGCAATGCTTTACCTTACAATTTCTTGCATCTGATTATGACGCTTGTATTGTAGCTGCAAAGATTCAAGACATCTCTTGCTTGTGGTTCTTTCTTGGGCTTCTAGGAGCTTTTCTGCAGCTTTCTGATGGCATCTTATTGCTTCGTCAAAATGTTTCTGTTGCAAATGTGATTCAGCTTGTCTCTCTAACTGATGAGCCTGAAAGTATTATGAAACTAAATAATTTCTGCTCATCTGAAAATGAAATTTCAATGAATTTTATAACTATTCAAAATATATTATATAAGGCAAATTCATGATTCGGGAAGGGGAGTTGCCCTCCGGGGTGCAATGGTTACCATGCTGACCTCATATACCCAAGGTCGCGGCTTCAAACCCGGCGGAGGACAATGGATTTTTTCGGGCGTGTGTGAACATCATAATTAAAAAATGAAAGGTCACTTAAATATCAAACTTGGTTTTTTAAGTAAAGTATCTTCCTAGGTAGCGACACAAATATTTTCAGAAAAACATTGCATCTCAAATTATACTTTAAATCACAGATTTTTCAAAATGTTTGATTTTGAATAATGATTTTGAGTAAAATGCCATTTAATAAAGGTATTTTTTTTTCTCATACTTTGGTAAACTATAAGAGATAGTTCAACTCTTACAACACAAAAAATGTGGATCTTATTAAAACACACACTTTATGTCATGCAAAATTTTGGTCTGGTGTTGACCATTTCCGAGATATTCCTTGTTTCTTGTTTAAGTTTCCCTACTTAAACTTTTTTTAAGTGGGAAGTTTTTTTGTTTCATTTAGTCAGACAAATAGAACACACAATCTTCATGTAGCAACCAGCATAGTCATCTTAAAGAATTTACTATTGCTTTAGCTTAGTTCTTTGGACCGTTAAGAAATATGTAATTAGACCATTTCTGTTAATGTTTATCTTGATTAGCACAAAGAAAATAGAAGAGCAAGCTTTTGTAAAAATAGT